>WBMV01004887.1:427879-802690 GCA_013396655.1 Campylorhamphus procurvoides | reverse complement strand
ACCCGCCGGATGACACAGCAACCATACGCTGGGGGGGGGGTGTGGGGAGAGGAGGGCGGGGGCGCGCCTTTGATTGGCTGCTGGCGCTGTCAATCTCTGCGGTGGGCGGGGCGACGGCGCGTGCCCGCAGCGCCCCACGTGTCCGGCGCGGGCGCACACGTGACCGGGGGGGGGTTCCGCGGTGTCACCGGGCAGTGGGGATTGTCACCGATAAACCCCGCTCACCGCCGCCTTCCTCAGCCAGCGAGACACAGACTGCCCTGCCGGCACGGGCTGAGGCAGGAGCCTTCCCGGGGCGCTGGGGCAGCGCTGCTGGGCCGCAGGGAAGGGGGCAATAGAGGATGCAGGAGCAGGGCCTGCATGCCGCAAAGGGGTCAGGATTTGCAGAGCAGAAGAGCGTAGCCAGGGGAGCAGCAGGTCTCCAAACTGACGGAAGGCACTGAGGGGAATACATCGAATAATAGAAGCATGTAGGGAGTAAACTAGGAAAGAGAGGTTGTCCTTGCTCGTGCCAATTTTCTATGCTCGTTGTCATTCTCCTTACGTTCCGGTATTTTTGAAGACTGCCGCTCCATTACTGACTGACACTTCCTGACCTCACCCAGGGCCGCATGCCAGCGCGATGTTTCCATTTGATCTCCTCTGGAGAATCCTGTTACAACCTGATCGGCAGAACAGAGGGGCAGCTGAAAACGCCGCTTTGGTGCTGAGAGCTTTAGAGGCATAATGTACCTGTCGGGCTGGTGAACAGGCCTGTGGGCGCTCTGTCCTGGAGGACCACAGAGCCCTTCACAGGTTGGTCATCGTACAGGCAGCAGGCAAGATTTCTGTGAGCTCGGGCTGAACAAGGCAGGGGAGAGCAGTGAATCGTTTGGTGGTTTCTCCATTCAGTAATGGCAATTGATTTTTACATTGATTAGTGGGGGAAAGAGCCCCCTTACTATGAATAAAGCTTCATACTGGATATGTACATACTTGTTACTATAGTGCTTTGAGGAAGACAAAAGGCACAGTATAAATCAATATGAATTAGTAGCATAAATTTTGGAAGCACTTTGCCTCTCTTCCTTATTGTTTATTCAATGAGTAGGAACTGTCTGTATCCTGTCTGTATCTGCAGGTATTTTTCTTAGTGTGAGCAGAAATCATTAATACATTGAGAGTACAGATCACACACTTCGGGAGAGAAGGATGTATCCAAGATGCTGACCTTGTCCTTGCTATATGTAAAAAAAAAATTATTGTTTAAATTCCCCTTCCCCTTATTGGTGCTGTTTTGCAAGTTTTCCTTCCTCTGTTTTGCTCAGGGTTTTGGTGCGCTTGTATCAGGACATGAAAAGCAAGGTGAAACAGGGTGATTTATTTTGCATAAGTCTGGGGAACCAGATATTTCCATTTCAGAGGAGAAAAAGATACCATGCTCCATTGTCCCTGTAGTTTCACACTGCAAAATAAATTAGAACTGTAGAAAGTAAGCAGATTTTGTTGCTTTGTCTGAAATGATAATACAGGACTTGGGACTTCCCACCCAGGTTCACCATGGATTTGGGGACAATCACAGCTCCCAGGCTAGTTTCTGGTTCCCATAAAGTCCAGATACTTAGGAACAAAGTAGTTCTTCCTATTTTTTTCATATTTTCCTCACTGTGACTTCTGTCCAAGAATTGGACCAAGTTGGATACTGAGATTTTTTCATCCACTGGATGTCAGTATTACACTGCCACTGTGGTGTCTTCCCAGGTGCTGGGAAGGGTTGGATTTCTTTGGGGTGGGGACATTTGGAAGATCCCTCCTCTGTGGTGGACAAATGCCGCGAAAAAGCATTGCAGCTCGGGGGAACAGGCTCACTGCAATGTGAGTGTGCCCTTTGGCTCCTGTAGGCACATGCTAGGACCCTGCGTGCAGACGTCTTAAGTGTCAAACCTCGCAGGGATCGTAGCCAGAGAGACAGACTTCAGTGTTGGGTCAGTTCCACAGCCTTTTGACTGTTCCAACCTCACCTCCTTATGTTATGAAAATACATGACCTCTTTTAAATTAAGTTTATTTGTTGTATCATTGACACAAATAATACCACATTTGATAAGGATGCATTCCAGAAAAAGGCTTCATAAAGAGACTTCTCTAAACAAACAAGAAGTGCTGCCAGCTTGGGATAATTCTGAATGCAGGAATGAGAGACAACAAAAACTTAGAAGCAGCTTTGAGTTGAAAATCAGTGGTTTTGAGACCTCACACTGGTTCATTATTTCCAGAAGTTCCATGATATCATCTTTTATAGGCTTGCTAGTTTTTTAAATCAATGTACCTAAATGAACTCGGGATAGTCAGTCACTAAAAACTACTAATACTAATTAAGTCTTTGCTAACCCTGCCTTTTTTCTGCTTCAGACACCTTGAGCAGCAGTTACCTAGTGGACACAGAAAGGAACTAGTTACTTACCTGCATTGCGACTAAGAGACAGGTTACCTTTTGGAAAGTCACAATCAAGCTGATGCTCTTTATGGTGCCCTATGTTTAAGTATTTTGATATGAACTGTGACATTTAACATGATACAATGTTGTACTTTATCTGTGACTGAAATGCAGGCAGTAGCGGAAAAGAAGATTGCTGGTGTTTAAAAGATGATTTGTAAAAAAGTAATAAAAGAATTTATATTCTCTTGTTATCTATAAACACAGGTTGATTAGATTATTCACTTATGTACATCTTTCCCCTGGAAGCTGCTTTTTAATCCATCCTTTTCCTAGAAGACTTCAGGGAAGTTTCAATAGGCATATGGCATCAATGTACATGGGGAATTTAACAAATACTTGCAAAGATCTGTTTAAAATACCAATTATCCTTATTTAAAAGTATTTATCCTAATAATTACTTTCAGCAGAGACACTTGTTAAGGATTCAGCATTTCCTGTTTCCTTCAATTGAGTGGAGAAAAGTTTTCTCATCCATTCTCCTGTATCCTTCACAGACCTTTTCAGGGAACAAGCAAAGAGAGGAAGTAATATTTCATATGCCTGGGAGCTGTAAAAATGAGGATAGGAAAATGGAATTTATATTTAAAATAGAGCAGATTTCAACACAATGATTTTTTTTCCTTTCTAAGCCACCTGTAACAGCAAAGAACAAACACAAAAGGACAATCTAAGAAAAAAAAAAAAGGTAATGAATACTAGAATTAAATTAAATAACAGGAGGAAATTAGGGACATGTCAGATGCAATTTCCAAATGTGTATGTTGGTCACATGATTTGTGCTAACATTCCTGCTTAAAAAAAAAAAAGTAAAAATATCTTTAATGACTGTTAGTGTTCAGAACCTGAGCTTTAAGTTCCAGACAGACATCTCCACATCTATAACTGTTCTTAATATAATAGGCTTATTTTGACATTACCCATTTTTATGTGTCATACCCAGGAAAGATATGCAGTTGCAATAGAAAAACAGAAGCAGTTTATGCATGTCTTGGGCAAAGTGCTGAGCAGAAGTTTCAATTTGTTGTGCTGTCATGCTCACATAATATTGTTGGAAGGAAAAGGGGGGAAAGCAAAGGTTGCCAGCCCTCAGCCAAAGGGAAAAAATTACTAATATGATGGCAGTGTTTTTAAATGGAGAGTAATTTATAATGCTGTTTTGTTTTGTTTTTCCTGGAGGCAAAATTAAGACAATGCTTCATTAACATTATTTGAAGCTATTTTAAATACAGCCATTTTCAGCAAAACAATGTTAACATGTGAGGGTTTTTTATTGAAAAAAAGACAATTCAGAAAACATTTTGAATAATACTGTGTTCTTTTACTCAAAGTCTTTTTTTTTTCCAATTTTTTTTCACTGTGTTAGTCCTGAAAGTGAACCAATGTGCATATAGGCTAGCAGTTATGCTGAGACTAGAGGTCATGCAGCTCTTCAGACATGATGTTATTTAACTTCTAACATACCCATTCTACCAACTTGGTTAGAGCTATGATCCTTCACACCAGTAGCAGCCTGTGCAAAACTGTTTTGAATCACCTTTAGCTGAATCTAAATGAAAACTAAAACAGTGGGTGAAAGCAATTACAGCATTTTATTGTCACAAGTCCACCTTCATCACCAGGACAGCGTTAGTTTTTTACAGCTCGACTGTAGGCTAACTGCTATAGGCACTTTCTTCCTCCATTCTCCAAGGCTGAGATCTACTTGAGAGTTTTTATTTCTCCCAGGTTAGCCAATTTCACATGTAGTATTCATTTATGTACCAACTTATGTCACCCAACTCCATCACAACAGAAGAATCAGGTTTCAAAGAAAGAAGAGGTCTGGGTACATTCCTGCCAGCTCCTTCTCTATACCACAGGAGCTATGATATGTATATGCCCTTGCTCTTACAACAGGGAAATAAGGAACCTACCTTATTGTGTGATAGTATCACACATGTACCATCAATACTGATGCTGGGGAAAGCTCCCACTTGTCCTTCTATCCCAAACTCTCCTTAGGACAGCAAGAGCATATGATTGTTTTTTGTTTCTTAAATTATTGTTATTTTCTGGGAGTTGTAGCTGTGTAGTAATTTAAGATGGCAGCTTTCCAAGGCTTTGCTGTGGTTCTGATTAATTGGGTATGCTGTTTAATTTTTTAACTCAAGCTTTTTCCTCATATTCAAAAGGGCTCCTATTGTCCTTTATTATTAATGAGATCAAAGCAAGCAGAATGGCTGCCATTTCTCCTTAGTCTGTGGCAGTGAGACTATCCGTAGTAAAAAAGCACAGTGCTGTCTGCACTTGTCAGCAGGACTGAAAGCAATACCATCAGCAAAGCATCTGCCTTTCTTTGGTCTAGTGAGCTGGACACAGACAGTGAGCAGGAATAATGCTCTGCCAGAAAAACACATGAGAAAACAAGGAGTGGGACCTGGAGAACAAGGGATAGACTGAAGAGTTACTGAAGGGTGGGGCAATGGAGTGTGCAGAATGCAGGGCAGAAAGTCTGAGGGAGGGGGAAAATTCAGTTTTCTTCTCTAATGTGTGGAAAATTGTGCCTCCCCCAGGCAGCCTGGGTGAAAAAGGGGGAATAAAACCAAAAAAAGTTGCTATCAGTTTTGGTTAGGGATTTAAAGATGCAATTTGTCTGTTTATACTCTCATACACTCTGGATGGTGGTTCTATTATTCCCCCTTCAAAGGCTTCCTTCACAAAGTTTTCAAAACAGATGTTTGATGGAGAAGCAGAGCAGTTATATTTTTATAAAAACCAAAACAACAAAAGAGAAGACCCACACATATTCTAGTTTCTGCTGTACAGCTCACTGACACTTGCAAAGGGGCCAGAGTCCAGCATAGCAGAACCCAAGGTCAGAAAGTAAGAATAATTCAGGAAGAGAGAATCATCAGTAAGAAAGATGAGGGGGGAAAACCAGATGAAAGACAGCATAAAACTGTGACTGGTAAAAAAAAGTCGTTACTGAAAATCTCACTGCAAGGCAGAATGAGGATGATGGTGGGAAAAATGTGGGGAAATCTTACGTCCTAGGGAGTGGGAAGCTCTTTGGGAGGTTTCTTGGATCGAGAGCCAGCATTGCAGGCAGAAGGGCGTGTTTTGTCCCCCACACAGAGCTCTCATCAGCTGCAGTCTTCTCCTCCACTTGCATCATCCCTGATCAGCTGCAGGGTGTCCCCGGCAAAGTCCCTGTAGAGGGAGCTGCCTGGAGAGGCAGAAGGGAGATCAGTGACAGCAGTGGGCCTTGAGTACCAGGAGGAAGAGAAGGAAAATGGCCCGGGGTCACCCAGTGTGAGGTGGCATGAACCCTGAGGAAGGCAGCAGGAGCTGTTCCCATGACTTTGCCTCCAGCAGCTGCAGGGACAAAGAACAGTCACGCTGGGTAAGCCAAGCTCTTTTCTCTTTACTACTCAAACCTCATTACCTGCAAACCCCATGACTCACTCAATGTCCCATCTCTGCTTCTGCAACAGTTAGCAGCAAAGTCAACCCAGATTCCTGAGTACAGCTCACATGTCACCTCCCCAATGGAAATACACCAGCAGCTTCCCTGTGGCTGTCACGGGATCGCTTGCTGGGAGTTCCAGGTGGGGTGTGTGGGCAAAGCCCTCAGGCCAAAGCCAGGTTGCTATTATAAGACCTCTCCTACTGGGAGATAATCTCTTAGGAGACACTGATAAATTGTGTGCAGGCTGCAGAGGGGACTCCTTTGCTCAGAGGCCACAGCAGTATTTGGCCCACTTGCCGTTTTCTTTTTGCACGAGGAAGGAAAGATAATCAATTAAGATTCCAATGGATTTCATCAGGCATAAACAGCCCTTGTCGAAACACCAGGTTTTCTCTCCCTCCCTTCAGAAGAACACAGGGCTTTCTTCCTAGTCCTGCCCTAAAGAGGCTCATAGATTGCTAGAGGAAAGTCAACATTTTGTCGAGACTTGCTTTCTTTAATTTCTGAAAGAGAGAAAAACATTCTTTTATGACTGCTGTTCTGGATCCAAAGGCCTTGCTAAAAAGAATGTGTGTTTCCTCTCAAGAGCCCTCAGCAGCTCAGTTTGCTCTGTTTGCTTCCACTACTTCGACCACATTTAATTTCTGCTTCTGGATTGCCTGTCACTGAGGATCTTAGAGGGCCTAATCCAGCCCTGGTATCTATTGTAACCTATGGTCCTGCTTCCACAGGGTAGTGCTAATGCGCAAAGACCAAGGCAAATACACATTTAAGCTCCTTTTCCAAGACATTTCAGGCCAGAGCTGTGTTCAAGAGGACAGAGAGGCTGCATTTATCAAGGGAGCCCAGCTCCTCCAGAAGACCTTCTGTTGCAGCAATATTCTATGCAAAGGCCCTACAGCGTTTCCAAGGGTGTCCTCATGTTAACAATGCTGCTGTGCATGGATGAATTCCCAATTACTTCTACCAAGCACTACTTACGTGGAAGATTTTGAAACAAGATGGAGCCTGCCTGGAACAACACCCTCATTTTGGCTGCAGGGTGCAGCATCTGAAGCTGGCGCCTATGCTTGTCTGTCTCCCTCTTTGTTCTTGTGAGTCTGTCTCCTTGGATGCAAAGAGGAAGCTGTTGGTCATACTGGGCTGCCAGTAACTCCAGTTTAAACCCAGCATAACCCCACTGGGTGCAGAGAAATTAATTTGGCTTTGCAGAAGCATAACTTTAGCTTTGTAGCTGAATCAACATCTTTAAAAGTGGTTTAGAAATTGGTGAGAAACCAGTAGGGATCATTCCAACTTCTCCTTCCAGAAAAATTTTGATTTACTGAAATGCTGCAGTCAAATACAGAACAAAGGAAGTGGGTATATTACAGTGTCCTCATTGTGAAAGGGCAATGGCAGATGCTTTGATAAACTAGGAGACACGTAATTATTTCAGTGCAATGCCTGTCAGAACATCTGCCTACTGTAGCTCTCCAAAAAGTTATTTTTTAACTTCCTTCCTATGAGATTTACTAGACTGTGAAGGAGAATCGCAAACAAGTGGTAGCATAATTTACTAAGTCCTAGAAAAGGTACACTGGTGAATTGCCTAGCATTGTACTGAGGCAATGGACCAGATGGCCTAGTGGCCTTTTCCATTTCTAATGTCTGTGATTATTGCAGTTATACCTCGGGACACTAAACAGAGAGATTTTCTTCCTTTCAGTGGTAGCAAAATGTCACTAATGGCCATGCTAAATCAGAACGATTGATCCTTCTGCAGATGTGTTGTGCACTTAGCAAGGCAGCTATAAACGATCACACTTCGTTTAGATGTGCTATTTTCTGTTTCTGTAGTGCAAGTGCTCAGCACAAGGGGACTCTCAGCCAAGGAACAGATTTTCTGTTAGGAGATTAAGGATAACTAAGGAAATGGTTGCATGACCTATAAAGAGCAGATCATAAATATTGCAACAATAAAACCAATAGCTCCTTCAAAGTTTAAATAGCTTTTCTTTTCAAACAATTGAGGTAAATGCCCTTTTCCCAAGGTTGTCTAGCACCTACACTTTGAGATTTTGCACAGTTTCACCAAACATATTGTAATTTTTCAGGGAAATAGCTTTTTCTTTTCATTATCTTTCTTTGTGAGAGCATCCTCTTCACAAAAGTTAGATCCCAGCTACCTGGAAGTTCCTTATCACTTCTAGTACTGAAGTTTCAGAAAAGCCAGAGCATAATAAAAATAAAATAGCCCCTGTGTTTCTTCAGCACAAAATCCACCAAACAATGCAAGAAGGGACAAGCATGATTCTGCCCTTTATAACTGAGCAGCAGCACTTACCTTTTCTTGTGTCCTAGGAGGAGCCTCAGACACAAGGGTCTGCCTACGTAAACCCTCAGGTATAACATTTATATTCCTCACAATTCCAAGTGTGTAAAACCCCAGACCTGGGCTGTTGCAGCTTTGTTGATACAGACACCTGACATTCCTTTTCCACACACCATGATGGTGCGTTTTTAATGCTTGGTGCAAGATCCTGCTCTGGAGAAAGCAGCTTGCTCTCTTGTGTGCTCAATCTTTTTTCCCCATTCTCCATGCTGTCATTAGTCTGTAGCCAGCTCAGGGGAAGCACAGACCAATACATTCCAGCAGCCGTATCACAAGGACACAGATCCCACAGAAGTGTTCCTACTCCTTTGTCACCCCATGTTCTCTTGGACATTTAGCTCATACGTCTTAGCTCGTGGCCAAGGAGTACTGCTTTGGGCACTTTTAAATAAAAGTATCACAGTATAAAGGCTGGAGCATCTTAATACTAGTGCTGCATCCTGCAGTCAACTGGCTGTTGGTCTGATTGCAGAGATCATTATCCTTGCTATAAAAGCCACTCCGGTCTGGTAAATTAAAGAGCTGATGAAACATGGGTGTTCACTCAGCCCACAGCAGGCATGTGCCAAATCCACACCCAGGCCCATGCAAAATGCTGATCAGTCCACAGCCCACTAGTGCAACATATTTTTCTTTTCTGTATATTGAAAATTCGCAACTCAGAAGCTCTTTTGCTTTAAACAAAGTAAAAGGCAAAGGACCCCCTGAACAGAGTCAATACTCATAAATGGAAAATATCCTTAACCTGACTTCCCTGATCCTTCCCTATGCTACTGTATGTAAGTGCATTAAAATCAGCTCTCATTTTTATGTTCTAGGTTTTAGGCTCTCTGTAATAGCTACAATCCTCATTATGCAAATGTTGTAGCTTGGCTCTACACTTCCTGCACAAATTCTTTTCGTTGTGTTTATCTGGTTATGTGCAATGTCACATGGCCAGTGAAATTTCAGCATCTATAAAAAATTGTCCAGCATCTATAGGATCATTGCTTTCAGCACTCCCAGTCATCTAGAAGTTGCAGCTTTCTGCCAAAGGCAGGCAGGGGGGCTGTTTTATGCCTACAGTTCTCCTACCAGTAACATTTCTAATGCTTCAGAATAAGAAAACCTAGCAAATGAAATGAAAAGGCGAAGTTGATACGGCAGACAGACAGGCTGGAAAGGGAGAAAGAATAGAATCAGAAACATCTCATTGACATGAGTTTAGGATACAGCAGCTACCGTGCCCCTAAGTTCTTGTGCAGAGACTTTCAGCTACTCTCTTACTTCCCTGTCTTGCTGAAAAGCCCCACAAGTTTGCCCACACTGGGATGCTGGGTGCTCTGTGTTATGCTGTGGTTTTCTGTAACCCAACTCCAAATACACAGGCCCAGACTTGCAAGAAAGATCAGAAATATGCATTGTGCAAAGAGTTAGGTAAACATCTGTCAGCCTTGCTACATGCACAAGAGCTTTACCGTTTCATCTTCATCCATAGGTTCCTCTTCCAAGATGCTTCCTACAGTCACTGAATGTGTTTTTCCTAAACTTTGCTTATTAATGAGGATTCCCAAATTTGCATTTCTTCCACAGGCTAAGGACAGGGGACATAAAGTCTAGGGAGACAAAGAGGTCATTCATTCCTGGACTGCTCCCTGATTTTGCAAGATACAGATGAAAGTGTCAAGAAACAAAAGTGTTACTATTTAAGTAGCAATGCAATGAGGGGAAGGACAACTTTTCTTTCTTTCTTGGAGAACCTCCCTAAAATAGTTGCAGAAAAGGACAAGGCACAAAGTGATGGTGGCTCTAACCCTTCAAAGATAGAAACTCAGGTGCACAGAGACCTGAGATAACCTGTGAAACAAGCTTGGATTAGACAGGCTGTTCCTGAACAGTCCAAATGCAATAGCTACATGGATTTAAAACACTGAAAGATGAAGATTTTGTTTACTGCAAATACTTTTTTATGTACCCTAATGCCTAAAAGTAAAATAGAGGCTGGATTTATTCTGAAATATGGTCATGAATTTTAAAACAGGCTTTTGTACACACAAACAAAGGGAGCACGGGAAATGGAGCTTGTGAGTTACTTAAATGTCAAGGATTACATCGTACCAGGTAAAACTGAAATGTAGCACAGGGACTCAGTTTCATAAATGAAATGTCATTGCTGATGGGCAAAAATTATATAAGAAAGATGGAAAAGGAAACCAAGGTGACATTTTGTTGGATGCATTTATAGCTGCAGCAAGTTACAGTTCAGCTGCAAAGTAGCAAAAAAAAAGGAAGAAAAAGTGAAGTGGACATCTGCTACAGCCTACTCCAGCAGCAAGAAAGCAGGAATGAACTTGTCTCCCTCAGGTTACTCAAAGGACACTGTACTTGTGGGGAAATTAGCTGCCCATATTTCTTTTAACAAGTACCACCAAACACTGCCTAAAGATGTTCACCTGTTACACAGAAACCTGCTCTAATCCAGACAGTACAAGTTCTTGACAAATAAACAAGAAAAATCCCCAAAATCGAGGGATTTAAGCAGAGAAAACTACAAGTGACACCAATGAACAAAGTCTCTAAATGTAACACAGTAGTTTATTTGTTTGACTTAGAAAAGGTCTCCAGCATAATTAACTGGACACATGTACATTAAATACAAATACATACCAAAAGAAACCCAGAGGGCACACATTCAGCTCATTCTGAACCACTCACCATTTCATGCCAGAAATAGCGAGCCATAAGCCCCAGCTTTGTAACTTTCTGTCCAAAAACAGGACCACAACTGTAGGCCCCATGATACGCCACACAGGTCAGCAAACCTGGGCTAACAAGCCAAAGAGCAAAAGAGATGCAGAGAACACGCATCCTCTTCAGACTGTAGAGGATCAGGACACACAGAGAGCTAATCTGATTCTTTAAAACAACAACGGAACAACATATGTCTCCCATCTTTCCCACTCCCTTGGGAGGTTTGTGACTTGGTTACAAGAGGAGAAATTTTGGGCAAGAATCTACTGACAGCTTATTTGAAGACTGCTGTACCTTCGGCCTCCACTAGCAGACTTCCAACAGAATTCCTAACCACTGCTCTTTGCCCCTCTGATCCCCAGCACCATCAACCACGTTTTATGGGGAGAGCAAGAGAGGTTCATTTTACAGGTCACAGCCTCAGGTTTCTAGCGCTCATTAAGAATCACAATTAGCAAAAAATAGCCAAAATAAACGTGGTCACGTCACCCAGACTCACTTCTGTTGCCATAGGAGCAGGCAAATAATCCAAGTTCAGCTGATCTTATCTTCAGGGAAGAACAAGTTCCACCAGAGCCTGCAACATCCACTCTGGCTCGACAAGGCTGCGTGCACTCTCAGTCATGATGAGTTTAAAGAGCAGATTTTATCATGCAAAAAAGCAAGTTTGTTCTCTCAAATTAAGTAATTAAGCAGTGCACGATAAGCCTGAGGAATTCTACTAGCCTCTGGAGTCAAGGCATGGGACTGACTTCCATGGAAAGAATTTTAAAAACAAGTGAACGCTACCTTTCAGGAACTGGTGTGGCAACAAAGTAAGACCAACAGATGAGAGACTCTTGCTGAAAAGTTAAGAAGGTTAAAGAAAAGTGCTCCGCCATCCACCACAGGAAAGAGAAAGTAAAGCACATAAACATATACGTACAGAAGGAAAGGACGGGCAAGTGAAATCAAGCTCGCAGACTATTTGGGAAGTCACTTCACCCAAAATGAAGCAACAAAGACATAAACCTGAAGAGACAGATGACTTCCTGGAAAACCTGACCATATATATCAACGTGGTACTAATTAGTTAATTAACCTATTGCACAATGTAAAAAAATAGTATTTTAAAAGCCTGGGAGAACAAGGAAGCACCAGATGACAGTGTTCTTATCTGAACAAAAAGTGGAACATTGGTCTGATAAATTTCTCTGGCCTCTGCTAGCAAAATGAAATAAATACAAAGAGAGAAAAAAAGAAATCTACCAAAAGTCTGGAAAGTAACCAAAGTATGGCAAAATCAAGCCACTTTCAACAATCCTACAAACATACAGGAAATAGCTTTTGGCACATGAGCTGCACAAATGAAGTCAATAGGATAATTCAGGTATTAAATTACTTCTACATCCAAATGGTGGTGTCATTTCCAACACCTCTTTTTTCCCCAAACCAGGAGCAATTTTATAAAATGTGGCTCATAATATGAGTTGACAGACCCAGCTGTAAAACTACAGCTCATTCCCAGAAGGCTATATAGAATGTTATATAGAATAGCAAGCATTTAACCCACTGAGTGAGGGCAAGTATTTTTAACAAAGGGCACAATACCTTTGGCATTTTAGAGTCTCCAGACATCCTGCAGGGTAAACACAGTAAAACAGACCTGCTTGCCATTCAAGTTAAATACGGTTCCAGGAAAGGCAATTAATCAATCAGTCAGTCAATCAATCCATCAATTGCACTTTACCATCAACTACAGACAGCTGTTTAACAATCACTACCACAAGCCAGCATCTGGAAGTGTCTTTGGAACAGCTTGTTCTGTGTTGGGAGTGTATCAATTGCCTTTGCTGTGAACTTGTTATGCAGCGAGATAGTTTCTCTAAACAAAAAGTAAGAAAACGAAACCTGTGTTTTTTCTGACGTTTGAATATTTGTTTGGCAAGCAGGTATGTTAGCTTTCAGGTGTCTTCTTGCAATTAGGATCTATTTTTCTTAGGTATCAAAAGAGGGGTTATTTATGACAGCAGAGTATGTAACTTAGATGGCAAGAAAGCACAGTGAAGCATCAATCTGCACACTGTAGAAACAAAAAGCAACCTGCTTCTCCACTCTCTGAGTAGAACTGGAAAAGGACTAGAGAACAAGAGGACAGAGGTGTCAGTCAGATCCCATATAATGCATAGCTACAAGCACTGTGAACCTGCAGCTTGGAAATAGTGATGACTGAAGACATATATGATACAGGTCTGTAAAATCACAAGTGGCAAGGAGACAAGGAATAAGATTGGTCATCACCAAGTCTGACAGCAGAAGAATTGAGGTCACTCAAGGAAATCATCAAGAAACCCATTAAAACAGCCTGGCAACAGTTCTTTTTCATACCACGCAATGAACTCAGGGTTTGTTGCCACAGAACACTGTGGAGGCGAAAAGTAGAAAAGGATTTTTACAAAGGGACTAAGTGCATCATTACAGAGAGGTCCAGAAGGAACTGCCAGTTCAGAATGTCTGTAGACTGCTGGAATGGTGTCAGGAAAGACCTTTGTATACAACCTTTATTTTTATGCTTCTGTGATCGCCTGTTACTGGCTGTTCTCAGAGACAGGACAGCAGATGGGATGGCCTTTGGTCTGATAGCACACAATGCTTCTTATGGATCAAAGCACTGAATTGTAGCATGATTTAGAGTTTGGAAAGGTTAACTTAAAAAAAAGGACATCTGAAAAGCTTGCATGCCTCCTCTGCTTCCTCTTTCAACTCTCAAAGATGTGCTCCTTAATCGTTCAGTTTCCATGAATGGTAAAGTACTGCTGAATTAGGAACAAACAGGATTTTCTAACAGCCACTGAAGTCTTCATTATTGCTCCCAGATCCTGCCCAGTCCCCCTTATAAGGTGTTTTTCCTGACCCAGTCTAAACTGCAGGTTGAACATACCCCTATATTTAATTTTTCCTCTTTACTACATTCTTGCTAAATCACTTTGTTCAACTGCTGTATTTATGATATGAAACATTTCAGATACTAATCTGCTGACCTGTTAGCTAAACCCTTCTCCCAGACCACTCATTTCTGTGTGGGTAAGTGACAACAGGAATCTACAGGAAGACTCCTTGTGGACAAAGGACTGCTACACTGTTTGTAAACATACTTATTTCACTTCGATTGGATTTAGCCTTTCAGCCAGTCAGACCAATACATTTTTGCAGTGCAGTAAACAATGCAACACAGTGATTTCTCGTCTGTAGCTAGACAGACTGAAGTAGCAGCACAAGTAAGTCAGAAAATCTCCTGCATTTATCTGGACACAGAGCGAGCTCTGAGACCATTCATCACAGTTGTTTTTATATATAAAATATGTGTGCACACAGACATATGGACTAATACATTCATCACTAATCCTCATTTAAAGGACCAACCATCCAAAGTCTACACTTGACCCAGTAAATGTGCTTTAACTGGGGGTACCAGGTGCATCCAGGACCACGAAGTGGCTTTACAGACCACTGTGAGGATATGGCTGCCGTTTCAAAATCAATCAAGAAGTTACTGTTCCAGCTTGTTCAGTCTTCAGTTCTCCAGACAATCCTTCCCAATCAAGATAACACACAGGTAGATTGTTTGTTTTTATCGCTCATAGTGGAGTTTGGATTCAGGTTACCTGGAAAGAAAAGAAGTTGAAGTTATGTTAAGTAAATAGGACCTGGATAAAGTTCGGACTCATGGTTTACTCTCATTATTTACTCTATACCTTGTGTTAGACCTACATTATTCTGCACTCTCTTGTGGCTTTTTTTTCTACTGCAGTGTAAAGAAGAGACATTAAAATAAGAGCAGATGTGGAGTATACTGTGGTGAAAACCGCAGAGAAGTATTGCCATGTTTTATTTTGTACTCAGGCTAGCTTCAGTGATATTCTCAGGTCCCATCTGGCACTGAAAAACAGTCTGGCCATGCCTTGGGTGGCAGATTTTCCAGAGTGAGGTATGGAAAAACAACAAAAAAACAAGTCAGGTCATCTCATCCATTTGATAGCCACACACATTTTCAGTAGAAATGTTTTTTTCCACATCTTGTTTTAAACATCTCAAGTGCCACAATTTTCACCATTGCCTTTGCAAGACAAATCCCAAGGCCTCAGGGACTCTCAGTTAAGTAGCACAGTATGCTGCCTCCATTTTTTATAATCTTAGTTTTTTTCAAAGCTTACGCTATGAATTTCTTTTGCTCCCAGTGTCTATGCTCTTCAACACTTGGGCTTCTCTCTGGTCTCCTTCATTACAACCAGATATTGGTCCAGATGACCCTGCATGTTTTTTCCAAGCGTTCAGAGGCTTTTGCAACTAAAGGAGCTCATCTGTGCTCTGGACTCAGCAAGGTTTACGTGACCTATAGCCCAGGGCAGTGGGTGCTGAGAGGGACTGCCATGAGGCTTGCACTCACTGTGAACAGAGCAAGCCCTGCTCATGTATTTGTACAGAAAGAAGGTTTATGTGCATCTCCCAAGCAGTCAGAGTCAAATGCCAGTTCTGAGTGAGAACAGGGAGGGAAAACAACTACAGGTCATGGTGACATGCTACTGAGAAGTGTCAGCCTTGCTAAGTTTAAGGTGCATTCAACCCAAGCGCCACCTCTGAATTGGGCTTCAAGTGAAAAATTTTTAATGTCACTCTTGCTTGTTGGTATTTGATCAATGTTGTCCTTAGCTGTAGGGAAAGAGAAGCGCTCTTTCCCCTCCCACTCCCTTCTCTCCACTTTCTTCCATGCTCCATCTTCTTGATATTCATATGGGAGGCTGCACTGCAACCTGCCCTCACTTCTGTGGCTGCTCTGTATGCTACTGCCTCCTCCCCACATCTCCCCGGGGCATTTCCTTCTACCTGTCTCCACTCTGACGCATTCTGCATGTTACTGCTAAGTTGATCATCACTATCTCCTCACCATTGCTCCTCCCCTTCCTGTCTGTATCACATTCAAGACCCTCACATTTACTTTCAAAGGTGTCTGTGTTCCTCCACTTAATTTTAACTTACAACTCCTTTTTTCTTCTCACTTTCTACTCTTGTCTTCTGACTTTTTTCTACAGATCCCACTACAGTTAGAGCAAACGCTCTCCTTGTATGTACTCAACAATATTCCCCTCTTTCTCTTTAAAAAAGAGGCTAAAAATTCCAGTTACCATCCTTCTGTGATCTCACTTTGCCTGACAAACACTGGTGATAACTAAGCAGCTATTTCAAGTGGTACTGCAATGCCTAGTGTAAATCCCATTTCTTGTTGCAAGAAGCACCCCGAAGTGAAACACAAAGTCCTGGTACTAAGTGTACGTGTTCTGCAGCCATCATTCATGAGGCGTGAAGGCTGATGTACAAAGCAAACAGCAGACCCTTCTGAATGAGCCCAGTTTGTTTCTTCCAAGGGAGAGCAAACCCGAAAAGGTTAGTGCCTTCCAAAGGCACACAGCTTTCAAATCTTTGCAGTATTTCCCAGAAACTGCATGCAGATATCAGTGCCTTTGCTGATCAGTCTGCCCAGCACCAGCTTGAAATCAACAAGATTATGTTCAGGTTCAGAGCTGCTCTAGTGTTCCTAAGCAGGCACCAGTGAAATTCAAGAGTTCTGTCATTTGATGATATGGTTTAAGAAAGCCTTGTAAGACAAAGCACAGTTTCCATGCAGTGTGGTAGGACACCACCTCAGGGTGTGTGGATTCGGATACTTAGTTTGGGACATTACTATCTGTAGCCCTTGTATTTTCCAGACTCCCCATTCTAACTTGTAGATACCCTTTTCTAGCATGTAAATACTGCATCAGATTTTCAGACTCCATCACAGCACACACTTTCATCACTTCCCTTTCCAGTTCAGATTCTCTTCATCACTATTTGCTCCTACAAGAATGAATCTGACCTTTAGCCTGCTTGAATAATGTGTTTCAATTACCCTGTGAGCTACTCGAGGTGTGGACCTGATCTCTCTATGCATTTGCAAGGTGGGATGTGTCTCTGTGGTACTACAGAATTAATAGTGACTTTGGAGGATGTGCGTGCAGGCAGGCCCACGGGGCTTAAGTGTGCTGTTTAATCTTTACAAAAGGTAAGGGCAGCTATTTCAAACCATGAAGCTCTGAATAATTGCATCCTAACCTGCCTGCATACCAAGTACCTTCTCCTTCATTTCCACTTCTTACCTCCCATCTGTCACCCACCCTATCACAGCATCAGTTCTTACTGGCCTTGCTCAAAGACAACTTAAACTTTTAAAACTAAGTCAGCTCTAAAGTTACCCAAGAACAAAGTGCCTCCTATCTTTATACTGAAGTTGGAACTTTATTCCATGCCCATGTTCAAGAATCTTTTTATTAAATCCTAATGAAGCATGTGCTACTGATCAAGGAGTCACAGGATCTTCTGGATAGCTAATTTTTTTCTATTCCTTGTGAGTCTTCATCATCATCCTAATGTTCCCTCTACCATCTCTGTTTACATGCCACTTTGGGACCATTAGACTAGAGAAGCTTTCTCAAAAGTAACACACAAGCAGTGATCTTCCTCCAGTCTTTTATGACACCACATGACTGAAGCTTACTTACATCATACTTCAAAAGCTGTAGAGTCTCCTGCTGTCACCACAAACAGGCATTCTCAATTTGCATAAAATACTAGCAAGGACTCATTGGAAAGATTTATCAGGTCAGAAAGAACACAAGGAGGAGGGCTGGTGAGCTGGACCTCAGCACCTTCCCTGTACCCGTTCTCAGTCCTTCCTTCCCCTTTACTGAAAGAGGTGGCAGCTCGCAGGAAGTAACAGTGGCAATAACTAAAACCTGAACATAAATAGCATGATAGTCTTTGTGCAAATGGTCTAGACCAAGCATCACACTGTCTGGCATAGATCCTCTGTGTTAAAACAAACGGGGATATTCCTGCTGCCCGGACTGTGCAATACCCCAGAAGGGTGCAGCACCCCACTGTTCGACTAGAGACATCAATCTCTTTCATGCTTTAATTTGGGCCTCATTTCATCATGACAATGCGGGAAGACAGGCTGTGTGCTTTAAAACAGCTGACTGAGAAATGCCGGGAATCTCTGATACTGTAAAGTGCTGACAAATCAGAGACTGCACAATTCTCTACTTCTGTCACTAGAGGGTAGTACAAGCCCTCAGGTGCATTCCTCCGAGAGGAAATGCCCATACATCTCCCTATAGGTCTTCACCGATTTTGTTTTCCTGACTGTGAGTCATGGGGTCCACCAGCATATACTGTCTGTGCTCAAGGCTGTCATGGGGAGAGAGGACCCCTTTATACTAGGGTTTACTTCTGCCTCCCCAAATGCCAAACACACATTCTAAAATGGATTTACTATAATCTTTAATGAATTATCCAAGCCTTCTTATTGTTCCTCTCCTGTGTTCATTTGGCATTTTGAAGTCTGCTTCGTTCAGCCAGAAATATTTCTAAGAACCTAAGCAATCACTGTTGCTGACCTTCCCAACCTTCCCAACACCCTGCTTTTCTTTTCAGTGTCAAGAGAATGTCTTTCCATTTCACTTCACAGTAGTTTCAAGGGAATTCAGTCTCTCTATGCCTGCATTTCACATTAATCAGAGCACAGAATGGTTTCTGGCCAGACAAGCTGAGGAGAAATTTTCTCCCTGGAAGTAGTTTATTTTCCCACTGGTGCAGGATGTATTGATACCCAACATAGCTCACTGAAAGGAAGACAACCAGGCTGAATAGTCCAAAGATATACTTCAAACTCACAAAACATGCTGGGGGGTTAGCTGTGAACCCATAAATTGGTAGAAATCTTTATCATTTGTGTCTTCAACAGATTGAAGCCTTGGAAGGACTTAGTGAAAACATCAGTTGTGAGCAAAGAAAGTTGAGATCTCGTGATCTACTTCTCTGTGGCATCTGTTTTTATGACCTCTTCCCCCATTTGAGAAGGTGATAAAGGATCAACGTAAAAGACTTGCACCCTTTCCTCCACTCCTTATCCCCTCAGCTCAACATAAACAGGTTTTTCTCTCTTCTCCATCAGGAACTTGTCACACTAAATACACCTGACTAAACTCTAACGAGGAAAGAAGGGCTATACTGAAAATCTGTCTGTGCCCTGCTATGTTCTCTGTGTCCCATACCCACCTGAAGTATGAGAAACATCTACATGTGAAGTACCAAGGCTGCCGTTAAATTGCTTTCAACTTAAATTGCCTGTATCATTTGATACAGCTTCTACTTTGAATCTCACTCACTTTAAGGCAGAGGAAATAATAGGTACCTATAGTGAGTACGTTTGCATCAATCGCCCGAACTCAGAACAAGGAACAAGGAACAAGAAAGCAGAGTATGCTGGTGAAAGGTTTTACCTGAGATGCCTCCAGCGCTCCGAACACTAGCATGGCCAATGCTGAGCCGCTCATACTCCAGTTTCATGTTCCCAAGGTCTTCTCCTGAATGTCCTTCACTGGCAAAAGAATTGGCCTCAATGCTTGAGCCTGGAGACCGTTTTGCCTTGCGACTGAAAAGCCCACTGGCAAACCGTTTTCCTTGCTTGGAATTGGTCTGTGCATCTTCTTTCTTCACGTCACGAATAGACTCTCTGGATTTGGATTTATTTTTCAGGTCCATGTGGAGCCGGGACAACAGTTTCTGAGGGCTCCGATTCAGTTTGTTCAAGTTCTCCAGAGGGGGATCTATTTCTGGGAACACTTGCTCCAATGTGACCAAGTCATTCAGAAACTGATTTAACCGTTTCTTTGACTCACTTGTTTCCTCCTTTTCCATGTTTCCCTGATTATCTTGCCTGTGTCGTGCAGCCCAGAGCATCATATCACCACGGGTTGCCCCTGCAACTAAACCATACTTGGGGTTGATGAACTTCCGAGCCACAGTGGAGGAATGTAGGCCTGGTTTCCCAATTCCAAGAAGGAATGGATTAGCAATACCCAGTTCCTTGTATAAGTTAACTTCCTCTGAGATGGCATAGAGCTCACGAAACTCAACATCAAACATTTCCACATGCTGTCCTGTCAGGACTAGCAGGATGTTTCTGTCAATGTGGGATGAAGTCCATGTGAAGCTAAGAGGAGGAAACAGGATCAACATTAGATTTGTGGGTGAATACTTGACCCGGCCCACCTAACAAAACCTAAGACACTACATGGGAATATGTATCATTGTGCCATTTGCCCACACCCTTGGCAAGATGGGTCACAATAGATACATGATTCAATAACATTATTGTCCTTCATTAAGGCATGCAGACCAGATCTGGAAGACAAGGCCCTAAAACTCTGAAGGACAATTCATGCTTTTAAGAAAGCAACACTGCATCAACAGGAGTAGCCTCTGGACTGAAAACTTCACTGAAGAGAACTGAGCACAGTGACTGGTGGGGAGTCCTTGCAGACCCCCACATGATGTAGTGTGGAACTGTCTCTAGCCCACTAAAATGGTCTACCAGCACGGGTATATTCCGTTCTCTCAGAAGCAGCTTGGGCTCTATGCCACCTTCCCTGTCATCTAAATCCAGTTTCTGCAGATGCCACACAGATTACAGAGACTGAGATAAGAAAGGATATGACATGAGAAGAATATTCTCAAGCAAAGTCAGGAGCCATTCTTTACACAAATGCTTTAATGCCTTAAACAAGTGTGACCCACCTGTATGATCCAGTGGCCACCTTTTCACCATCCACCATTAGGAATCGGGATGCCAATGTGCCTCTGATCTTCCCTGATGGCATGTAGAACCCAACTCCTGTCACAGAGCGCACACGGATATTCTAATACGGAGGTGAAAAGACAAAACGTCACAATAAATAGGGCAGAGAATCTGGTAATTGCCAGCTCCAAGTCTTAACACATCACTCACATTATTTCACTACTTCTGGGACTACAGTGTATTTTGTATCAGCCACTAGAAGGGCTGCAAAAAGAAAAGCATTGTGCCCTAAGACCTGCTGCCATCCCCTGTCTATGTAGGTCATTCCCCTCCCTCAGTTTATAGCCCTGACCAACAGGTCAGCCTCTTCGTAATCCAGCCTGCTGTCTTCAGCTACTCATCTGAGCTCATCCCCTATCCCCAGTCTTGTGCTGTAGCTTGGAAGGCTCAGCCTAGTTTACAAGAATGAATCAGAGAAAGCTGAGTTACATCTGCACTCTTTGAATCCTGATCACAGCACTCGTGAGCTCTTCTTCACATGATGTTAGCAGAACCACAAAACCAAAGAACTTGACAACACCTGTGCAGTGCAAAGGACACAGCTACCTGGAAGGTAATGTATGAGACAGGTCCGCAGTAGGTTACTTTTGTGCTTTTGTTCCAATTCCCAACAACACACGGCTTGACAAAACTGACCAAATTAGAAAAATGGAAACTTTAATTCTTAGAGAAAAGAGGAGGAAACAATTCCTTTGCTCAAAAGATAGATGTTTTCTGTCTGTAATAACAAAAGGAGAATGCTGACCTTTATAATTTTGCTAAGAACCCCAAACAGTTAATGTCCACCCAGCTCCCTTGTTGTTCAACAGAGAGTGAAAAACACAGTACTTTTTCTGAACAAAAGGAGTAGAATGAATGTCTCTACCAATGTCTTGAATAGATCAGCAGAAAAGAATTTCTGAAGAGGAAGGAAAAACTTCATAAAATGAATGGAAGTAGTTAGAAAAAGAATCTCTCTCCCCAAACCTCACATCTCATCCCCTTTGGCCAGAAAATCTACTAGTAATAAAATAAAGCACCACCAGACACAGGAAAACCACAAAAATTAAGGTTACATGATTTTCAACAATAGATGTATGCCTGCACATGCTATAAGGATATATTTGTGCATTGGACTGAGCATTATTCTGATCATGGGTCCTGGGTGCATGAGGCTGAGTTGCCAAACTGCCTAACATGAAACATCTCCTCTTCCCCCCACCCCAAACCCAAAAGCATTGTCAGTGTAAGTTTGGAGCAAATAATCTTGTCACTTTAAGACACGAATCTAGACAATTTTCTTCATTCCACCATCTGTTTCTGTAAGGATTCTTTAACAATGAAAAGTCAAAAGGTACTGTGAACGGGAGTCATAAATCCAGGGTGGGAAGTCAGAGAGTCCCAAGTGTAATCACAATTCTGACACTGTTCCCTGTGATGTTCTAGAAAAGTCAAATCACCTTTGCCTCATTCTTCCCCCATCTGCAGAGCAGAAGAATCAGGAGGATTTGGCTAATGCTAGCACAGCCTCAGATCCCACAAGAGCTAAGTCCTATTATTATAAACCTCACTGACAGCTTAAATATTGATAGACTATAGAAATCAGCATGCAGGAATGAGTGATTGTAAGAATGCAGATTTCTTTCAAAAGCCATTTTTCCAAATATAACTCTTACCTTTTCAATCTGTTCCTATTCCCCCCACTAAAACACAGCAGTGGCAATACAAATTCTGACTAACAGTAACTGATGATACTACTGTTTTGCATTCATTTATTGCTTGATCTGTCTGGAGTCCTGTGTGGGCAATAGCTAATTAATGCTCCCAACAATGCTGAGAGTATTATTACCCTGTTTTAAAGATGAGGAACCTAAGAGAGAAAAAGACAAAAGTGACTTGCCCAAGGCCTAGCAGTGAGTCAGTCATATGTGTGGGATGCTGAATGCAGGTTAGGTAGAGCACAGGAGAAAGGACGCCCTTTACAGTAGTTAGAATAACACTTGTAGTTGACTGGCTGATCACCTGAAATAATTATTTTCCTTGCTGATTAGTGTTAGATATGGGATGTGCCAAATCATGGAATATTGACTACAAGTGAAAAGAAGGACCTTGTTCTTTAAATCAGTCAACAGCTCTGACATAGCACGTACCTTTGTGAAACAAGAGCTATCAGCCTGTGTGAGCAGAACATTTCCTAGCATGTAACATGTAACATATTTATGTGTTCTATCACCTTCTTTCAGTGGAAAGAAAGCACACTTGATTTTCTGTGGTAACTGAGCTGTACATAACACTTAGAAAGGCACAGCTGAACACATAAAACTCCTTGAACAAAGTAGGTACAGGAGTGCATAAATGCAGAAATTCTTGAAATGCAGAAAACAATCACAAAGTTATAGAAACATCAAGTCACTTAACAGGTTGTTTGTATAATGTTTTCTGCCTTGAAGCATCTTGGAGCATTTGTAGACTGCAATATCAAGCTGTACAGAAGAACAAGCCTGGGTTCATGTACTGAAGGCTGCACAATCATAAAAAAGGAACGACAAATGTAAATGAAGTGAGATTGTAGGCATTTTGGGGGGAACTAGTGTTAAAGTAGCAACAAATATTTAGGGTAGAGGGCCAGTTAGTTCACTAGATAGAAGTGATCCCTCCAGATCTGTATTCTTGCAGAAGCCTGATTAAAGTTTGTTTTGGCTTAATGGAAGCTGAAGTCTGCATTAAATTTCCATATTTCCTTTACACAGACTTGCATCACTTGTCATCACAAGCAGTGACTAACATCTCCCTGGCTCCAACTTAATACGGGCTGGTAACAGTCAAGCCTGACAGACCATCCTAACACAACCAGTGAAGGAATTGGTCTTTCTTGCTTTATTGTGACACACTTTTAAACCTCACCCTGAACCCACAGAAAGCTAAATTAGACCCCGTTTATAAAGTCAGTAGTGATGTGACTGACACTTAGTTGTCACTTGACAGAGCTGAGCAGTAGTGCTCACAAACTGGGATTGAATATGGGGAAGATACGAAGACCCAAAAGGAAGGTGTTTTCCCAAAAGGAAAAGTGCTTCCACCAGGGAATCCTATGCTTACCTTCCCTCTTAGAACAACTGCTGAGATATATACATATATCTCATATATATGTATATATATATACATATATTGCAAACCCAGCAGGGATCTCTATGGCACAACCTCTATAAACTAGCAGATGTGAAACAGATTAAGGAGACGCAACGGACAAAAGCAGTAGCTGAGAGATGACAGTGACTAAACAGTCCCTCATATTGACTGTTTTTCAAAATGTGGAGATCCCTTTTTAGCTGTCCCTGTGAGATTCGGGTCCCTTCAGTCAACAGAATCTCTTGGAGTACCTCCTGTCCTTTGTTTTCTTGTACTGCTCCTTCATGTGAGCACAGGGCTGAAGGGGAGGCACCCCCTCAGTGTTATTTCCCACTTTAAATCCTAAATGAAGGCACCACAGAAGGGGAAAAATGAGAGCTATGGGATTCCTATGGACAAGACCATAGTAATGGGAGTAAAGGGTTTTTTCTTATTCACAGTCTGCAAGATTGTAATTTCTGATGATCAGAACTCCAGGTCAGAGAAATGGATGGCAGCAATGCATCTTACACATGGACAGAAAAGCAACCACAATCTGGAAGTGTACATCAAGGAATGCTAGGAAATACTGTGGATTTATCCTATGTGTTTGCCCTGAACAGTTTCAGAAAAGGCATGCTTATTGACAAAATAGTGTAACTTGCAAGTATTCAAGTAGGACAGGATGGAACGCAGCTAGCTGGGACCTGGCAGGCCAAGATCATTACTGGGTATTATTTATTTGTGCCCTTGCAAAAAGAGAGCCTTGTAAGCCCCCATTTTCAGAAGGTTACAAGCAGCCGAGAATTCTCTAACAGATAATTAAAACCCAACAGCACTGCATCTCATCACATTCCGCTTGTCACTCATCTGAGCTAGTAATCAATGAGTAAAGTCATGAAATAGTGAAATGAAATGCTGAAAGTTTTCTAGGCAGACACTTCTCAGACTTCCTGGAATGAAGGGAGAAAGTCCTTATGTGTTTGTAAAATGAATGCAAAAATTAACATGAAGGTGAACTTCCTGCAGGTAAGTAATCCCATGGGCTTGCTTGGAACTCTAGGAGAACTCCCTGTCTTTGGTCAGGAGCGTCTGTTACTGTGGTCTTGGTTAACAGGATGGGGAGAAAAAGCACTGATCTAAAAACTGGTGAGAACATTAACTCTCAGGTAGAAAAAAAAAAGTGGAATTTTTGAGGGGCTATGAATTTTTTATCTATGAGAACTTTGATTCACTGTGGTTTCCAGAGAACACTCTTGTGTCAAACATAACACAAGTCTGGCAAATCATGTCCTGTAGGCTCAGGAAGCTGTATGACTCATACACACAGGACATGCTCTTACTAACAACCCATGAACATGCCAACGGTTGAATTTAAATGCATTTCTAATGAACTCTGGCCTTCAGACCAAAACTGAGGTTTTCTCATTTCATGCTTGGAGTCAGTAAAGAAATTTTACTCTTTGAAGAATCAGGTACTATCTTCTTACAGCAGGTTTTCCCGCCTTGAGACTGCCAGCAGATCATGATACCTTGCCATCTCACAGTAATACAACAGCCAGGAATTTTGTGAAAGTGCCCAGCACTGTATATAGACAAAGGGCAAAATCCAGTGTTAAGAGTAAATCTCCCTGTATTAGAACCATTGAAGTATTCACTCTGCATTGGATGAACAGGGCAGTGGAACCAAAAGAGCAGGAATCACAAAACAATATGAGTATCTGGTAGTGACAGAAGATCCTGAAGCCCATGGTAGTGCATCTTCTCTCTCCCCTGGGATGAGAACTTGCCTCTAAACCTTAAAGTTATATCTGACATAGCAGCAACTTTCTGAGAAAAAAGCCATCCTCTTTATCTTGCACAAGTATTCCAAAGGAAAGATGGGAAGAAAGGCAGGAAATATGAGTATGCAATTCCTTTGCTAGCAAACTCTATCTCACCTGTGAAAATCTTTTAGAAGGAAAAAAATGGTAACACAAAAAGACAGTGCAAGGAGATAATGTCTTCCCTGTTGCTGAAAATCTGTAGAAGAAACTCAGACATCAACAGTTGTCAGGAGAGAGACATGTCATAGACAAGAAATGGGTGAATGGTAGAGTTAACTGCACTAGAGTTTCTCATTCTTCCTCAGCAATTCCAATTCTGTGATCAAATGATGCAGGACAAAATGATTCTGCATGAAGAAGACCAGAGGCCCAGCTTGCTTTCTTGCTTTAAATCTGGGTCTTCAATACTTGGCACATTACATCAATGAAGTAGGCCTGGAGCAGTCCTCAAGGGGAAGCCTTAACCTTCCTTGGGCTTCCTTGAGTATCTAGTCTGTTGTCAGGGGAATCACTATATGACGGTTTCTGCTACACTGAAAGCATATGAAAGCAGCAGCATATGGATATACCCAAAGCAGCCATGGGCAGGATTCTGAGAAAGCATGTTCCTTGAGAGGAAAATGACCTGTTTTCCCCCTTCCAGGAAGAATCTTCCCCAGTCCTTCCACAGTACCATACACAGGAATTAGCTGCATTGACTTTAACAAGATTAGCAAAACCCTTAGCCATACTGGAAAAGGAATATAAGAACCTTAAGAGGGAAAAAAGTGGAAGGGCAGCACTCTGTGGGCTGGAGCTCTGCAGAAGAGTGAACAACTATATCAAAAGACATTAAAAAGTTCTCCGTAGACTTCCTTCAGCTTATCTTTTATCTGTACTTCTTTTAGCTAATGGAATCTAAGGAAAAACATAGCAAGGGCTGCTGTGAGAGAAGGGACCACAGAAGGGACACAGAAGAGTTTTTTCCTGCTTTTGATGGCATGAGTTCAAACTCTACCTCTTTGGAAAGGATCATACAACTGCAGGACCTAGGCACTGCTGTAGCATGTCACTGGATGTTTGGTTTAGGAGGGTGAAGTCTGTGTAGATACCTATGGAGAAAAAGATAAGAGGAAGAGCAGAAGATGACCACTTACTGTTTAGAGACTGAGAAGGCAGACAAAAAGGAACTCATCTCTCCAACAGCATCACAACTTTTTCTAAAATGCCAGGGCATCTTTTCATTCACTCTATCCAAGCGTTAAAATATGCAGTGCTGAAGACATCATTCCTGCACAATGACACTGTGAGAAAAGTACTGGGAAACAGGTACCAGAACAAATGGAACTACTGCTGAGATTTCACAATTATGTAGCAAAGAGACTCGAGCCTAGGCCATGGAATACCCCTGACGCTTGAAACAGGTCTGTCATAATGATGTCTGTGTCTTGCTTTCAAAGACACCAGAGGAAAGAAACTTCCATCTCTGTTTTGGAGAGAGATGAGAAAACTTCTTGGCTGGGTGTCTTTTTTGATGAAACTCTGAGCAGAGTGGTAGTTCACAAGAGCACTATTCAGATACATGCAAGTAAATTTCATCCAGATTTAAGATGGTTCTCCTAAAATACTTACTATGAACTCTATAATCTTCAGAGCTTTTTTAGTTTTGGAGGGGGTGGGGGCATGTTAACTGTTAACTGAGTGTTTATTGAAGATCCACCTTTCCTCTAGGCAAAAAGGCTTCCCCCCACCCTCTCCCCTGCTGCTGCTCAGAACAGCTGGATCACAAAGAGGGGAGAACCTGGCATCCGAAAGGTTGTTTCCAACTTAGCAACATTTTTGGTATTTGGAATAAGCCTGTAATAGTGACAGTGACTAAAAAACCATGAAATAAAGACCAAGGAGTACAATACTAACTAGAAACACACATAGGACTTCATTGTGTATGTAACGGAGTGAGATCCCTCTGAGGAGGGAGATCCCATATGCCAGCCAGCCTAGACTGACTACACTGCCGTGCTGCATCCATGAAGGCATACTCTCATATGGGGCTGGTCAGCAGCTATGCCACTCAACCCCTTAAATTCTCATGCCAAGGAGGACTACAAGCTCATTCACTCTGAGATAACCACTGTGGGATAGGAAAGTCTTGATTTCACAGAGTATATGTGTCCTGTAACTGGGATCCATGTAGTCAACTCGAAGAGCTACTCTGGACAGCAGTCTGAGTCCTCACATAGAAGACCTACAGCATTTTCCTCCAACAATTTCCTTCCCAAAGAGGATATTTAGGTCACAAGAGACAAGAAACTATCTAGATCCTTGTCTCAGGTGAAAGATAGAAACCCCAAATCTTTCCTTTTTCTCTCATTCTGTATTACCAAGCCACTCTCTCATCCCTCTGTGTTCCATCAAACCCTGCGTGCTGTGATATGAGGAAGAGATGTGTTGGCCTGTCCAAGTGAGTTCCAGAGTCATTACAACTGAAAAAGGCCATTATCTCCTGACCTGCAGGAGATAATGTTTCAGTATTGAATATCTTACCCGGATTTGCAAGTCACTGAGGTCAAGACATCTGCACATTTCCAGAAAAAGCTTCACACCTTCCTCATCTAGGATTATATAGACTGGGATCCAGCGCTTATATGCTGCATCAACAACATCACGGAAGATGTCTCGGTCTGTAAATACATCCATGACCACTGCAATAATCTGGAAACAAGAAGACAGTAGACAGACAACTCAATAAAATACTATGAACTGAAAGGAAGGACCATCACAGTGGCACAAAATAAACGAGAGCACTGACACCAGATTATAGAGGAGATGGTTATAGGGTAGAAGGAAGTACAGGGATGTACATGTCCAAGCATCACCAATAATCTTGTAATTTTCTGGCTTGGCTCCTGCTGCACTTTGGAGGGAACTTAATAGAGTTCTTCTAGGTGAAAATTACTTATTTCAGCAGCCTGAGGAATGCCAAAGCCAAATGCCTAGTTTTTCCTCTGCATTGTGTAACTTTCATTGCCACTGTAAGGATCCACTTAAATGAAGAACACAAAAAAGAGATTGAACAAGAAGACTGAAAACAGCTCTAACACTTAACCTGAAGGTGCGTAATGGAAGAATGAATGTGCAGAAGAATTGGGGCCTAAATCCTCAGCCCTGGTGCATAGTGCAGACAAGAAGAATTCTGTTTTCCTTTTCTCCCCCATTTCCTTGTGAGAAGTCTGCTCTCAGAGCTGGCTTCCCATGGAATGATTTATGGAGTTCAAACATAAACACCTCATATTTCTCAGGAAGAAACTGGAGTGTGTTCAAGATTTGGAGGCAAAATGATCATTCCCTTTCCTCACATGCAATGTTTTTCTGGTATAAAACTAATCTCTCTCTCTGGGCATAGATTTTACATAAAAACAAAAGGTTTAGCTGACGTGAGAGACAAGCCCGAACGTTCATAGGATGAGTAACAACAAAACCAATAAGGTTATGGGCAACTTTAATGCTGATCTTACATATTTTGTCTCCCTTTCTGTATCTTTTACACCATTAGAAATACCAATTAATTTTTCTGCCTGAAAGAGTTATTCTTCCCAACATTTGAAAGGTTAAGAATGAAGGAAACTACTGTTTTCCTAGTCCCTCTGTGAGACATCAGCTCGGTGGGTCAGAGGTCTCATGCTGACAGTATGTTGGGAGTAGAGTTGTAGAAACTTTAATCTTCCAGGTGCTGGGGGTCACAGTAATGAGCCAAGCTGTGCTGGGGATGGCATGTACACAGGTGTGCATGGAGGTAAATATTGAACAGCAGGGTTTTCTTCACACGATGTTTGGAAGTGCCGCTCAAGTTGCAGTAGCCCCCTAAGGAAGGGGGAATAATTCTCCCCCCAGCAACCTCTTTCCTTTGAAATATGTTCTTGAACGAACGGCTTCCAGGAAAGCGATGCCACAGTAAATGTCCCCCACTGTGTTTGCTTAGTCTCTGCTTGTATAGCCAACAACAACCAACACATCTGCTCCACCAGGCTCCTTCTGTCAACAGTGCTTACACAAGCTTTTCTTTGTTGGAAAAAGAAAAAAGAGCTGACGTGTGTATGCTCATCATTAACATGTAAGTTCTTGACACAAGTGAACTATGGTGGAGCTACATCATACTAGGTCCCTCAAAAACTTCTGCTAGGCAGAGCTGCATTTCAGGTCCTGCCTTAGTTCTCACTTTCCAGCAAGATGCAGGGAATATTACCAGAACCCCTGAAAATCAAAATACAGTGCCACTTTATTCCTGAACTTCATATACAGGCAAATTATGATTAAAGGCATGAACAGTTCATGCATTAACTCAGGCCTGCTATGTTCCCTTTTTCCTCCACACACTGTGGTATGGATGTAGTTATTTAGGAACAAGAATACATGACAACATTCATTTGAAGTAAGAACATCCACATAGGGAATTGATCAAGGACGGACAGCAAAAGCGTGAATTTGTTTTCTTTCCATCCTCTCCATTTTCAATTAGTTCAATGAGACTGCAGAACTTATGCCATGTCCTGGACAAACCATTAATTGTTAGTACTGGCTTTGCAATATGAAGGGGTGGTTCCTTCCAGGCTGTGGGGTCCTGGGTCAGTTCAGGCTTCATTGCAAGACTGTGACCATGAAAACGGCAGTCCTGTACAAAAACCAGCTGAGCTGCCTTGCAGACAGGACTTCCAAGCCAGCAAAATGTGCTGTGGGCGATGCCTGTTGTTATGTTCACTTTCTCAAGCCACTGCCACAGCTGGTGATGTGTCAAGATCACCTAAGAACGTTCTCAAGTATAGCAAGTCAGAGCATGAGTGTCTACCCCTGCAAGAGATTTTCCCCATTTCCCTACCTATCCTATGGATAATAAACTTATCTCTAGGGCCCATAGGTGTGCCTAGCTTTTGGTAAGAATTTAAAGATTGGCAAGTTAATGCTTGCCAATCTCATTGCAGCAAGGTAGCTTAATTAACATATGTTTGTAAAACACTGATGACAAGCCACCCACAGACATGTGCCACATAATACTAGTATCTGTTTAGACCCCACTAGAAAAAAAAAACCAAACCCGAGAAACCCCCACTCTCATCTGCTGATTGAAAAGCTGCTACCTGGAGATGGTTTTCTTGCCAAGGCCAACTCAGCTGAATACAATAGGTATAGTTATCTGTGAAAAGGGCCATTAAACACTCAAATGGCTGTTAAACATGAAACCAGCTTTGGGCTGGGAGTGGCACAGTTTGTCCAGTCAGTGACAAAATAAAAATCTACACAGGAATTAATTACTTCTAGGTGCCAGGCACAGCTACTGGAAGAAAAAAAACCTTCCCAGTTCTTGCACGGTCTGTAGAGGCATTTGTAGCAGTGCAAAGAGGATATGAAGTTGGAATAAATTGGGAGTGTAACTTCGGGGTCTTCAAAATGACTGACCACACCAGTCACTGGACAGGATTGCAAGGTGTGCACGATTTCTGCGAGCTGAGGAGATCACATGCCAGATTAATGCCTCCCTGGAAAGTTTTCTTTGTTTCACTGGAGATTCGGTTCTAACAAGTCTGCAGAAGTTGTGCATACAGTGCGTGCTGGCAGAGGGGAGCAGGTGGAGGAGGAAATAACTGCTGAATTAGAATGCAGAAAAACCAGAAAGCAGCAAAACTAAGCGCAGAAATGAACTTTCTTACACTGTTCTCCCCCTTCCCCAGGGGGTGTGTCACCTCTGAAGGGTATCTTATCCTGGGGGATCTTCCCTGGAAGCTTCACCCACATCCGGGCTGGGTGATGCAAAACCTTGTCATCGCCCCCACCTATTCAACGCAAGCTCTTGTAGCATCACGGCTGGCTTGTTTTCTTGCCAGAGGTGTCCTGTCACCACTAACAGTCATTTCCAGACAAAGATAAATAGGAGGAACAGCCGCATATTGTCTGGACTCTGGCTCCTTGCAGTCCATGCTGGATGGTGTCGACACCACGAAAAATAAACCCGAAAAACACCGCCCCGTAAACAAACGCACTGCCCTGTGTTTAACTAGGGATACCTGCACACAAGGAGGGCTGGCTGTGACAGCATCACGACCTGCCTTCTTCCGAACCCTACAATGAGACGGGGACAGCACAAAGCGACCCACAAGCAGAGAACCCCAACTGCGGGGGGGACGGAGAGCCGTGAGAAGGGGTTTAACCCCATCCCAGGCATCATCTTAGGCAAAGCGTACCATGACTGGCAACACGAGGCAGGGAAAGCCCTGCCCGGTGGATGCCGCCCAGCTGGATGGATGGCCAACACGCTCCTCCTGCGGACCGAGGGAGCCGCGGCGGTCTCTCCGCTGCCTTCCACCCACCCACCCGCACCCCTCGCCCCGTCCTGGCAGGTGTGAAGGCGGGCAGGGCTGGCCCGTCGAGGCCCGGGCCGTACCTTCTGCGCCTGCTGGACCATCTCCCGCACCACCTCCTTCAGGTGCGGCGCGCTCTCCTCCTTGCGGGGGTGCGTGAAGAGGGACACCCGGCTGATGCCGCGGTAGAAGGTCTTGTCCGTCCAGCCCAAGTCCAGCGGGGGCACCTCCGTGTCCGAGCACTCGGGCCAGTAGGCCAGCGAGAGGGTCTCCCCGCCGGGCCCCCGCGCCACCTTGCCGCCCTCCCGGGGGTCGTCGTATGCCCTCCAGCCGGCCCGCAGGTCCTGCAGCTCCCGGCCCGACAGGAACTCCCTGAGGTGCTCCTTCCTCAGCGCCTCCCGGTACGCCGCCTCGCCGCGGGTCACCAGCGCCTCCAGGGCCCGCCGCTGCTCCTCGCTGTAGTAGAAGCGGGCCTGGCTCTCCGTCACCCGCTCATTGACGTGCAGCTCGTCCAGCAGCAGCACCTGGGACTCCGCCATGCCGTCGGTGCAGCGCCGGCCGGCGGGCAGGGAGGGAGAGAGGGAGGCAGGGAAGGAGGGGAGGAGGGCAGGGCAGGGCAGGGCAGGAGGGAAAGGCTGGGCCGGGCCCGCCCCACCTGGCCCGCCCCACCTGGCCCGCCTCACCTGCCCTGCCCCACCTGGCCCGCCCCACCTGGCCTGCCCCAGCTCGCCCCGACGGGTGGGGCGGCCGCTCCCCCGGGCCAGGGGGACTCTCTCGGCTGTTCCTGTCCGGGTCCTCTCCAGCTCCCCGGGCTGGCCATGGCCCTTGGGGACCGGCGGCACGAGCTGGGGACAGGGCAAGCCCAATAGCTTCACCTAAGGGATGCGGGATGCAAAGAAGGGGAACAATGAGATAAAAGGGAACAGACTGGTTACCTGCCAGCCCAAACCAGCTTTGGAGGGATGTGGGTTAGAAATCTTCAACTCACTTGAGAAATTGTGTCCTGTGAGTGAACTTGGCGCATTAAAATGGGAAAACCCCACCGCCAGGGGAAGACCCTCAGCCGCTGAACACAGGAATTTGGAATGCCCTGTGCCTTTAAACCGAGGGGAGGGAAAGTGAAGGCAACAGCAGCTTAGCCAGGTAGTGATGTAGATTCATTATGCAAATGTTGCTTGAATAAAAATGCATAAATATGCCTGTATGTGTATACATATGTATACATTGTATATGTATGTATAAATATGCTTGCTAGCTTTGTGGATTCACTGCTTAGCACCCATCTCTGTGCAGAGATGAAATAAATTCAAGTATCTCCATTCTGTGTGTGGATCAGTCTCCACATTGGGTGAAAGAATCCAGATTTAGAACAATATCCCGGCATGGCCAACACTGGCATCCCCAGCTGCGTTGCTTGGAGGAGCACCAGGCCTGGCCTGTGGGTGTATTTTGGGGTGCAATGCAGAAGTCTGCCAAAGACTTTCCCCCTGCCCTTTTTCACAGTTGGCAGCGACCTGAGGGGTGCTAATGAGGAAAGAGGGAATGCAGATGGGGCCAGGGAGATGAGCAGAGCAAGCCATGGCCTGTGGGCTGCAGTGAGCTGTAGCCGGCCCTCCCCAAATCCACTCCAGAAGAGCAGGCAGTGGGGGTACCCAGCTTCCAGAGGGGAAGATGATAGAGCGATGTGCCTGAGGCCGCCCAGCAGGCTGGTGTCAGAGCTGGGAATAAAACAGCTTTGCTTCCAGTCTCTGGCTGAGAGCCCATGAATAAATACCCCCAGCTCGACACACACATCCCAGCTGAGACACTAGGGGCTGTAATGTTAAATTACGATTTTTGTGAGGTATGTGATTGTTGCTAGGGGCCCTAATCAAGATTCAGGTCCCACTGTGGTTTGCAGTATGTACACAATGGATAAAAAGCGTGCTTTCCCACTGCAGCCCAGGGACAGAGCTGGCAGAGAATGAGCAAGGAAACAAGGATTAAGGCAAATGCAGTGGTGAAATACAAACATTCAGAAGCATTTGCAGTGCTTTATGTGTATGATTAGCCCTAAGTGCTCATAAGCACCAAAAAAATGGAGGGATGGAGCTGCTGGAGCTGCTCTTTGTCTCCTCTCTCTAAGCAATCAACTGCCCTCAGTGTGTTAGTTTAAAAAATCAAGGATAAAGTGGGACACCTCTGCTGTTCCTCTCCTTTAGGTAAAATGGAGAATTTAGTATTCCAGACTGTTATCCATAGCTTTTCCTAGCATGAAATTCACTTAAAATTTGAAATTGCACTTTGCAGAGGTCTACTCCTCTGCCTATCAAGTCTCCCTTAAAAATTAATTTCCATATAGGTTCTTTTAGCTTGATTTCTGATGGAAATGAGACTTACATGGTCATGGTGTCTGCATCTGTCTGCCTGTCTGTCCATTTTGCTAATGATTTTTGAGCCTACTGTCTGATTTTGAACAAGTTTAGCAGAAGTGTAATTACATCCCTACAGTTTTTGTGAAAATAACTGGGCTGATAGCAAATAGAGGCTCTATCACATTCTCCACAGGGAAAGTTACAAGGTGGGTTCATGCCTTATTTTATTTCAGATATCCCATAAAAGTGAGAAGGCTAATAAGTGCCTCATCTGTAGGAAGAGCTTCAAATTAATTTTATGCCATCTTAGACACCCTAGTCAATCAACCACAACATACAAACACGCAGGAGATGCGGATTTCTTAGATCCAGTGCTCACTAAACTACTTGTTGGTTGTGTTTCTTCTGTACCAGAGGCTGCCATGAGCTCTCGTATGTCATGTGGAGCTAAGTAAAATCTCTTTAATCCTAAATGCTCTATTCATTCATAGCTGCACAATTGTTTGTGTTCAACTAAGGCTCCCACATGAAAGCAACAGTAAGTTCACAAATACATCTATAGTTTTATATTTAAAAGTAAGGGAACATTTCCCACATTCAAGTAAAGGCAGCAGAGATTTTTTTTTTTCAATTTATTGTGATGAAATGTTTGGCCCTCATCTCTCACTCTAGAAGACAGAGTGTTGTCTATGTGTTGATATGATAAATAGGGGCAAGGAACTTTGCAAAAGCTGAGAGACCCTTTCCCAATGCAAATGTGTGCCATCCCATCCCTTTTCCCCATTCTCGCAGCAATACATTCCAAACAAATCTATGTCTTATATGGAGTTTTTATAAGGTTTGATGATTCAGTTCCATTTGATTAACCCCGACTCTCTGGCTGACAGTAAAAGGGCTGTGCAAACAAACTACCCTCTCTGTCACAGAGTTAACCCAACCCTTCAGTGACTGGAGAAAAATTAACTTGGCAGGCGGGGTTCCAGGAAAGGCTTGTGCCAGGCCCTGCCCCTCTGGGATCGAGGAGTGAATTCCAGTTTCCACTCTAAAAGAGTCATTATTGTTAGAGCTCAGGTATTGCTCTTTGCCCTTAGCACTTGCTTAAGAGAAACAAGAAAGGGAAAGGCTGGTTTTGAATTGGGCTGAGGCAGCTGCAAATCCACACAGAACTGCACTATCAGTTCTTGGGTTTGTTTTGTTCCTGGAGATTACTCGCTGGAGGGGCTTCATGTGCATGGGCAGGGTTGGGTCTTTCTACTTTTTGCCTTTGTTTGGGTGTCGTCCCAGCCAAGGCCTGGTTAAGGTCTTGCTTAGTTTCCTGGTCTGGTTCCAAAATGTTTTCCAAAGGATGTAAACTAACCTATCAGGAAATATTACCTCTTGTTGTAACCCTCCCCCAATGCATTATGGCATTTTAAATCTCCTGCCTTCAAACACCTCCCACATATAATCTGGTTATTTGGGCCTAATTGCTTCACTTTCTTTTGGGAGGCAGTGCAGGTTGTGCGTTAGGTAAAGATATGACACCTTATATTTAGCATTAATTGTAACTGCACTTGTCCTGAGTGCACATCTCTCTTGCCAGTCCTTCCTATGTAATTTCAGTCCCTGAATAGCCCACCTTGCGATACATTCTTTGATAAAATTCCCAGCAGTGATTTTCTTGTGACATAAACTGCTATAAGCTCTTGTTCTAAACGTTTGGGTGCTTAGGTCGTCAGGAATAAAATTCGGATGCTTTCCCCCTCACCTACATCTTATTTCTCCCAAGAGTAGTCACCGTCTACATGCAAAATAGGAGCAAGAACAGGGGCAGATATTAAAAGAGTATCATTTTTTGATAAAGTGATCAAGAGCTGTATAGTAGAAGTTTTTTCTGAGGGATGGTATCCTCCAAAACAAAACAATGTGATTTACCAAAATATCTTTGATTCAACTATACTAACTTTTGGGTTGCTGTTTTGTTTTGATTTGGGTTTTATTTTTTGTTTGTTTGGCTTTTTTTTCCCCTCCATAAAAAGCAGCAACTGGTTAAAAATTAGTTTTGCAAAGATGACTCATTGCTTATGTGATGGAGAATACAAGAGCGTGTTTTCCATTTCCCAGTGTCCCAGCTGCAGGTTAGCCTGAGGTGATGGGGCTTTGCTGTCTTGAAATAGAGGAGTAAATAAATAGGAGCCTGTGCCATGGTTGTTATTAAACACTGTACTCCTTCCCTGTGCTGGCTGGCACCACAGCAAGACTCGCAAAGGCTTGGTGGAGATTGCACCCTCTCGTCTCCTCTGCAGCAGGATCCAGAAGTTTGTGGGGAGACTCCTACGTGCACAGTGAGCCGTGCTCTGCTTGTCCAGAGTCTGAAATTTCATTTGCAAGAGCTGCCAAGCCAGCGCAGGAATGGGTGCATTAGTCATGTCCAAGCATTGGCAGAGCTAAAAAGCCTGAAACAAGGTGATTTCAGGGTGGAGAGGAAGAAGCTCTTGCCTACATCGTTCCCCCTCCAGCGACCCAAAGAGCTGCAGGCAGTAGAAGATAGGTGTGTCACTTTTGCAGCAGCAGTGACAGACTGCAATCTGGAGGATGAAGAAATGCTTTCAGGTGCTTCCTTTCTGTCATATTACACTGCCTCAGGGAGAAGACCTAGCTATTGAATCGGGGAATTGCTGCAAATGACTCAAGTGCTTCTGGCCTCCCACTCAGTTTTTCAGCTGTTGTTTCCATGTGAGAGTAAATAGGTAAGAAAGTCCTCTGAAGAGAGCAGAAAGGAACAACTGTATTCGTGGGCTCTGTCTTGCAGGAAGGTATTTGCTGACTGAACATGCACAGAAAGACCTTTAGCCGTTTTCCCTGACTGCTCCCATTCACAGACCAGCAGTTTGAGGCAGTTTCCTCTAAGAAATAACGCTGACCCCAGTCTCTTGCCTAATCTTTCAACTCCCATACAGGCAAGGACTCAAAATTGTTTGCAATTCAGCTGAGCTACCCTGAGGGGCCTTGGCCAAGTCCATCTGCTATGCCTCAGTTCCCAGTATGTAAAATGAGGAAGATACTATGCTACTTCACAGGACTGTTATGGGGGACAGCTGGAAAAATAAAACCCCAAACCAACATTTACTTTGATTTTTGATTTCTTCTGCAAGAGGTGGGAGGAGGAAAAAAAAAAGCAACTGTAGAATCCCTTTGTACATGAACCAAACCCTGAATGGAAGCTCTTGTTAAAGAAAACAGTGAGAAATCAGCAATGCAGTCTCTGAATAGGATGCTTAATTGCAGCTATAATTATGTAGCTCTCAAATCACAGTGTGCTTTATAGACAAAGGAACACCAGGAATAGGGGCACTGAAAAATTAAGGTAGCAACAAGTCTACAGCATCGTGTAATTACTTATGTACTGGCCACCTCTCCATGTGTGTTGCCATCAGCTCTCTGGAGAAAATGCTCAGGTGAGGGCTAACATGAAGAGGAGTGAAGCAGAGAGGGAGGTCTGTGGTGGGTGACCCAGGCAGAGGCTGGAAGGATGAGTAGCAGACTGGCAGGAAGTGATTAATGACACAGGCTTGATATTGAGGAGCTGACCACCAAGCAAGATCAGGTGGTAGATGGAATTATGTGCTGATGACAAGATGTCCAAATGTTTTGTGTGGGTAAAAGGGAGTCAGTGGAGGGGATCAAACAGAGACATGATATGTCCAAGAGTGAACAAATTCATTTGAAAAGCTACATGATCAGGGGAGGAGAGGAAAGCAGCTGGAAGCAGAGAGGAGGCTCCGGTATCCACAAAGTTTTAGCCATCCTGGAAGATGGCTAAAAAAAGCCATGACTAAATAGGAAATTCTGTTTTTTATAAGGAGGGGAAAAGAATATAGCTATGAGGCTTGAATACGGGGGAGAGAAGTTAGAAGCTGACCCTAAAAGTACAAAAATGAACAGGTAGGAAGCAGTTCGGCCCCCACAATAAATGCAAAACTGTGTGAAGGGAGTGGCATAGGAAAGAAAAAGGGAACCCTCTTAAGGGGAAATGCAGAAGGCTGAAGCGTAGGCTTAGACCTGGAGATGGAACAAGTTGATCTGTGATTCATGAACATAAAGAAATATACAGCTAGATTTTAAGATGCAGTAGAAGTGTGCTTATTTGGTTTTGAAGATGATCAGCATACATTGGCCCTTGATGTGTATTTAGCTTAAAAGTATTCAAAGAGGTGATGCAAAGGAGAAGTCAGCTGCTCATGGCCTTATCAGAAGCACTGCTAGCTCCAGAAGGTCCCTGCCTTTCACTCACCAGTACTTCTGGCCAGCAGTAGATCGAGTGGGTGCAAGTGATCCCCGTGAGTCAGAGAAAGCAAATAAAAGGGGCCAACCAGACCTCCCTCTGGAAAGGCTGTTTCCAAAGAGACATGTTGTAAGTGTGAAAGCAAAACTTTACAGGAAGTTATGTTTGAAATCTGCTGCTTAATTTTTTTTTTAATAAGTGCAGAACTAAGGTAATAAAAAAGATATCAAGCGACATCCCCTGCCACTGCCAGCTGTGGACAAACCAGCCTCCAGCTTGACCAAGACACCGTACAGCAGCACCTATCCCAGGCTCCAAGTTGGGGTGCACTCTGGGTACCCCAAAGCCACACAAGGAGAAACTAGCATAGTGCTTGCATTTTGATCCTGGAGGCACTATTATCTTGGACTTCAGTAGGGAAGAGCTTCTAAGGCAGCCAGCTGGAGGCATGGTGATGGTCTTAGTCCTGAGGTAATATCACAGGAACAGTGACTCAGGTTGCCCCTCTCTGGGTCTATGGACACCTGAATTCAGGCTTAGAATATCATATTTTCAGATCAGCATTGGCGGAAAGATCTGGTTTTGAATTCTTCCAAAAGCAAAACCCAAATGCATAATGCACGTATGTTCCTCCAGAGCCTGTTTTTAGATCCATTTCTTTTGCAACTCAATTAATCAAGATTTTGCTGCTCATTTTAAAATAAATGGCATTTCTCTTAGGAAGTTTTATAGCTTTCAGTCTTTGAGGTTTAAAAATACTCAAATGGATTCTGAGCTAATCCAGATTCATAAGCCATTCTCATCTGTTAATATCTGAACACTTTGATCATCATATTTAAGAGATTCTTTTTAGCAGAGGGGTATTTTTCAGACAGATTGTTCCCAAATACTCTTTATTTCGAGGCTGCAGTAGGTTACAGTGCTGCACACTCATGCAAAGCAGGAAGGGAGAGGGAGGAGAAGCTGCAGCAGAAATAAGCCACTGAGTTTATCCATGTTCCCTTTCCCTTCTTCTGACAATGAAAAATCCATAGATCTCTCCCTGTGTTTAGCTTATCCTGCTCACCTGCTCTTTTCTCTCTGCCCTGCCATCCTCTGGTGTGATCTTTTAAAATTCTTCCCTTGAGAGTGACCATGAGCATTTTTCCTTTTACTCTTCCAGTAAGGCTGTCTCAGGAACAGGTTTCTGCTTGCCAGACCCCCAAACCTTCTTTCCCACCCTCCTGTATTTATTTTCCTCTGCTGGAGAAGCAGCTGCATACCCTGGGGAAGAGTGCAGCCTGTGGCAGATCTCCATCCCTACCAGAGTATCTCTTCTCTGACAAGCAGAGTGAGAGAGTCCAGCTTTCATGGTTCGAATTCCACTTATGTTGAGGCTGTCAATTAGTAGATGAAGCAGTATTTTTTTTCCCTCATGCTGACAATTGACCTAAGTCACAGTAAGGCAGGAAATGCCATTAGACAGCAGATGATCTTGGGAAGGACTGCAACTAATGGCTTAGCATTTTGCATTTCTCACAAATGTTTAATTTATCCTTCTACTCTTCATGCAAGTTGCATATAGGGCGTAGTGGGGTCATTTCATGTGCTTACATAAGGGAGTTGCCTTGTGATGCTCTTTCAAGACTGCAGAGCAAAGTGAATAGCAAATCACAGCTCAGCTATCCCTCATGCCAATGCTTGGGGTAACACTGTGACAAGCAATGGGAGGCATGTACTGGTGGTCTTGGACACCAGGTAGCACAGCAGCTTTCCAGCTTTTGAGGGGCATGACCTGCAGCAAGGCTCTTTTGAGTTTGGGGACAAATCTACCATGGCAAGGCAACATCACAGCCTCTGCTCACCACTGCCAGGAAACTCTGGCTGGCACTAAACACTGAGGGACAAGAAGGCCATATGTAAGTCCCAGCATGGGAGGTGATGGCCTGATGTCTTTGAGGAGAAACAGATAGGCTCCTGCTCCGGGTGTCCAGCACATGCAGCTATCTACACAGCAATGCTGGGGAATTAAATCAGTCTTCTGGAAGAGGGTGAGTTTGGATTGAGCTGTTTGTCTGCAGCACTAGGTAACCTACTTTTGTGAACACTGCCCTGGCAAATTAGTTAGATCAGGGTGATTCCCTGCCTTCATCTCCTCAGAGGCCTGCCAGTTTCTTTTGTTCTGTGCTCATCTGCGTTTGGAAGGTAAACACATGCTACACCCATGGTGACCTTTAGAATTAGAAACCTTTACAATTTGCATAACACTGCAGATACATACACCATGATAATAAATAAGTCAGAGTAATTATGGAATAAATCCTTGCCCCAAAGAGATATCCAGATGCGAATGGTGGAGCATAATACCAAACAAAGTATGGCTGTACAGAGAAGATGCACTTTGTTTGGTTGCAAACACCCAGTTTTTTCTTTTTTCAAGAGGAGGGAAGAAAACCTAATGAACATGAGCAGGCTCCAAGGGCAAGCTGAAAGAAGTCAGAAAGCCAGAGGTGATGAGAAAGAAAGTGAAGTGTGAGGGTGAGGGCCCAAAACCAGGGGTCAAAAGAGGTGATGAGAAATGCTATGCTGGCATAAAGGTAGCCATGGAACAAGAAGAGGCTCTTTGAGTCTGACATCCACGACTCTGCCATTGCCCTGCTAGGCTACCTTTGGCAACTCACTTCACCTTCATCTAACTTCCCTCCTCCTCTTTGTACATTTTGGCACTCTGACTTGCAAATTCCTTGGAGTAAGACTGTCATTTCTATGGGCATAGGAAGCGCCCAATGCAAACAGGCTCTGGTGCATCTCTTGGTGAAGGACAGGAAAATCCAAAGGAAGATGAAAAGCCATTGCACAGACTTGGACACAGGTAAGGTTTGGCTGTTAACAGCAATCAACAGCCTGTGCTGTGGGGATGAAGAACAACAGGATGCTGGAGAGAAGAGGGGAACACCAACCACTGAGAACACAGCTTACTCATGGCAGCGGGATAAGTGAAAGAGCAATGAGGAGAAAGAAATGTTAAAATCATGGTATGTGGGTGGAGATGGGGAAGAAACAAGCATTGGTTTGGTAGAAAAGGCAGGTGCTATTTTAATCAGACTGGGTTAATTTCAGCTCTGATGTAATTCCATTTACGTCAATTTTAGTCAGTTGAATTGCACAAAGGATTAATTTAGGCTAAGGAGTTGAGGTAAGAATGATTCAGCCCAAAATAAGTTTTGGGGTTCAAAGAAGACCTGTGAAACAAGGACCAGGTGAAGAACTAGAGCCATCTGGATTTGGAGGGATGTTGAAGTAGGGAGGGCAAGGATGAGGAAGGGCAAACAAGAAGGAGCAAAGGCAAACAGGCCACAGGACCCTGCAAGGATGTTTGCCAATGATTTCCATTCCAAGCCAGGACAATTTGCAAAGAAAGGCAGTCTACTCCCCGAACCCTGCAGTGTACTGGTTATTTACTCCTTAGTCTTCTCATGGTCCACTTCCCCTTGCCACTCCTCTGGGCAGCTCATACAGCAACATACCATACTCACCGAGCGATCATAACAATTAAGATTTTGTTTTATTATTTTGGTTTAATCACAAAACATTCCAGGTTTAACCTGAAATACACTTTGATCAGGGTTTCATAGGGAAACAGCTACATTTAGCAGTGAGAATGGGTCTGATTCACTCACAGTATAGCTTCAGTGAAGCTGATGGAAATGAATTTGTTCCATTAATTCTCCAGAGACAGCATGAAAGCCAAATGAAACCAGACAGGGCCATTCTCAGGCTGGCAAATGCATCCACACCTTAACTCTTACCAGCCTGTACATGGAACACATGGAAAAAACATCTGAAATACTTGACACAATCTTCTAGATTTGCAAAGAAGCACCTCTCAACAATGCATAGGAAATAAAAGAATGATGCAATTACACTTAACAAAGTGAAAACAAAAAAGAATTAAGCACATCTTGCTTCCTTCACATTCCACTCCTTCCTTTCCCTGCTTTCCATCAATTGTTTGTCATGCCTCTTTTAAATTGGTGTTTACTTTCTCATAGTTCCATGTACTGAGATAGCATAACTCCACGAATCCCTGAAGTTTCTTTTCTCTCCCCTGTCCTCATTAACCCTAGCTTTTATTTTCCCATTTATTTTTTACATTTTTGTTCTTTGAACCTTTAGTTGAGAGAAGAACAAAGATAGCAGGCTGTAAGGTTAAAGAGGAACTTTAACCCTTTCTTTGACACCTGCCCCAAACTCGGTGCCACCAGTTTCCCACCTTCCACAAATCCTTGCAACTGCACAAGAAATAAACACCTACAGAATGCTTTCGACTCATATTCAATCACCATAATAAATACAAACTCTCTTCTGTAACATTCAATCATTATATTTAGTCTTAATATCATGCTTTTCATCTGCAAACACCCACACAAGCACTGGTTAATTTGTCCTCACAGCAGCCCTGCAAGGTAGGTAATTACGTGTTATTATCTCCATTTTACACATAAGGAAACTCCAGGAGAAATTATGAAATTCCTAACAAGCACACATACCCACAAATCTAAGCAAGTACTAACTGTATCTTCTAAAGACGCACACATAAACACCATAGTCCACATACAGTTTAGTGTACACTGAAAATAAGGGACCCATAAGCTCAGTGTAGGACAGGAGAGAGGTGCTCGACATATTACATCCAACGAAAAGGAAGCTTCTCAGGCCGTGGAGCTGAGGAGAGGTGCAGGAAGCAAACTGCAAGCTCTCAGCAGCACGCTATTTTCTGGGGAGCATTTCATGACCTCCCTTTCCTGCAGGTGAGCAAATGTGCAAGGTGAACTCCTCCTTGCCCCCAAGCACGACCAAGGTTTGATCTCATGTTTGCAGTTTCACCACTGGTGACTGCCCTCGCTCTTATCAACACTTGTTTCTGACAAGACCCAGTCATGCACAACCCCCAGGTGAGCTCCTGACCTATTTGAATGTTAATTACCTCTTAGTGCTATATCCCACTCGTTCTACTGCCTATCAAGATGTCAGGATGCAAAGATAATAGACCACCTGGACCACAGGCAGCCACACATGCAAAACCATAGAAATGTGGAAGAAACATTAGTGGGAAGGTCAGAGAACAAAAATGAAGACATGAGTAATTAACTTTGTTCCAGGATGTCAGCAGCCCTCACCAGAGTATCCTGTGTGCAGCAACTCCCCTGCACCACAGGGACAGGATGCTCTGTTCCCAACCAGTGTGGTACTCATCCCACAGCAGCCACTCCAGAGACACTGCAGGGTCTGACAGAGTCCATTTTGGAGGGTCAGATCCTCAAGTGCAATTAGACATTTAATTCCCACTTATGAAAGAGAGTTCCACTGCAACTAGCGAGCATTAGATACCATTAATGGGCATTAGAAGCCATTAATATAATGAAGTTGGCTGTGAAAATAAAGACCTCTGTAAGGATTTGGGTCTTTGTGTTTTCCCATTTTACTGTTCAGTGTGACACTGAAGGTCTCATGGACTTGAAGTCATGTTTCAATGAAAAGTGTGCTCTTCCCCCTTTGTCGCTCCTCCAGTCATATTTTCCGAACCTTTCACAGCCTTTCTCAGCATGTATCCAGGCAAATGACTTCCATATTGTCATCCTCTCACTCCTGGAGTTCTCGGTGGAACCAGGGACAAAGCTATAGGGACAGAGTTTGCAAAGATTAACGTGCATTGCTTATTCCATAAAAACTGACTCAGGGTCCCAGGTCTTCATTGTATGAATTAAAATGTTGTTGCCTGTATCATTGCTGGAGTTATTCCTATCCCAAATTGTCTTAAAATCATTTACTGTTTTCCAGTCAGGGTTATGTCCTTGATCTATTTAGTTTTCTGTGCCAGTCAGTGTCATCTCCTAATTTCTGCTTTAGAACAATTGTGGTCTCCTTTTTTTCTCTCCTGGGTTGACATATGTTACTTATTAATTTCAAATTGCTGCCTGAGCTCTGCCACTGAGGCAGCACAGGCAGCTGCTTCCAAAAACTGAAGATACTGACGCCAAGGCTGAAACTTCACAGAATTCTGCCAAACCTGCTGACTCTCGATTCCCGCTTCACAGGGGTTCTTTCAGCTTCATCCCTTATTAATTGGAATCAAGCATTCATTCCACAGGAGTAACACAGACTTCCCAACTAGTTTACGACCTGGGCATCTGCATACTGTGTAGATGGCAAGGAGAGGCCAGCCCTGTGTTACAAACTACAAGTTGACAAGGTGAGACAAAATGATTGTTCCCAGTAAGAACTGTGGTCCTACAGAGATGAGTGGTCTCTGCTTTAAGGACTCTTCTTTCCTCGGTGCCCTTTAGTTGGGGGTAAAAGATCAGACCCCCAGCAGAGCACCTGTGCTGGGAAAGCCTTGCTGGACTGATATGTGGACTGGCTGCCCATGCCTCTGCATGCCTGAGGGGGTCCAGCTCCCTCCCTGCACCATTCACTGGATGTGAGGAAACCACACTGCTTCACTGGGAGCAAAGTTGTGAGAGAGGGGCAGAGAGAGCACCGACAGTGGAATTGCCACTTGCACACTGGTGCTCCTGTAGGTCCTGTAGCACCCGGAAGTCTTAAAAGGGATTTCAAGTCAGAGAGGGAAATACTTTACTCCAATAACATGCACTGAGATGCTCAGAAGAGTAAAAAAATGCCTGCTGCTTTGGCCATCACAATGACCTATCCTGCCTCATTGCTTCCCAGCCCTATTCCTATCTACTTGCCTGTACACTTCTTACCATTGGCTAGAAGCTGCAAGAGCTCTGGGGCACAGCCATAATGCCAGCACTACAAGGCCTTGGTCTTGATTTAGCATTCCCAAGCACTTATGACAACTTGGGAATAGTGAGAATAAATGCTAGAGTAATACGTGCAAAACTTGAATAAAATAAAACCACATACATACAAAAAAAGAGAGAGCACGCTCATGTCCATGATACAGGTAAGGAAATGCAATGCAAGTCTACAAATCTACACACTCTTGAGAGAGAAGGTGATGAGGATGATGACATTTAGGAACACCGTAGAAGGAATTCCAGGATCATAATGAAGCATTTAAGCTGTGGATGCAGGATGAAGATATTAGAAGCTAAAATAATGAAGACAAGAGCTTCCAGCTAATGTGGGAGGGCAAAGGGAGACAGTGGCAGAATGCAAATGGGAGGCTGATGTGATTGCAGTGCTGAGCCAGTCAAGCCTTGTCTATACAAGCAGTACACATGCTATTAGAGAGTTTTGCACCCACACTCAAAGTAACAGGATGCTCAACATAAATTTTAATTTCTCATGTACAAAAGACAGCTGCGAAAAAGATGGGTTTATCAGCCTTGGTTAATGCTCTCTGAACACGTATCTGGTATATGCTAGGTTTCGGCATCCCTGGGCACTGTACTCCTCAAAATATTAGATCTTCTTTACATGGAAAAGTTATTTATGTACATTTACAACATGGCTGTTCTTCACTGACTCCCCTGTGAGGTCTGTTATTGTACACCAGATGGGTCTCCTTGCAAGACAGCGTCTTCCACTTCTGCTGTGTGGACAGTGTGCATCCATGCAGGGTGCTGGCTCTGACTGCTTACTGTGAAACAGTCATGCCACTGTCACCAGCCACAGTTATTTACTGAGCTGAACCAGCTCCTAAGTTAACCAGCTGTTTTTTCCTAAATGACACATTTTCCCTGCATAGACATGGTTGAAAAAAACCCAAACAACAAACCAAAACAAACAACCCACAATCTTTTGTAGCAGTTTTTTTAATAAGCTGGAGGCTGCAGAAATAAGGAAGGTAGAAACAATAAAGTGTAATATGAACAGTATGTTGGGAAGAGCTTTGGAGTTGTGGTCAGATTTGTCTGAATCATGAGAAAAGAAAACCACAAGGCTTTGACCATATTAGACTGTCTTACACAGGTAAATATAAAGATTCTTTAAATAGATGAAAGATGATAATTATAATTTCAAAGAGGAGCAAATAATTACCCACACCCTTTGGCTCCCTACTTGAAGATATTATCAGATTAAAGTATGATCTCTTTCTGGAATAACGAGGCAGGACCAGAGCTGGTAAAAATCAGAATAGCTCCATGGACTTGAAACATGCAACAGCAACTTACTCAGAGAAAGCTCAGTCACACTTGCCTCCTCAGATGTCTTCTCAGATGTTCCCCACCTCCCAGAGTTACACTCAAGCCTGTGTGTGCCACAGCTGCACACTTGAGCTAAAACAGGGTGCTGTTCGGAGACAGCTTCTCCAGACCCAGGGAAGCCAGCACTTCAGAAAAATAGGTTTCATATTGAAATGTATTGTAAAGACAATAAACACCACTAGTCTTCTGTTAGTAATGGTATCTCTCATCACAGTGGTTGGCCTTCAATTCACTGAGAGAGCCAAAGGCTTCAGAAGACCAAAGGGACAGTTGTGACCATGGTCCCCAGCTTCCCATAACCAAGGCCAGAATATTTCACTCAGTGAACTTTGTACCCAGCCCTCTCACCAGCCTTGAGCTGGAGACTGTGCGGTAGAGACCACACCAAGCTTGCTGTGTTGTTCAAGTGATTACAAACCTTCTCTTTTAAATATGTACTTTTGAGTCAGAATTTGTCCAATGCAAACCATCCATTTGTGTGTCTTGAAGCCTTACCTCTTATTTTTTGAGTCCTAAATTCAAGGTGTTTATGACTGGTGTTCCAGAGTGCATTCTGCTGTGTAAGTGTTTGTGAAATGCCTGCACTGTACAAGTTATGAACATTTTAAATTAGAATGTGCAGCTATCATTTTGGTCAGCTGATGCTGAAGATTTAAACCGGTAAGCACTGGTGTGCTTTCCAACCTGATAAACATGACTGATAATGTCACCCCACCCAGAAAGAGAAGCATCAGCAACAAGTGGCACTAATTTAGTTATTTCACAGGGCAGAAAGCTCCCTTTCGCTTTTATTTTTATTTCTCCTGAAAATTGTTGTATACTGTTCATTCTTCTCAGAGTTAATGCTGATTATAGTTTAAATGACTAGGAGTTTTACTACTGTGGCAGCGTTAGGAACTGTTTTGTTCCCTATTTTAATTTAGAGTCCAAATCACTCCCCCTCCCCAAAACACTTACAGCTTTACTCCTTAACTAGCTCTTCTCTAGGCTTCCATGGAGATGTACTGTTTGTAGCAGATCCGAGTTCTTTCCCCCTTTCCTGCCTGCATTCCGATCTCCCAGACAAGCTTAAAGGAAAATCCCCTACTCGTGTCAAGGCTTTATGGCAACCTCAGTGCCAGGTAAGTTTTCATTTTGCTGAGTGCGCAGCCTGGGACGAGGTGAGCTAATAGCTCCTGCTGCCAGGACGGGGCGGTTCCGTGTTACCCTTTCCCCTCCTGGCTGTGCATTCCCACTGCTCACCCTGCGCTGGTTCTGGGCTTCCTTATGCTGCCTTCGGTGATCTGACTCAACTCATTAGCCCGGCAAAAAACAAGGGGATGGTTTTCTGCAGCGAGATGCTGGAGTGACTCACCTGCTCTGATGAAATCACGGCCATTGTTATTAGCAGACCATGGTCGTCCGATAACAGCCAAATAGCTGCTATCACAATGGCAAGATAAACAGATATGCAGCTACAGAGAGCAGATTCTTTGTTGCCACACATCCCTTTTATTCACACCTCTGCCAAGTGAGTGTGAAAAGCTGCTAATTCAGAACGAGCTACACATGCATTCAGCTCTGATGAAAGTGACCCCAGAAGGGGCAAAGGGCAGCTTCCCAATCCCTCCGTGCTGGTGGCAAACTTGCAGCTGGAATTTTTTTCTCCATAAATTCTGACGAGACAAAAAAATTTAAGACGTTGGTGCAGTCTACTTTTAATTCTGCATTTTGCAACCAAACTTCCTGTGTGCTGTACCTGGCAGAAAACATTAACTCATGAGAAGGGTCACCAAAGACTGGCTCCTGCTATTTGTTATTATCTCTTGGCACTGCAGTAGTACCATTCTTGGAATTTGACAAGGGAGAGGGACTGTCAGTGCCACAAGAAAGTTATGACACATTCAGTACAGCACAGACATAAAAGATATATTGCAAATGACCTCTAGACCAGTAGAGAAGGTACTTTATATTTTTTATGGTGTTTCTTTTTTCATTTCCTTATCTGTGGTTGGATATAGAATCATAGAATTCCTGTATGTACGTGAATCACAGACATCACTGAAGGGTTTCCCAGAAGCTCACTTAAACAGAGAATGGAACTTCAATCATGATATCAGGACTTCGTCACCATTTTATAGCTTTAAGTGCACAGTAAGACTAATGTCCTAAACTGTCTTTTTTTTTTTTTTTCTTTTTCCCCCAGTGCTTTGCTCTCCTTTTTATTTGTGACGAACAAACTCGCCATGGCTGTATAAACCCTGGTGGAAATGAGCCTGCTTGGACTAGCGGGGAGGAGCTGCGAGATATCTAGAGAGCTTTTAATTTGTTTTTTTCTTCTTCCTCCCTTTGTTGCCTGAGCTAATTTTATTTCTGCATGTCTGCAAGGATCCCTGCATGCTGGCCGTTTGTAAAATTTTGCATTTCGTGTTGGCAGGCTGGACATCGGCCAAGCACCTCTCACGTGCACAATGGCAGTAGACAATGTGCTTTGAATTTTCTCTGTGCACAAAGGTCGGTGACCTGTCCTTATTCACTTGCCTGTTGCCCAGCTGTCCTGTAGCTCCCAGAGAAGTTCTACTGTCAGTTCTGCTTATGTAACAATCTCCTTTTGCGTTTGATGTGAATTAAGGCTCCTGAGTTCTGTCACATGCAAGTTGCCTCTGAAAAATTGGAGAAATTGGCAATGCTCTGCCCTCTTCCTCAGTGCTATTAAAGGCTTTATCATGCGCTCAGTTCATGGTTCCCCACTAAAATGGCAAAGTTTTCATCAGCAAGGAGTGGCCGGGTGTCAGAAGCTCTTAAATCCATGCCCATGTTTTAGCCAGTAAATGTTGCTGCCTGGATGTCTAGGGAACACTAATGGGTTCAGCTGATCTCTACGGGGTTCCTTTAAAAGTACCTAAACCAATTGCTTTGAATAAGTATTTGAAATTAAATGTCTGCAGGGCACTTTCTATCAGCACAGAGGCAAAAGTTGGGCCCTGGGCTTTCTAATGTACCTAGGGCCAGCGAGGTGATGGACTGCAGCTGCAAGGAGGTGCCTGCAGGCTCCTGGGGCTGCACTGGGCAGGGATGGGCAGCATTGCCAAATACATACCTAGTCTGGTGTGACCCAGGCTCCTTGGCAAAGAGTTGCAGAAGCAGAGCAAGAATCTGAGCACAGTTCTAGCCCAGATGGCCACATTTCTGTCCCACCAGACATCCTTCTTGTCCCTCTGATGTGACACTGATATAACGAAAGAGCTGCTGCTTCCCACTCAGGGTAGACATCACCCTTCACCTTGCTGCTGAACTACAGCTGCTGGGGTTCTGCTCCTGCAGTGCAAAATGTCCCAGCTGATACCACATTGCTGCTCAGGGCTCATTCCTCCTGACCATGTGGTCCTGGCTGCTGGATTTTTCACTTCTGACATCCTTGCTTGATCTCCACGAGGGCTGAAGGCAAAATGGCCTTTCAAGAGCCTGCAGCATCAGGATCCCACTGGGGAGGAAGAATGAGAGGTGTTGCTGAATAGAAAAAATGAACAGATGGCTGTTGTGAAAAGCTTCAAACATATTGCACAGCCCACTGAAATTGAGAAGTACTTTCCACTTAAACAACAACAACGCAGGAGCTTGTTGTTTTCCAGTTTCAGACTGGCCTAGCAGCCTGACCAGGTGCTGACATTGTGGCAGCCCTGAGGATTGTCTCCCTGGTGCTCTTACCCTGTCAGCAGTCAGATGGGAACCAGCCATGATCCTGTTGTTTCAGAGAGACCTTCTTTTTATGGCACGGAAAACTACCTGAGCATCTTCTGCGTGACAGGAGATTTCCATTTACTGTTTTTAGCTCAGCCTTATTAGTCACAGAGACATTTCTAAACAAACTATGAATCTGCAACAGAACATAGGCAAAAAGTTACTTCGGACAGGAGAAAGCCCAGCTCAGCGGTTCTCATCAAACTTATTTTTCCATGTGCAAGTCCAGCTTCCTCTGTTTCATTTATTATAATAATGTTTGCCTTCCCACATACTTTTCATGCTTTTATCTCTGTTTACAATCTCTTTTGTCATGAACTGTCTTTCTTGCTTAAGACAAAAATGAAAATACTCCTCTGGGTTCCCTCTTTATTCCTTTCCATTTTGATTTTGCAGTGGACTTTCTTGCGTTATTTTCTAGAGGTTTCCAAAACACTGACAAATATTAGGTGAACTCAGTGCACCACGCTTCACCTTTTTTCCAGTCTTTGGTTGCTAACCTGTGCTTCTTGCATGGGCAATAGAACCCGAGGCTTTCACAGCACAGGTGTAAGTGAATCACCACAATATTAACAAGGATTGGGTTACAATTAAAACCTGTAGGAAGAGCAAGCAGGCAGGTTGGCAGGATATATGGGTGGAGGAGGGCAGTGTCTCTCTCTTATTAAGTCACCTGATCTACTGGGGAGAGAATTTCATGGGCAGAAAATGGCTACAGCACCTTCTATCCCCTCAAAACTCTCCACTTTGTCTACATCTCCCCTTGTATACGAGTCTCACTGACTTGGGAGTAGCCAAGGTTCTTTGTGCTGTTGTTTTGCTGGGAGGAAAACAACTTTTACTGTGGGAGGGTACAAAAATGCCATCTGACACCTGTGCCTCCCAGCGTGTGCAGTAAAGGCAGGTAGCATGGCCTCTGCTCTGGGGAGCAGACGAGGACAACAAGAGAGGCAAGAGAGACTGGCTATGGCACACCAAAGCTTGGCCACTGCACAAGACAGAACACAGCACTAGTGGCGTTATCACAGACGCCATGATACCTTCTCCTCCTAGTAATTTTGCTGTCATTAAGTGCTGCTCATAATAAGAAATCATGATTTTACTGTGGTTCTGGTGTGTTGTCCATAATTAGAGTGCAGCCCTTTAATACTAATTACCTTAAGTATTAATTCCTTAAACGTCAATTAAAAAAAATCACGTGAAAATTTACCTCTTCCTCGAATGAATCATGAGTTAACACGGGGGTACTTACAATGCACTACTTAGACTTCCTTAATTAGTTAATCTCTGTAAAGGGGTTTCAAATGTGTGAAGAGCTATCAAACTGCTAAGTGCATTATCTTCAATTAATTTTGTGCAACTACATCTTCACTACCAAAAGGGTCTTTAGAGTGCTGAGGAAAGGAAAAAGAGACATTGCTTCTCATTTTAAAAGTAACTGATAAAAAAAAAGGAATTAATTGAAAGATGATTTGACATGATGGGAGTAATTGTGAACACACCATTTCTTCTGTTTCAGTCAGAGCTCAATATGAAAGATTCATCATTTTTCTCCCCCCTCTGCCTTTGCTAGTCTCTGGCTTCTTTGCTTCTGTCTTCCCTCTGGTCTTTATCCTCTCTCATTGAATATTAACCCTCTCTCTTCCAAATTTGTTACTACTTTAGCAAAAATCAACCAAACAGAAAGGTTAAAAAAGGGCAAATCACAACAAAACATCTACAAACTGTGCAATCACTGAGGTTATACCCTCATGCAAATAATAAGGCATCTTGTTCCAAGAGAAACCTCATGGACTTCCCTTCAAAAGAAGACACTGAAGGCCCAGAACAGAACTCCTGCAAGAGAACAGGGCCAAGTCCAGCCCAGGCAGTCCTATGGTGTCTCTCCATTTCCTGGACCACCCCAGTAGCCAGTGGAGGTAAGACACTCTTAATGTGTCTTTTGAAGTTTTTTATTCTCTTTAGAGCTTATGTGTCTTGTTAAATATTCTCATTTTAGTTCACCCATTAATAATCTGCTTTTGGTGAAGTTCTCTCAAAATGGGTTCTTCCTGCTAATACTCTGTCTAGCTGGCAGCTTTATTCAGGCCAGCTACATTGAATTAGACTTTACCAAGAACCTATTTCCTGGGTTATTTTTCTCCTACTGGGACTAAAAAAAAGACAAGATCACTTTTTTTTTGTTGCTGAGTCTGATTTGTTTTTATAGTTTTTCACTTGCCTGTTCTTTCTTTTTCAAGAATGATTAATCATCACTTCCTTGCTGACTGCTGAGGTCCCACATGTTGTGAAAAATTCAGGCAGCTTGTTTAATATCAACTTGCCAGAGCAGTGGTTAAGCAGTAGTGTCTCCTTCATAGGGCTTGATTCATTTTTAATGTGCATTTGCAATATATTTCTATCACATCTGGGCATTCACTCAGCAATGATTTGAAAACTTTTTCATTTATCTTATTTTATCCAAAAGAAACTTGAATAGAGAACAGACTGTTTGATGGCCACAACTTTATTCTCTGCATAAAGTAACAGCTTAACCTCTCGGATGAGACATTCCACTAGTAAGCCAGAGTTGTGTACACAGTGACCCTCAGCACCCCAAGTTCTCAGGGAAAGAACTTCTTGCCACCAAACCAGTAAAACCTCTTCTCTCCAGCTCTTCCCCAATTCAGTTTTACAAAACAAACTAGTGAGGGATATTAATTGTTATCCAATCCAGTGGATACTAATTTGAAGGGCCTGATCTGCTCTAACCAGGCTATCTAGCAGAAGTATAGGTACCTAAGAGAGCAGCTTGAAATGGCATGTGTTGTTATGGGGTACAGAAAGAAGAGCAGGACTATCAGAAGAAGCAAAGAAAGTAGGTTCTTGCCCTCCGATACCTTCGCCGCTGGTTTATTTGTACGAAAGCTTACAGGATCCTTTCCCTTCATCTGATATGTGCATGTAGTCCATACACACAATATGAGATGGGTAAGCCAGAAACTATTTAGAAAAATATAGATTGCCTTGCACCTCAACCTAAGGCTCCTTCTCTTTCCTGCCTGAAGGATTAATGTAATTACCAGTGATCACTTAGTTCACATGGGTGAATTCCAAAAGGAAGGGGTAGTACTATCTGAATACTATACCTGAAGTTAACTTGGCGCGTGATTTATCTGAGGGGCATTTCCACAGAACAAACCTGATTTCAGCAAGTTATCAATAGTTAGCCAAATTTGTGACAGGCAGAGAAGATCCAGCAAGGTCTCTATGAATCGTCCAGAATTTTTGCTCCCTCCCCTTCATGAAGGTGAAAAATAGGGGGAAAAAATAACTCATATCTTCTTCAAAGGGTTCCCTTTCATACCAACATTTCAAGAAATCAGTTGCCAATAAATTAAGACAAAACCAAAACCAACATATGTCCAGGTGGCCAGGGAAGATTCACTCCTTCTCTGTCCCTGACTTGTCAGAAGAGCAGCTCCAGCATGGCCCTCTGGGGCAAACTGGGCCCTCACAGGAGCACTGGTGTGACGTAGTTGGCAGGGAAGAGACCCAGTTCCCCACGCAGACGTCCTTTCCACCATGACGGGTTGGAGCTGTCCAGGACCTCTAAGATGTCTCCACTGCGGAAGCCCAGCTCATCATGCTCCACAGCATCAAAGTCGTACAAGGCACGGACCCACAGCGTTCTCTGGAGAGGAGATAGGGACAGGAGGGAACAATGAGCCAGGACGCTTAAAGACCATCTTCCTGTCACCCCTCTTAAGCCCCAGTATATATGTTCACTAAGAGAGGGCAGGCAGTACTGAGATTTACACCAATTTGCAATTAAACCAGGAAGTGGCCAAGATGCCAGGAAGGAGGGACCAATTTACAGGGACACCCAAGGGATGGTGCTTGGTTTCTCAGCAGCCTTGGTGTATTCGTGGGTGTTTGCACCACAAGATGAAAACTCACACAAAGGGTCAGGCTGAGCTCCTTAGGAAATAATGTTCTCATGGCTCTGTTGCCTCTGCCCTGTAAGGCCATGTCTGAAGCCAGTTATGGGAGCACAGAGGAGGGCTCCTGCCTGAGTCCTGTGGGGCTGTAACTATAAGTGAATGGCTCTGGGGAGCTGACCTGCTGTGGGGACAGATATCAAAATATGTCCTTGACCAGCAGAGAACTATGAGGCCAGCACACAGGTGAGTCTAGTCAATATTGTGAAGAAGATACTTGGTCTTTCAGGCACTTCTGGGGCATGGGGAAGGGTCTTAAACCTTTGGACTCTCTCCAAGGTCAGTCCCCTGAGATCAAAAGGATTTAGGATCTATGTGGGTATATCAGTTTATTTTAGTTTTGCACTTTAATGTGCACTATGGTTAGACTTTTTTCTTATAAGAGCTTAATCATAAGAGACTTTGCAGTCAATCTCCCATTTTGGCCAGAAATCAGATTTTAAAGGCTGTAGCATGACCTTATTTCTGGGAAATTGCTGGTGCCCACACCATGGGGCATGGATAATTTGGGAAGTATATTTTGCAGGGACAGATGAAGAGATCTGTTTGAAGACAGACTAACTTTTGATAAATCTCTCATTCTAGTTATTTGGTTGGACATACAGACCTTCCTATAATTGGATTTCTGGCTTCTAGATCACTGATGAGATGTGGCGGGCAAGGGCATGTTGTTATTCATTGCCACAGCCTCTGAAGGATAAAAACTATTGTATTTTTGATCTGGATTATAATAAAAAAGATTTGTGGCTTTTGCAAGAAAAAAAAAGTCCCTATTTTTTAGTTTGTCCCAAATTTCCTAATCCAATTTGTTTTCTTTCTTTCACTCTTGAGAAAGGTTTGCTGTCCTTCCCTTCTCTCCTTGGATCTAGGTTTCTGTACATTTCCTCAAGGAAAAGGAGCATTCCTTAGGTCACACTGAGCTGATGGAGAAATACTTTAGAATTGGCAGTGGAATCACAGGCTGAGGCAGAGAAAGATACCATATTCTATGTGGGCATTCATATAGTGGGAATTTGCTGAGCAGGTGGTTAGTTAAGGTCAACTGCCAGGTATGGATCCAGGTAGGGCAGTGGTCTGAGATGTCTGCAGGTACATATCTTGATCATGCCACATCCTCTGTGCTAAGAGGCTCTGACAACTAAAGGTGTCAGATGAGTCCCACTTTGATGGGAGTAGGTCTGAGGATGTGCCAGGTACAGACAAGTAGAGCTAAGTGATGACAGGCCGCCCTGGGACTGAGAAAAAATTAGTGGAAGAGACAGTGTGACTACAAGTGCATTGCAAGACAGAAGGAGTACTGCAGTGTGGCACAGTATCATGAGGCAGCTCTTCACAGAGCTTAAAAACTGTACTGCACATCTAGCTACCGACTTTAGTCACAGCCTGGCTGTGGTGGCAAAGATACCTTATAGTCCCTTTCATTAATGGACCTGAAATTCTAGGTCGTTAGTCTTTCAGAAATGTCTTCTGCTGGACTGGGCTCATGCTTGATCTAAGCCCATGGGTGAGCTTGTGCTCATGCCGATGTCCCAGATGCCCATTTTGTCGAGCTCATGCTAAGTTCCCTCTTCCACTAAGGCCGCATGTTAACTGACTGTGAGAGCAGTCCTAGAACTATGCTCATGTGACATGGTAGTCCTACCCTCAGAGAGCCCCAGAAGTAGATTCAAGTGGCTAGGATAGTCTTGAGACTCAGAAACATCTTTTAAGATATGTCCTGACAGGCTTAATACACTACTCCTCATGCAACCTCCATGTCCAGACATTGCCCAGCCTGCTTGGCCATTGCTAAGGGAGTCATTGAGTTGGGCACACGGGGCCTTCCAGGTACATCACCTACCGGTGTTTGCTGGTGCAGTGGGTCTGTGTGTCTCCGTTGCATAGCTCCTGCATTTCCTTGGCCATGGTCCCTTAGCCCATGCAGCACATCTTTCCTGTCCAGACTCCCACCATATCTTTCCTAAAAAGAAAACAGCAAAAGAAAATCATGTCGTCCTGGTTTCGGCTGGGATAGAGTTAATTTTCTTCCTAATAGCTGGTACAGTGCTGTGTTTTGGATTTAACATGAGAATACTGCTGATAATGCACTGATGTTTCAGTTGTGCTAAGTAGGGGCTCACTCTAAATCAAGGACTTTTAAGTTTCCCCTGCTCTGCCAATGAGCTGCACAAGAAACTGTGAGGGAGCACAGACAGTACAGCTGACCCGAACTGGCCACAGGGATATACCATACCATAGAACATCAGGCCCAGTATATAAATTGGGGGTAGTTGGCCAGGAGGGGCCAATCAGTGATCAGGGACTGGCTGGACATCAGTCAGTGGGTTGTACATAATTTGTTTTTCTTGGTTTATTCCTCTCTCTCTTTTTATTGTATCCTTTTATTATTATTATCATCTTTATTATTATCTTTATTTCAATTATTAATCTGTTCTTTTCTCAACCCATGAGTTTTACCTTTTCCCTGATTCTCTTCCCGCTCTCACCAGCAGCAGGAGGAGTGAGTGGCTGCATGGTACTCAGTTGCCAGCTGGGATTAAACCACGACACATGTATATGCTAAGATGTATAAATGAAGGACTTTAAGAGTCATTGGTGAGCAGAGGGTCAGGGGCCACCCCTCAAGTAAATAATTTTAGATGTCTGCTTTCAATACAGTCCCAGTGCTCCAGTTCTGCAAGTGGTGACCCTCATGGAAGAGATCACCTTGGACTGTTCTATTTTGGATCTTACTTAGAAATTGAAAGTTGACTGTCCTCAGCTGTGTTTCACAGTTGTTGGGAAAAATGGTCTGAGAGAGGCCTTTTTGGTCTCTGAGAGTTTTGGAGAAAAACTATGGTTGTTCTAACTCTCAGATGAAAAGCCATGCTTGCCAAAGGAACTTTTGCCAATCTGGGGTTATTATGACCCAGTCCTGCCCACTCTGTGCTTTTCCTCTGTCCTATATGCTGGTGGGATGACAGTGATGCTAATGCAGCTGACTGTATCTGAGGATTCACTTTACTTTTTTTGGGCTGCTCTGTGCTACATAGGACAGCAAGCAAGCCTGAGAATCTAGTAGCTGAATTAACCAAAGAGAATGAGATGAAATCAGGTTCAAAAAAAAGTAGCTATATGACCACACATCTGAAGTTATGTCAACACAAATCAACCCAGACAGGTGGAAAAAGAAAGCAGGAAACATCTAGGAAGCAAGTTTTCTTTTGTGTGCACAACTGAGAGATGCTAAGTCTCTTTATACCCCCAGATCCTTAGTGCAGGCACAAAGTTTTTATGATAAGGGTGTGACAGAATCTTAAATCATATTAGCTCAGGTTGCAGCAGTGCTTTAGTGGCACAGGGTCTGATCAGCTGTGTCAACAGGGGGAGAAAGAACAACAGCTTTCGCTTGCTGTTGCTTGTAAACAGCTTTTGTCCTCTCCCTCTTGCTGCGTCCTTACCTGCAGCACTCATCCAAAAACTCCCTTGGTCTCACTTGTGCCTCTGTCAACCTAAAAAGCTGCTGAGGCTGCCTAAAACTGGAGCATAATTTGCAGCTCAACTGTCTCTGCCAGAAAGGGGTGAACTCAATGTGGCTTTGCAGCCACAAGTCTTACTACATGGGTGCTTCACTTCTATGAGTGTTTCTGCTGTGTATGAAATGTGACTCATGAACAGACTGTGCTGCAAAGGGTGCAGGCACTCAGCTTTGTCAGGAGCTGTGTTATTCCATCAGCAGTCCCCCAACAGACCACACTGCCTGTCTGATGAGAGAGCAGCCATTTCACAATTGCCTCTGGCCTTGCTATGTGTGAGCTCTCATGCCTTAAGGGACATGGTTTTGGATTTCTTCCCTTTAAGTAAGAAAAGCCCTCTCCTTGGATGATGCTACACTATCTTTAGCTAGAGATGTGAGCCAACTCCAGGAAAACTATTTCCCTGAAAATTAACCAGGAAGAACTTTGAAAACAGCACCAGCTATTGCAGTTGTCCTCTACATTCCTACGCAAGCAAAGGAGTAAAAAAACCTCACACATGAGTGAAGCAACATGATAAAAGAGTGCAGAGAGGACCCAGAATAGAGAGAAGGAAAAGGAATGTTCTGGAGGAAACCAAACTCTCCTAGGATTGCTATAGTAATTTCTCATCCCTGTGATATGTTTGTGGTGCTGAATGTCAGTAGCATAACTCAGAAAAAAGAAACAGACAGCAAGGTTTCATTTGTTCTATAGACTAGAGACGAGTTCCTGAAACCGTATGTGTGTGTGCATGCAGGATTTGTGTTTTCCTGTGCTCTCACTGGATCATACTTTATCTCTTTTCCTAAGCAAAGTAAGAACATGACAGCATTCCTTGTTTTTCAGTTTTTAGGATGGGGCACCAAAACCACCTGAGGAGTATTCCTAGGTTCCCACTAAAAGGGTCACTGTACACTGTCTAATTTTTGCTGGTTTGTTAGTCAGTCACAGATCACAGAACTAAATAAAAGCCCACATATTTATTACATGTCAAAAGACCTCCCTAGGCCAAAACCATCATTCCTGCTATTCCTGTACAAAGACCTGATTCTACTTCCTAAAGCAGGTTGAGAGCGGCAGATTTTTGATAAAGCAACAGTTCACTTGCTACCAAGCAACTAAAGCCAATATTTCACATGCCTGGGCTTGATGTCCCAGCCCTTTGTTCATGGTAGTACCTGTTGCTGCTGCAGTATGGGGATAGAATGCTCTACATATCTCTTGGATATAGAAGAATGATCTTCTCCAGCTGCTCCACTTGGGTGGAATCCTTCCCAGCCCATCCGTTCTAGGCTTCCACCACGCCTGTCCTGATGGAAGCAAGATCACAAAACTGAGGTCAGGTTTTTTGTCCTACCACATCCTTGACTAAAGCACAGTAATTGTTGCACACTGATCACTACAACTACCCTCTACCTTGGTGACTCTTTCAAATAAAAGATCCGGCCCCTCTGAATGGGATGATAAATCAGGAATACCTTATTTTAGATCTTTGTCATGACCATTCCGCATCTGAAGACTGGGCAATAATGGGAGGTGCTGGGCTGGAAATGTAGCCACTCGTGTGAGGTCCAGCACAGGAACCAAGCTCTTTTTGGAAATACTGCCCCTAGACTTCATTTGTCTCTGCACTGAAATCTATATATTATGATCATTTTATCACATGGCTGTAGCATCTAGAAATTTGAATTGTGAACAGAAACCCCACTGTGATGAGAGCTAAACATACCCTGCTGAGCCCATCACCATAACAAATATACAGTTTGCCCAAGCAAACTTCATTTCTATTCTTTCATTTGCCTGTCTGCATCTGGGAGCAAATGCATCTCTTTCCCTTCCTGCTCACAGTCAGCCCAAACAGGTTGTTTTACTGATGTACATGCATACAGTCTCGCTTTCTCCTTCCTCAGACAATTCTTCACTGTGATGTCTCTCACAGGTCCCATAGGCTCTATTTTACACCTTAATAATGCATTTGAAAGCTCTGGGTAAGTGGTCGAGAATGAGACAATAACCCAAGTCTTTTCTTCAGTGTGAAAAATGTATGATCTCTCGTTTGGAGCAAGCAAGAATGATCCACATACAGCCTTATAAAACTTTACTGCTGCAGTCAGCAAGTCACATACCTTGCCTCTATGTGCACATCCTGGTAATTTAATACCAGAATCCGTTTCCCATTAAAGCAGGACTTTTGTTCCTGCAGTGACCAGGCATGTTCACCCCCAGTACTGACAATGCAACGTGCAGCAGTCTCTACCATGTCATTTGCTTGTTTCCCTGGCACAAAACCAGGCATTCATTGGACTGGGATTTCTCTGCCTTCTCAAACAACTACTACACCTTCCCTGAAGGCACAGCTTGTTCCCATATCTGCTATGTTTCTCTCAGCAGTACTTTTCAGTTCCTACCAGCTACTGCTCCAGGTTCTACCCTCTGTTCCTCCACACTCCTTACTGTGTTCTCTTGGTAGCAGAAGTTGGACTATTCTTCTGAGCAGACAAACTTGCAGTTGTAATTGCACTCTGGGTGCGTTTATGGACACTAGGAAACCAGACTCAAATTCTTCTCAGTCACAACCTACCAGTCAAGCTCTGTATCTGCCCTTATGAAATCTAGGCATTTCAAGAAGGTAAGTCCTGCTTCCCTGAGCCGTGTAAGGCATCTTAAAGTTTCAGCTCTGGGGTCCTAGCACAGCTTTAGCAAAGCACCTCTGTGCAGATTTGCAGCACTGTCTATTGCTATCCAAAGCAGAATCAGAAAATTCTGCTCAATTTTATAACTCTACATACCACTGAATCTGCTAAAAATCTGTGTTGCAGGGTCCACTAGTGCAGTGAAGTGGCTGGGTTTCCAAGGACAGGCTCTCCTCCCCCCCATCCCAAGACATTCTCATGGGATGAATTCCTTCCACAGAAAGGTTTCTTACCGAGAAACTCCTAAGGATAATTTGTGTTTACCTTCTCTTCTTGGCTGTTGTCCCTTAGGAAGATCTGCTTCTGCCTGGAGATGGAATAGGTCTTGTAGTAGTCCACCAGCTTGTTTAGCGAGTGGAATTTCTCTGTCCACAAGTAATAGTTACCCTTTGAATCCCTCATCACTTTGAAGTGTTGCACATCATCATCATGCCTGGATCCAATTGGAGAAGGAAGAGATCATCAAACAGATCACACTTTTACCTTTTTTGAAAAAGTCTTTTCCTGAAGGGTATCAAAACTTCTTGCTTGGCCAAACCTAGACTTCTGGAAAGTCAAGCAACCATCAGTCCTTGTTCGTACTGGGTCCAAATGTCACTCTGTTTCAAAAGACTCATCAATTTACAAACACGGAATGCCTCAGGGCTGCCCAGTCACAAAGCACTATCACAACAAAGCACAGGGTTTTAAAGCCTCTCCTTTGAAATAAGGGCCAGAGGAGCTTCCAGGGTGAAGAGGTGCAGTTATAGTCTACCCAGTAGCCTCTGCAGGTTCTTTTAACATGCAGTCTGCATTAACTATAAGAGATGTTAATGCACCTTTATACACCATGGACATCACCACTACATACAGACGCAGTCACATGAAGCCACACATTGAGTTTTATAATTGTATAAAATCTAGTGTAGTATCATTACTACTGGTCATTCTCCCTATCCAAAAAGGGGAGGAAAAAAAAAAAAGAAAGAAAGAAAAAGAAGGCGGCACCATTTTCAGATGCTGTTACAGACCAAATTAACAGTCACAACCTTCTGCCCCTGTTTCCTCCTGCTCTTCCCCTCCTTTTACCTCTTCTCTTATGTGGACAATTCCTCTTTGCACCAGAAGTGATCTGATTTTGGTACCCACCTCCTTAACTAAATGGGGACAGGCAGGGACTGAGTGCTATCCTGGAGTGCTGCAGTCACACAAGCTGTTAAAATGTTAGCATGATTTTGGTTTCAGTGGAAAAGCTCTCCCTTAGATAGTGCTGGGCTATGGTTAGGGGGACAGAATGGACCAGGAACTGTTCACAGTGAGCTGCTTGAATACAGGTATTCAGTTTGGTGGGGTGAAGAGGGTTTAGCCATACAGACCTGAGCTCTGCCACATTGCTTGACCTTAGGGCCAGAGAAAGAGCCTGACTGTATTTAATTGGTGTTGGTGTTTATTGGCATAAATGTAACCAGAATGTTTTCCTGCATTCCCCCAGATACTTTTTGAGTTCCCTGAATCAGAAAGTACACACTGCTTGGAAAAGATGCGGCCATGACTCTAATTTAAAACTGGTTATTAATTGTTTGCCTGAAAAGTGGGAAACCAACCATCATGTAAGAGCTCTGCTTTGAAGCATATACTCTGAGAAGGGCTACAGTAAGTTGCTGAAATGAACTGGGCTGTGAGCAATGAAAAACCATTCCTTGTCCAATGGCTGTTTAGTGACCTGTGGGAAATGTTAACAATGTAATAGTAATCTCTTAATAGGTAGTAGTTGAAGTCTTGGGTTCAGTAACTAGAGCTGTCAGAGAATTAAAATGAACAGAAGACACATTAAGCACTGTGGGAGATGTTTCATGTACCACTCTGCCTTGCTGTAGCTCCTTCAGAGAAGCAGTTCACTGGGGGATGCAGCTTTGGAATGGGGCACTCGCTGTGTCACTTGAAAAGAGGCAGAAACATTTGGGAATCAGATGCCTAATTTGTTCTCATTCACAGCACAGCAGCACTGCCATTGGCAGCATGCAAACTTCCCAAGAGCCTATGTCACATTAGGAATCCTGTCAAGAGGAGGCTAGGGACACCATTAAACAGGAGAAGAAGCAGGAATGTGCTGTGAAAAGCAGATACCTGACAGAGATGGAAAAGTCACCATGAGAGTTCTGACTGGCTCGGACGATGAAGGAGCCAACTCCTTTGCTCATGAGAAGGTTCTCTGCTTCATGGCGGGATATCCTCTCATCAAACCAGCTGTCAAGTGGGAAAAATCGTGGAGATGTGAATAAGGATGTGAATTAAGGTGAGGAATAAAAAAGTTTAGGGTAGGGAGAATGTGAATAAGCAGGGTGGAGGAAAGAAAACAAAAGGATCACAGGAGCCCACATGGCTACTCCCAGTGGCCATGAATATGCTAAGGTACAGCGTTTTGATGGGTGCAGACCATTTTCTTTGAGCAGTAAAAGCACGTAGATGGAAGGAGAACAATGTAAGCTTTGGCCTGCTAAGAAGCAACACTCAGCTGCAACTGTAATTACAGGCACAATACAATAAGGTGTTAGTCAAAGAAATTTTAAATTACAAATGTGTATGTATACATATACACACATATAAGTCTCAGACATATACATCAAATTGCTTTTTGGTAAACTGATTGAAAATTACTGGGCTGTGATGGATATATTGCAAGGGAAACACATAAATTTTTAGCATAAGCAAGCCATGAAAGTTTTAGTACTAATAAATTGGTTCCTGCAAGAGTTATAATACCAGAAAATCGCAGAAGCACAGAATACATAAGCACACTTATCCAAATTTAGCCAGGCATAACAAACAGTAGTATAAGGCAATGGACTAATAAGAGAAAGTCACCATAAATTGTGAAATAATACAATGCCAATAGGAATTTTTCAGTAGAGAAAAAAATCCTCACACATTTGCCCATGTCCACTCCACAGCTAATAAGATCTACAATCTGTGATCTTCTTTTATGTTACACTTAATTGCCTGTATTGCATTAAAATTAAGGACTGATAGTTTCAAAAGCTCTGTCATTTCCACTTTGGAGTTTCTTATTATCATTACAGTTTACCTAAGTAGCATTAGCAAAGGGAATTTAATGAGCCTTGATAACCAGTCTCAATGATTACTTGACAAGAAAAAGATGGGGAAAACCAACCCGTCAGAAATAGGAGGCTGCTTTCTTCCCTACATCTGGTTCTGGCATCTGCCCTGAACAGCTTCCAAGTGCAGACCTGCTGCTCTTAGAAAAGCATCAAAGTGGAAATATTTCTTCACAGCTCTTGCATGGAGAAAGCATCATGAGAAAAATGTGTGTGAAAAAAGCAGCTGCCAGTGTTCTTGTGTGATGCCACAGCCCTGTGAAAGAGCGAACAAGAACAACTGACTGGAAGATCTCATCCCCCTGCGGCCCAGAAGGACAAGCCTATATTTGCACAGCAAACTAATAACATCCTTCAGCTCAGCCAAGCAGGCTGGCTTATGTCCAAAAAGGCCAGTAAGTGCCACCTCCAAAGGGGACAGAGGCACTTATTTGTAACCTCAAAATCCCTGTATGCTCCCAGTATGACTGCTCAGGGCACCAGTGTGTTAGAGCCAGCAGTACTGGGCTAGGTGCATGTTCTGCCTGCTCGCTCATGAAATGCTGTGGCACTTCGGGAAAAAAGAGGACAATGCGAGGGGCTTCAGGGAGCATTTCTGCCAACTGAAAGGAAAAGGTTGTAAAAATCTCATCCACTGTCATATTTATGGCATAGAGCTGGAAAGCACATTTATTGTGCATTTAAACACCCATCGGTCCTTTCTGAAAGTGCAGTGCCATCTCCTCAGCGGGAAGAGAGAAACGCAGGTACGCCTGTCCTCTGACAGATCTGTGTTTGGGTGTGCAGTCACGAAACACGGAGCCTGTGAGTGTGTGTGTGTGTGTGTGAGCGGGGCGGCATGTCTGGTCTATCATCTCTGCCGATCCATGAGTAACACCGGCTGTCACATTCGCGTAGCATTGCACTGACCTCTAGTGCACCGAAAGAAACTCACACACACTTGGCGGAGGGAGGGAATGCGGATGGCAGGGTGGGAAAAGGGAGTCAATATAGTTAAGAGTCGAAGGGGGAGGGAATTACTTTTTTATAATTTGTTTTCAGAAAGATCTCCCGCTCTTCCTTTTGTGCTCAGCCTCTGTCTTTATTGCCAGGACTTCACATCATGACTATTCTCCTTCTGTCTGAGGAGATCTAAATGCAATTCCTGCCACATCCCAGTGACATCCCTCTGAGCAGCAGTAACAAAAGAGTCACTTGGGAGTGATAGAGAGCATCGAGAACCACTGAGCTCCGAAAGAACAGAGGATGCTTTGCGGTAGAAATACACAGCGCTGGCAGAACTGCAATGTAGCATTATGGCGATCCTTGCCACCCAAAGTGTAGTCTGTTATAAGCAGTGCTTCCTCCGTCCTGTTCTCCTGTGTGCACACACACACGTGCTCCTGACAGGGCTCTGTGCAAACATTCAATGGGGGTACACACACTGATTCTGTGACACTTACGGGGGAACGTGAAAATCAATGAAGTTCTTAGGAACGTAGCCCTCCTGACTTCTCAGCTCAGCTTTGTACCACTCTTCCTGAGAGCTCAAAACCTGCAATGGAGAGAGGGATAGAATAAACGTGTCTCCTAAGATAGGCAAAAGTAACCATGGGTCTGGCAGAAATCTAGAATTTCTTGTAAGAATAGAATGCTACACATGCTGTACTTCCCACGCACTACTGTGCAACAAGGTTAATGGCTGAGGACCACTTCAGATAAGACAAGCAATAAAAAAAGTCCAAGTAGAATTAGACAGATTGCTTATTAACATTATCCTTTCATCTGTCTGCCTGTCCAGGCAGCTGGGGATACTGTGTGTGTGTCTCTGATGCCTGTGAAATGAAAAAATAGGGGTTTAAGATTCTCTATGCTGCTTTTAATAGTTGGTAGTGGAGCATCTCAGATTCACAAGGGAGGGAAAAAATCTGTGGTGGGTGTAGGGGGATATGCATGTTACCATGTGTTCTCACGTGTCATTTTGCAGGACATTATTTAGCGGGTTAAGTCCTCAGCTGCCCTGAGCTTTGCTAAGGCAGGTGAAAAAAGGAGACAAAAAGTACTTTAAAGAAACTATTACACTTAGGAGATTGTAGGATAGCAAGAAGCTAGTCCACACCACACACTGGAGCAGCTTCAAGTGCGCTCACATTAGTGTTAACTGTAATGGTCCTTAGGAACTTCACTGCTGACCAGGGACTGCCCAAATTCACTGCTTCCTGGCTGATGGCCCCTGACACAGCCCTAAGCTGGAGGAGAGAGGACAAGAATACAAACATGCTGTGATTTTACTGTAAATGTTGTGGTCTTTGGTGTTTTGTTTGATATTCCAACTGCTGGAACAGAATTCTGCTTTATGAAATAGAATATGTTTCTGTTCTTTCTGGTTTTGGAGAGGAGCCTAAAAGCATGAGCCACGACAGTTTTAAAAGGAGAAAGCAAGTGGAAAAGACTTAATTTCAAATCTATTGTTAACAGTAATAATACTTATTTTGTGAGCCAATCTCATGGTTTTGGGAGCCTAAGGCACATTCTAACTGCTTGGTGTTGGCAACAGGATGTTACTGTCTCTGGGGCCAATTCTCTGTTGCCTTCCCTGACACGTAGGCCTTTTTTAAGCATTTGGATTCAGAAAAGTTAGGGAATAGAGAGCTGTGGAATTCCCTTCTTGTACACTCACTGCTTTCCTCATGCCTGGGTGCCAGATTAAGCCTCTTTTTTACTGCCATGGCCAACCAGAGGGGATGAGAACTACTTCCCGCTCATGGTCAGGCCATACTCTGTTGGAAGCGAGGTTTCCAGAAAGACCCACCTGCTGTTTGTCACTGCAGGACTGGCGGGTTTCTCTCAGTGTGTCATCCTCCCAGAGAAGGATGTGTGGGGGGTGAGAGGGTGGATTTCCTCCTGTCACTGCTGGTTGAGGGCCTCATGTTTCCTGTTTTCTAATCTCTACATCAATACTTCATCTTATCTCCTTTATAAATCAGCAGGTTGTTGCAGGCAGCAGGAGGGGGCTCATGATGGGGTATAAACGTATGCGTGTGTATGCCAGAACAGAGTTGTTACTAGGGCTAATTTACTGCTACAATGGCTTGGGTAGCTAAGGTGTTATTTTGTTTGCCTCAAGGACATTAAAGTAAGAGGCAGTTCGATTTTTCTGGTAGTAAATTCTCTGCACCAACTAATAATAATAATAATAATAATGGTGTATAGTGTTATTAGGCACTTTTCATCAGGAGCTTCCAGTGTACTTTGAAAAGAAACTCTAGCTTATAATGATTTTACAGGAAGGGAAACTGAGGAACAGAATGAAAATGATCTGGTCAATACCCTCACGCCAGCCAGGGACTTGATAGAAGTCTCCTGAGAAAGGAGGTATCAGTTAAAGGTCACAGGACAGTAGAGATATACTGGGGAAGAATTAGGAATAAGAGCGTTTATCTCTGCTGAAGAGAGGTGGTGATTTCTCCAGAACGTTCTCACAGCTCTTTGGAAAAGTCTGGTATTAATGAGTCTGGATGCCAGCAACTTTGTCTAAGTGTCAAGGTTAAAAGGCCAATAATATAAAAAATGGTGATGATGGAAAATGTAAGGCTGAGACTCAATATCTGGAATATCTTGGACTGGACAGGGAGGTAGCAAAGGCTTCCTGGCCAAACAAGGGCTTACATCCTGTTGTTGTACATCAGCCCTTTGGGCAGTTGAGGAATTAAGACCTTAGAGAGAAGTAATACTCAGGCACTTTCAACTGAAACAGAACAGCTTGGGGTTGAGAAGTGGATAAATAACTAGGGTGAAGCATTGAGTGACTTCATTTGTGGGACTTTAGTATGGTTAATAAGAACTGTTCTACCATAACAAATGCAAATCAACTTTAAAGAGACCTTCACATGTTCTGTATTGTATATGACTAACTCTACTTTTGCCACTGCCGCATTGCTAAATTCCTGCAAGAGCATATATAACATTCCTGTGTTACAGAGCCCAGGACCTCTTCAACTCTTCCATTACATGTGTAACAGACTCTCACATGGACTTTTCATCTTCTATTTGCAATTGCCTAAAAACCCTGCAGCAACTAACAATAATTACTAATAGTTAAAAGTTAGATATAAGTTCTGTAAGAGATAATAGTTATATTTTAAACTGCTTAAGAGCTAGAAATAAGGAAGACAACAATCTCTCTGGACCACACTCATCCTGCCTGCCTTTAGACAGTCATTTAAATGTAGTCACTGCGGACTACTCATACAGTCAATGAAAACAGACAGGATCCTCAAAGTCTTGTCTACCAAAGAACTTGATCTCTGCCCCAGCAAAGGTATTTGTCCTTCCCTGATGACTACCGGAGGGCTGCAGGGCCAGAGTTTGTGGACATAAAATCAGGAAAAGTGGACACAGACTGAAGTAACCTGGGAACTGTTGGTTGACCTACTGCAAACGCTATGGCAGATGAGTATCCTGAATTTGTATCCTAGTTTATAGATGTATGTCCTCATCGTTTTGTCAAGGAGCCTAGAGAGATCTGTCACCAGCCTCAAAAATGTTGTTTAGCCCGGGACTGCACTTACCTTCAGTACATCCCCAGCTTGGAAGCTCAACTCATCTTCTCCAGAAGCAGTGAAATTAAACTTGGCGATGGCTTCCATACTGTGTCTTGGTGGCAGAGCAAAGCTGGAAGAAGAATATAATTGTCAACACTTATGAGCTGCTGGCACTGTGGAGTCTAGCCCCTGGAAAGCTTATAGGCAATGCTGAGACTTGTATATGGATAAGCATGCACCAACCACTGGTAGACATTAGTTACTAGACATGGAAAGACATCAGCAAGCAGAAGAGAGGGCATGAATAAGGCTGTAATTAGCTCAAGTCAGAAGTTCAAACAACCTATTGTGTATGCTTATTCCAATAGATCTCTTTCTCTGCAGCAAGCTCATGGGAAAAACCTGTATAGACCAACCATTACTCTGTCAGCGTTCCTAATAAAACAAATGACTGTCATGCAATAGAAAAATGCATTTGCCCTGTGCAGTGACTTGCTCCTTATCTCAAGAGTGAGACAAATTGTGGGCAAAACAAACAGCCTGCAAAAAATACATTTTTTTTCTTGGACAAAGGCCACATTACTGAAGGATGAAAGTCTTTTCTTTGTGATGGCTTAGCATGGATGACCACAACTTTCAGCTAGGATAAACTGTTTGCTGAAAGGCTGTATTCCCTATTATGAAGCAGGCAGAGAGAGCCTACCTCAGTGTTTGTTAGTAACCCAGGAGCCCGAAATGTATTAGAGAGCCTGCAACCCAAAGCCCGCTTTCCGTCACCAGAGCAATGTGTCAGGGGAAGTGGCAAGATGAGCTTCGCTTCTTCACCACTTCCTGCTCATGTAACTTGGATGTACCCCAGCAGGACCACTCCTACAATCCAGAGTTACTGATTTCCCATGGCTGGCTCACAGACCCCATTGCCCAGAGATGAGGCTGCCAGTGGCAAGACGAAAAATGGGTAGACAGTGCCATGTTAAGCAAGTGCACTGCTGGAAATGCTTTTGCAGCCCAGCTTTTGAAGACGATCAGACAGCTCCAATATAGAAGTAATTTCTATGATTTCTAAGCTGGGTACACCTGGGAACAATGATCTCAAAGCCACAGGCTCTGTAACCTAACCTCACTTCTCACCAAAACACTCAGAATTTATGGCTTGAGAAGTGCCAACTTGCCTGATCCAGAACATTCTTAACCAGAAAGTCCTAGAAATAAACTGTTTGAGCAACCCTCGGTAGGGTTAGATATTTCTTGTCTTCTATTAGAACTGATACAAGAACACCAAAAGATAAAGTGGAGATACTGAGCAAGCTCTAAAATTACATCACTTTAAAATCAAAAGGCTACTGTAACCCTCCTTCTCTACAATACCTCCTGTAATCTTTTGACACACAACCCAGGGATTTAACTACTGGTGTAACATGGATCCAGGGCCCAGCTTTGATACAGTGCAACTTAAATTGCTGAGGATGAGCTGGGAGAAAGTCTGCAGGGCAAAAATTATAAGACAGAGAGGTAGGGCTGTTGGGACTGCACCAGCAGTAACCCAGGGATTCAAGAGGAAAACCACCAATGTATAAAACCTGAGGGGAAAAACAAAACCCCATGAAGTTTCATTGGGACAGTCAGTCCAGCTGAGGACCCATCTTGAATCATTGGGGTCTTTGAGGTGAGTTGTCAGTGCCATCAGAGCTGACCCAGCTGGTGGCAAATGATGGAGGTTGACTCTTCACTTCTGATTGATGCCTGCAAAGAATCCTTGGGTGCCTTTACAAAGGCAAGGAGTATGCTAATATTTAGCCTAATATTTCATTAAATCCTGGCTAGGTTCTGTGTGTGCTACCTATATAAAACCATTATTTATAGGCAAAGTTGTCTATTTCCTCCTTGCAGAGTTCCTTTGCACTTGACTAAAGATGCCTGGATAAAGTGATCCACAAGAGGGGCATAACATCAGTGGATATTAGTTCTGAGATTCGTTATAATTAATTTCGAACTATAAAAATATCTTTACATGTTTCCTATTGGATTCTGTGAGCACCCTAGTTTTTGCTGCTTATAGGTGAATTTGTATTCATGTGACTGATGAGAGCTATGCAGAACCAAAGCAAAATTTTTAGCAGTCCACAGAGAGTTCAGCTCGTTCTGCATGAAACTGCTCTGCAGCAGTTGGGGTTGCTGCAGTGCTGGGGCCTCCCATGTAGGTTTGAGTAAGTGGCTCAGCTGAGATCTGCTATATACCTGCTATTCCAACATGCTGCCTTAGGCTTTCAATACACATACTGCTGACCCATAACACCCTAAAGCACATCAGTGCTACATTTTCAGTCTTCAGGCTTCCAGCTATTCCAGGCACTTTCACTCCCTATTCTCTCTGTCGAGTTACTGATGCTCTTTAATTCTTACTTTGGATAACCTTTGCAGATCAGGTCTGCCCTCTGATTGTCCTACTCTTATTCCAAGGCATTGGTGTAACTCTGCAGTGCAGCTCAGGCCTCATTTGAGAACTTTCCTCTATTCTTGCACAGACATTTTTGGAGCTTCAATCTATAAGCCCCCATAGGCAGTATCAGCCCCTTGCATGCTAACAGAGCACAGGGGTATTAAACTGGGGGGGAATTAACCCTTGAGGGAATTGGTTAAACAATGATACTTTTTCATGTAAGAGAAATGAAGAAAAAGACTAAAGGAGAATTACTTTAATAAGGGCTGTTTTTCAGTGTTTTATCTTGCAGTGGTGGCCTGCTGCAGAGAGATCAGAGCCAACAATGCAGATGAATTCTGGAACTCTTAAGTGCAGACCATTAATCCCAGCTTGAGGAAAAGAACACACTTAAAAACAATAAACTATTTAAATACAAATCCTGTCTTTGATTTCTGTGCCTTAGACAGAGAAGAGGCAGTGGGGGTTCTCTCTGCAGGGGGCAGGAGGGTAAAGAACCTTTCATTTTTCAATATCCTAAATATTAAAGGGGCTATTGGAAATGTGATCCCCCCAAAGGAGAAGAGTTTGTGAAACAGTTAAAATCTTCCCTCTCACCTCTTTTTCAATTTCAGAAATCCCAACCTCAGGAGAGAGACCAGGAGACAGATACCTCTTCAAACAACCTAACACATGGATTAAATGTGCTTTTCATTGCCAGCGGCTGGATTTAGAAGTGTCTCAAATACCATATACAGTGTTGGCTGTGTTGATAAATCAGCAATGCAGTAATGCTCTGGCCTTAAGCTCTTCCCCCACCAACTACTAAAGCAACACTAGCCAATAATCCTGTCTTTGAACTCCAGCCTGCCACTTTTCATCACCTGAACATCAAACCAGTTCTGTTTTTCTGATCCTGTTCCTCCCTCCATCTGTAACTTGAGAATCCCCACTCCACATGTGTCAGTGCTGGGCCCTCATGAAAACTCCCCTGCCAGGAGCCCATTCTTTCCCTCTCTGCATGTGCCTAACTCCGAACACCACCCCACAAGACAGACAGGAAATTTTTCACTACCATTGCAACTTACATATCTCAAGCACCTTTTATCCCAAAGGACAGTGCTGCAGTGTGCAGACAGAGTGCCAGATTCTGCTTTTAACTGGCTGGTACAACTTCTTTAAGCTTTTGAATAACCAAGGACAATTTTAAACTGCATAACACTCTCTGTGAAAATCACCTTTGTACAGAGTTTAGCATGAAGCCTACGCAACGTTCAAAGCAGGATTTTTCCATTCTGAGTGTGAGTTGACCAGTACCCTCCATTTTGTACTGGCTTTCTGCATGGAGGTGAATTTTCTCTGTGGTTCTCTATTGTAACAGGGCAGATCAAGGGGCATAAGGCTAGTGGGACTGGTGCAATAGAAGGTTCCCAACCAGAGTGAAAAGCAGCATGGTTTTCAGTGCACAAGGTAGGCATTTTATTTTGGCAGAATTCCATTCCCTGAGCAAGAACATCAGCATCTCTGTTGATGGAAAGTGCCAAGGCCTGAATCATGTCAGCAAGCAATACAGTCTGACAGCAGCATCCCAAAGAGTTTAATACTATTACCCTACACCATGTTGGGTCAAAATCTAGCAGTAACAGTGCCAGGGAAGGTCACCATCTATGGAGAGTTTTATCACTCAGGGACTACCCAGGCTCAGCCCTGCTCAATCTCACATATTAACATCAGAAGGAGAGCATAGTTAGAACAACGTGCTCGCTTAAAGGAGCCGTATGAACAGAAATTTTTATTTTTATGCCTGTAGCATAAAAAATAGCATACAACTCCAGTCTGAAGCTTCATCTAGTGAAGTTTCGCATGAAGATATACAGTGCGAGCTACTGTGTCTTTGTTCAGCTCTGCAAGAACAACCTATTGGACTGATGAGCAACTGGGGACAGGATTGAACCCTGGACATCTGTACAGAAACTCCAGATGATATTTCAGCAGAAACAGTGGGGAAGGGATGTGCTATCTACAAGAGCTGTGATAGATAACAGCTTCGTTTTCACCAGCTAAGCCACATACAAGTGGCATGGGAATATTTCGTTCCAAAAACACAAACCTCATGCTACGGAGTTAACGGTGCAGCTCCACTGACTGTCAGTGATAAGAGGGTAAAATTTATAAGGAAGCACAAGTCACTAAAGCACTCAGAACTGCTACCTTTAAGTCCTGGCTATCCCGCCATCCAGAGCAATGCATAGCATTTGGGCTGAGCCTGCGTGCAAACAAAATAAGCCTCCTAGGAACTGGATTCTCAAAATAAACAAACTTTCAGGACTCTATAACCAACAGCAGTCAGTAAGAAATGCCCCGACTAGGATGGTGCTTCATCTCCCTGGGGAACCTGGGTTTGCTATGCTAATTCCAGTCACAACAGAGTCGAGCAGCAACATGGGAAGCTGGTGCAACAGCAACCCCAGAGAGAGTAACACAGTATCACATAACATTTTGAGAGTGTAAAATCACAAATCTTTGCTATCCTGAAAGGGTTGGTGTGGAGGACTAGGGTAATGGGGAAGCACCTTCTTCTCTTTGCCCACCTCCTCCCTCAGTTTCCAACTGGCCAGATTTAGCTCAGGCACAGAGATTTGTCCTGCAAAAGCACTGCCCTCTTGTGAAGCTGATGAACCAGATGAGCCTGGGATCCCATGCTCTTCCCCTACTGGACAGGACTTTACCTCTCCTTCCAACCCCACCCTTTTCTCCTTGGTACCTCTTCCCACACTGCTTCCCCCACTCAAGTCTCAAACCATGCTCACCCTGTACCTTGTAGCAGTGCTCTTCTCCGCTGGCTCTTGGTAGAAAGCAGGAGGTGCGTTACCACCTAAGGGACGGAAGAGAAGGAGAGCTCAGCCTGTATCAGGCTCCTCCCTACAATGACAATGTGCCACATCAGTAACAGGTCCACATGTGTGGACGAGGAAAGTCAGGAGTGGGCATGGGGGACAGAGGCACAGAATAGTGTCTGTCACAGGACACAGTGGAGTGTGGACAGTTATCAGTCTCCGATGTTGGAAATACCTGGTACACTGCATATTTAAAATGATGGTGTCAGTTCAAAAGGACCTGCCTTTTGCTGCTGCTTTAGCTCAGGGTGGTTTAACAGATGAATAAAGGAGGGTACTATCCCTCAAAAAATTTGAGTTCTACCCAAAAAAGGAAAACAGAAACGAGCCCAGACCTCCTAAGCTAACTGAGAAACAGTAAATCCGTTGAAAAGCATATCTTGAGGAACAAGCAGCTGAAGACATAAAAACATGTAATAAAATTATTTTCAAAGACAAAAGAAGCAGGAAGCCTGCCAAAGTGTGTCTGTAGGGCTGTTGGATGATTGAGATGTAAAAAGAATGCTCAAAGAAGATAAGGATGAAGCACAAAAGCTAAATTAATTCTCTGCATCAATGCATCTTCCGTAGGGATGTAAAGAGGTTCTCACACTGTGGTTTTCTTTGCAAAGAAGAGCCAGGGGAACCATCTCAAGCTGAAGAATTGGAAGAAAAGGCTTTAGGAAAAAAAGCAGTAAATGAACAAGAATAAGTTAAAGGATTCTATATTTTAGAAATCTTGACTGAAATCTAAACTGAACATGAAAGAGTAAAGGCTGAACAATTAAACTGTGGCACACAATCCAAGACCTAACTCAGCCTTGGTACTGGGGGAAAAAGCAGCAAACACAATGCCAATGTTTGGGAAGTGTTCTGAGGGGATGTAAAAGGTGCAGGAGACCTGATCTCTGTATACCTGAAATTGTTAGAAAGAATAATGAAGAAAAGAATTAATGGCCATATGAGAGAAAGAACTAGCAATTCCCCCTCATACAGTTTTTGTAGAAGGAAGTCATATTGCACAAATCTGATTGAGTTCTTTGAAGGAGCTGATGTGCATGTAGATATAGGTGATCACTTGATATAAAACTTGCAATTCTAAATCCTTTTTGATGAAGTTGCTCACCAAAGACTCTTAAAAAAGCCTCCTAAGCTCTCAAAGAATACGAGGGAAGGTCATATAGAGGATCAACAACAGATTAAAAGTTAGGAAACATATTCATAAATGATCTGGAAAACATGAAGTGACAAAACTTACTGATGAGAAAAAACCCCAAGGTAATACAAATTAAATCTGATTATAAAACTTTGCAGATGATTTTAAAAACACTGTTGAAACACAAGATGAATCTCAATGCTGATGACTGCAAAGCAGTGGACGTGGGAATAAACAACCTAACTATGTGAACACCGTAATGAACTTAAGATTAGCAATTACCAGTTGGGAAAGGCACCTTTGAGTTGGTGTGCATAGTTCTATCAAAGTGCCAGCTGAGTGGAGGTAAAAAAGGCAGGTTAAGAAGTGTCTGCAAAGTGATAGAGAACAAGTGAGAAGGCAACATCACATCACTGTACAAATCCCTGGGGCACCTGCTTGAATATTTGTAACTTGAATACAAAAGCCAGTTCTCATCCCTCCATCTCAAAAGCAGAGACAACAGCATTAGAAATAGTAGAGAGAAAGTAATTAAAGATGACCAAAGGACTGGAAAGTGTCTGAACAAGGAAGGACCATATTAAACAGACTAGAATCCTTCACCCTAGGAAAAAAGTTCTCAGAGGCATAAATGCAAAAGCAATGTAGAAAATAATGAGAATCATGGAAAAGGTAAACATGAAATTTTTATCCATCATTTCTCATTAAATAAGCACTAGGAATTTATTCCCAAGAGTGTTGGGATCTGGGAAGCCTTAGGGGAAGAAGCTTTGATATTTACTTGTCCTGCTCTTACCCTCCTTCCCCAAACTGCTGTTGCTAGGCACAGCATCAGAGGCTGTGTGGAACTGTAACTTGACCCAAGTCATCCTTTCTTACAAGTTGTGTTACTTCACCAAACAACATGCCAATGTGTTAGTCCAAGACAATCAGTCCAGCAGCAGGCTGGTGGGTGGTAGTCTCCCCACACATTGCCTTTGGGAAGACAATAATCCCCCTGGAATATCTGTAACTTCAAACAGGGGGAGTGTGAAAACTACAAAGCACTCAAACAGTCAGGGTTTGAGAACTCCATCTAAAGGATAAACTCCAATATATTTTGCTGAAAAAATATACAGTGCAGAAATCTGGGGGCCATAAGGAGAATACAGCAGCTAGCTCTTGCCACGTTGCATAAAGTTTTACATGTGTCTATCAGCACATCAGGAATCTAAATTTCTGTACAGACAGGTGGGACAACAATCCTCCCAGCCTTCCTGGTTTTAAGCTATGTGCATTCCTATGGTCTGTGGACAGCATGACAAATTACATTATGTTTCACATTGGAACGACCTATTTTCTCTGTTTCTCCCATGATGTGATCTAATGGGCCCCCCAGCAAGAACGCTGCTGTGAGTCGTCACTCATTCTCGCTGCCTCACAATGTCACAAAACACTGCCTGGATTCCTGTTACATACCCAGAACTATTCCATTATAATATTAAATCTATTTAATGTCAAGCCATAAAAGATGTGGCTTTCTATACTATAAACAAAACAACAGTGGCAAGCTCCCAGCAATGAGAAAGGACAGGAAATACAATAGAATAGGGAATAACTCTCTTTTCTTTCTTCTCCATTTCTATATACTCCCCCTCTGTCACAGTTACTGTAACACATTAACCTCTTCATGTTGCAGAAGACATCCACCACAGCTATGGTGAAAAGTATGAAGAAACATCCACACACTTCATCTGTAAATAATGGAAACAAGCCTTATGGGAAAGATGTCAGACTCCATGCATCTGTGTTTTAGCCAATCTCTATTAGATGACTGGTAAAGCCCAGCCCAGGCTGACAGGTTATTCCACAGGTACCTGCTGCAGACTTCTTATGTCTTACTTCTTATTCTTACTACTGACACAATCCAGATTCCAGGGATAGCTGAACCATGGCTATGATAGAGTCTGGAAAGGCCTAGATTTAAAATGCTTGATGCAGATAACTTACACCTGCTTTTGCACTTCAGTGAGTGACCTAAAAAAGGTCTGTAAACATGCCTGAAAACTGCCTAAGAAAATGTCAGTAGTTTCTTGCTGGGCTGAAATTTTCAAGAGAAAAATCCTTTTCCAAGACATTTTATTCACTTCAGTTTCTATTTGGGAAGCATGGGGGCAGCCAGAAAAAAAACCCAACAAACCAAAATAAAACAAAAAAGCAACTAAGAGAAAAGAAAAAAAAAGAAAAGGGGAAAAAAGTTATTTTCAATAAAACACAAATATATTGTCTACTATAAATTATTTGAGTTGCTAATATATGAAGGATTAAGTGGCCAGGTTTTGTTAGTCCTCAATGAAAACTACTTCCCCTTGCTCTTAATTAGTTTACCTTCTGAAAGTAGCGTTGCCAACAGAAGTCAAAGTGTGGAAACAAGGGAGATGTCAATTGCTGTAAATAATTGTTGTAAGTAATGACTCAGCATCTGTGGATTCAGGAGCGTCAGGACTGTAAATCCACATAAAGCTGAATGTTATGAATGGAAGCTGTCTAGTCTCTCCCAGTCTCCCATCTATTCCTGTTGCCACATTCAGGTATGCTCCACACAGAGCAATCCATCCTCTCACTGCTTTGGTCTCTGCAAACAGCTGCTCAGGCTGTCCACAGTGACAGGTCATTAGTGGGCAGTTATTTTTTTCAGGACTGAGTGCACAGGAGTGGCAGTGCTATAAAAGCTTCTCTGCAGAGCTCCATGAACTGATCTGGAAAGAGCTCTGTCCCAATTTGCTATGCCTCCTCTTAGCAAAGATTGTCTTGAAAGCTCTGTACCTTGTTGCTCACCTGCAACAGTCCTCTTTGATCATGTTCCAGGATTGTCAAAAAGCTCAGTCAACAGCATCAGTTGCATAGCTATTGCTATTCTAGTGCTGATCTTGTCACCATCACCCTCACAAACCACATTCAGTTTAGCTGATATGACTACAGCCTACTGTGCTTGCACATGTGGTACAGCTAATTCAATTAAAGGTGTGAAGTCATTTCTCTTACAGGAATAAGCTTTAACTGTAAGAGTACTGTGCTAATTCTATGGATGTGCCTGCACTAGGAGAGTGTACAACTTCAACTGCCTGGTGCCATTAATGTGGCACCATTTACTGCATGGAGATGTGGCTTTAATCCTGAACAACAGTGTTAAATTGCTATTTAATTCATACAACACTTCCCATCATTCTGCTAATTGATCTCCAAAGATACCCCCTGCCATTTCAGCTGAGGAGCATCTCTACACTTCTCAGAGATTTTTCTTTGGGAGTATATGGCTATGATCCTCTACTTCTCTATTCTAAAGAAGTACTGGCAAACTTGATGATATTAAATATTTTCTTCAAATTCTTCCAAACCTGCCAACTTTCTCTTCTACATTCCCTACCCTGTAACTCCTGCTACTGCATTATTAGTGTCTCATTAGCAGTTTTTTGATTCTTGTCAGTCAGGTTCTCTACCTTCTGCATTTGTATGGTGATTACACTGAGCCATGCTTGTGACATCCCAGATTATCATCTTGACGGCAATTACAAGATCACAAGAACTGAACTGTCACAGAACCGGCTGGAGTAGCAGAGGAGGAAGGAATAGATTACAACAAAGAAAAGGGAAGTTTGACATATTTTCATGCACTAACAAATGATTCTTCTAAATTTCCACAGACTTTCTTTAGCTGCTGCATTGCTGTCCAAAAGTTCAGGCACAAAGAATTGCCTTACAGCTCCCGTGTTGCCGGCTGCTCTGAGGGTACAGAGCCAAAGTACGCCTGCTGTGTTCTGTAGTGTTCTGTCAGCTTAGGCCCATGAACTGTGTCTTAAGGATTGGTTGTTGACATCAAAAAAGATCCAGCTCACTGTCAAGGAAGCCTCTGTTCACCACACAGCAATCTGTGCCTTCACTTGGAAATCTGGAGCAATCTGCAAGCCCAAAGAAGGCTGGAGGCCACAGGAAATAATGAACAGAATATGTTCCTCATAAGAGCACATTTTAAAGCCTGTCCTACACTTATCTAAGAGCAAAGAGGGCCAGTTACTCCATGCAAGACACCATAGATCCTGCAGCTCAACCTTTGCTCTGGAGCCTTCTGCCAGCAGGACTATTTTCTGATCATCCTCAGTGCTGAGAAAGATCTAAGAAAACTTTCTCCTCCTTGCTGGTCTCTTGGCAGCCAATACCAGCTTTTTCAGAGACTCTTAAGAGTTAATCCATTGATCTCCACCATCATCCATGAACTATACTATATTACACCAGCAGCAAATTTGGCACATCTCACCTTAGAATACATTGTGCTCATTATTCTTTACAGTGTTCAAATCTTAAAAAACAGAAGCCGTGCTACTGATAAAAAAGAGAACCTTTTCCCAGTCTCTACAATTTGTTTAATATCATCCCCTCTGAACACTAACAAGTACCAAAGTAAGTCCTAGAGACTGTTGCAATGGTACCCTGAGCATTCTTGAACGATGAACATGGCAAAAACATGGGAGTCAGATGTCTAGGCTATTATGATGATGGCTAATTTTGAAATAACTATTAAAATTTGAGCTACAGATAAGCTAAGCAGGAGGTGCAGGCCTAACAAGGCAAAATCAACACAGGTTGCATGAGCTGCTGGTTTTCTTTGCTGCGTGCAAGTGGGAGAGGGAGAAAGAAGGTGAGAGAAAAAGAGACTCTTCTTCAGTGATTTGAATCTGGTGCTGGATTGTTCAACAAAACATTCCTTTCCAGGATTTAAATTCTCCCTTTGATGAGCACCTATTGACTCAGTGGGATTTGCTAAGCTTCCATTTGAAGCCAAAGAAAAGTAATCTCACTCTTTATTTTTCCCCCTCCCTGCACTACACCCCTCTAATCATGATAAATATATCTAAACACGGCTGATTAAGCCAGACAGATGATGTGCCCCTAATCTGAACTGATCAGGGCTCTGGAGCTGCCAAAATGAACCTGCTGACTCTCTATCAGACAGAGCAATACGGGGTCCGTAATGCAGCTCCATTAACTGCTTCCCACAGAATGAATTTTCCCTGACTGCTCCTAAAGAGCAGACACTTGAGGAATGCCACCTGATGGGAAGTTGCTTTGAATCGTCTCTTTTGGCACAATTGTCGAGCAGTTCCTTCTCAAGCCCTCCAGACAAACAACTAAAGTATGAAAAGTGTAGCCACTTCCTTCTATGCTACTTTCTTTTAAATCTCCTCATACCTTATCTTGCTAACTGCCTCTCAATTTTTCTCATCTTCTCTTGTCAAGATTCAGCACTGACTGGTATGTGTTGCACTGCAAGCGTGTGGTTATCAGAAAACCAGTCCTGTTCCCACTGTGTATGTTCATGTGTGTAAGCAAGGGATCTGCTTCTGTGTACAGGTGGAGCTTGCACCCTGTGAATTCACAAAATGTAGGGCCCCAACAGACCACCATTATCAACACACCATATCAATATACCAATGAACCGTGCGTGTTTAGCATATTTGCACTAATATTGGAGGTTCGTTAGAGGATCTATGGATGTAGACCAGAAAAAGGGCAAAATGTACACCTGAATTTGTTCTGGAGCCTGTGCACATGTACCTACATCTGCTTTTATGCACTGTAGCCCTTTACAGTCTTCATCCTCCGAAAAGATCTGCTTTAAGTAAAAGGCTGCAGTCAAGAGGGATCAAGCAGGCATCAGATCATGTTTGGGTTCTGTGAAATCCTGGGACTACTTATCCTAAAACTGTTCTATGGTGTAATTTCAAGTACCTTCAAAGCTTCTCCGAATCACATCAGCTGTGAACAGCTCTGGGGAATTGGGCTAGCTGCAAGTCAGATGGAGAATTAAACTTCTCAAATCAATCATACCAGAGACTAGGATGAGAAGTGATGTTAAATTACAGACATATATCCTATCAGGGAGGACTTTTCAAAAGTCACTTCCAAAGCAAAAGAGTCAAAACAGAATCAAGAATCAGGTCCTATCAGACTTGATTAAAAACAACCAACCGCAGACAATAAAACCCACCTACAATTAGATCAAGATATTCCTAGGTGTTTTCCTTGTATTTGGGTGTCTAAATATGGGAAGGAACACTTTAGATTCATTATCTCCAATTTTGAGTGTCAGAGAGAGGATTTAAAAAAACCCCATAGTTTCCAGCATGATGTTCTGTAAATCTGAGCTCTTGCACCGTAACTAAGAGATGAGGAATTCTGGTGTTCATGCAGGTCTGCATGTGAATACGCACTGGATGTGCATCTGAATGGTAAATTCCCTTTGCCTTGTGCAGTCATGCACTTCACAATGTGAAATGGAAATCTAGGAAAAAACCCTGTAAATATTTGTGCTAAAATATGACTAAGTTCACCTTATGCCATTGGTTCATTTCCACAGCATTTAAGAAACTCCTCTTTCTTATGTAAAAGATGAAAGATGCAACAGAAGCCTACAACTTCTTTATTTCTGGGCATAGCACAATCTAGAGAAGTCATTACATTAAGGCATTGATCCAATCTAATAAAAATAGTTTTTAATCTTATATTGGACTCCATATTGGAGGAATACATTTGAGTGGGATATGTGAACAAAATGTTATGAAAATCTCCTAGCATATACTGCTTGGTACCTAGTACTGGGTTTGAGTCAAATGGGAAAAAAGCAAGATTAGTGATGAAGCTGCTATTTTCCTTGGTCTCTTTTTTCGCCCCCTTTTTTTTTCTTTTGGTGCAAGATTAATCCTGCCATTACAAATACTTGTGCAAAATCTGGAACTCTGCTACTGAAATTACACTGTGTGCCAACAGATATGATCTTGCACAGAAGTAAAACTCCCATCAGCTCAGTAAGAAAAAGTAAAGTTTCTTTGTCCTTTTAACCATAAATCTGTTTTGTACAAATTGCATCTGACTGCACAGATGCACAGTTTTTCTGCTGAAAAGTTTGTCTTGCCTTTTTTCTCTCATATATTTTTTCCTCTCCTCTTGTGCTTTTATGAAGGAATGAAATACAAAAGTCTCCTCAACATACATTTAGCTATGCTATTGGAAACACAAACATGGGTAATGTGATAACTAGGTTTTTATGGCCCTCTTATCTTGGACATGTTATAGATAATTTCAGCTCACAGCCACCTTTCTGCTGAGAAGAACTGACACACTGATACACACACAAAGCTTCATATTTAAGTAAGGACAGGGAAATTGAAATGCCACTAGTGGTATCTGCATTGTGGTATAATGAGCACCGCTGTGAAACCTTCATTGCATAATATCACCACGTGCTTATTTACCTTCTAAGCCTCTCTGTCGTACTGACTGTGTTTTTTCTGCTTAATAGGTCTTCAGATCTCAACTTGCATTTAAACAGAGCACCCCTTTCACATGGCCTAAGTGCTACAAAACAGCCTTTCTATAAATTTCCAGCTCATTTGCATCTTCATTTGGGAATGGTTCTGAAGGGGTTTTAAAAGAAACCAATTACAATAATTCATACATTTAAAGATGCAACTCCAATAGTCAATCCAACTTTTCTTCTCATTATAAGATAAATGTGAATGCCAGCTTGTTACTATTCCTGGGGTTCTCTCTGCACAGTGATTGTGCCATTTTAAGTAGAAGTGTGGAACATATTTCATGTTTGTCAATGCATTTGTTAGTTCATGCGGATTATGATACCTCTGAAATTTAAGTGCAGCAGCAGTTCCTGAATGATTTAACATGTAGACATTTTTACTCTGACTTAGGAACAACACATTCTTGTTTATCGTAATTCAAAATTGAATTGTATCAAATTAGAATGGTTTCTCATTATCTGGAATAAAAATATCTGGGTCATACCATGATGTAAGAACATTGGTTACTGAACTAACATGTGGACTGAAACTTAATTAAACACAAAAAGTTCCTTATAGGTTGATCAAGTCTGACATCCTACATTTCCCCTTCCCACAGTGTGGGCACCATCATGGCAGTGAGGCTCACTGGAACCTCTCTGCATAACCCTTGTACACCCTGCAAAAATAATCATGGTGCTACTCCTTCAGTGAGCAAGTAATTGATTGGTGCTCTGCAGGAGGGAACCACACAGTCTTCAGACTACTCAATAGATTGCATGTGACAAAAAGGGAACACTGTGCAAAGGGTGTGAATGAGTCACTCGACATTTCAGGTTGACTGAAGTAATTCTGCTACATTTATTTCTAATCTTGATGTGCTATCCATATTTGCATGTTAAGCAGGATGGGAAGAAAGCGTTTTAAATTATTTGCTATAATACATACATGGAAAACAGCACACTGCATGTGTGTGAGAATGTGGCATTACATGCATGAGTAGGTGAACACAGCACCATGGTAAGTGCTTTTTCTACCCTCATACAGGAGTAGGCATTCTACATACAAGCCTGAACACATCTCAGCAGAAGTATATTTGAACATGTGTATCCCTAGGGATCTGATTATAAATGAAAGAGGTTCATTTGCAGTATGCCTGAATGGAGGAACAGAGATCCCACGAACACACTTCAGGTGGCCTGTATGTCTTCTTTGGCCAACACAAATCCAAATGAATTAGGCTGTGTACACTTGACAGGTAGCCATGTGTGCTGTGTGCATGTGGGTGACAAGGAGCATCCATAAACATGAGCAGGTGCCAGCTGAAGCTGGAATTTATACACTGGACAAACATCATTGGCAGTGAACCACCTGCTTAAAGACTTCTGTGGGAAGAGTACACAGCACCCCCTCAAAATATGAGCTGGCCTAACATTATGCTCTTTCACTGCTGCTTGTATTTCCAGTTTAAAGCACAAGTTTGCAGCGAGTTTGACTTTTTATAGCTCACCCTGAAGTCTGTTCAATCCTTGCATATTTAGCAACTTTCAGCATTTAAGCCATTTTAAAGTACAGGCTCGCCTCTGAGGCTTGGGAGCCTCAGTTCAGGCACTTGGGTTTGAAACTCTGGACAAAGACACTGACTTAGTTCTCAGTTAAGAAACTGTACCTATCCATATGGAGACAAAGATTCTGATGAAATGCCTCACAAGAGGCATTTTCGAAGGCTGAGGCGGCAAACATAAGATATTTCATGAGATATCCTAGGCTATGTCATAAGGACTCAGTGCTTTAAATTGAAGGTAGAGAATCTGGCTGTGAATATGGAATCAGTGGGCCACACATGAACCACTTCTTGAGGAGATGAAATATCAGTTGGGTGGGGCTGGTATCTGCTGGTTTCTTGCCTCAAGCTAAAAACAGTCCAGCTTGGTTTTGTACAGACCTAACAACGTATTTGCATCTAGAGGAACAGACTTGCAGCACGTTGCACAGGTAAAGGACATCATTAAGATCTGCAGTGTTTGGTGTTTTTTTTTTTTTTAAAAATCCAAATTATTGTGTCCTTGAAGTAGTTAAGATCTGCCCACTGCATAAAGCACTGCAGATTCTCCTCTACACACCCTCTACTCTGCAAGTTATTGATACACACTCAATTAACCTTGGTGAGTGACTACAAAATGGACAGTCACTCTTACTTTCAGTCATTTTTTGCTCAGTGACACAGTTTACATACAAAGCACTGAATAGTGGTACTTGAATCTCAAAGGTGCTTTAATGAAAACAAAAATGCACATTCATGACTTTTGTATTCATACTAAGCCTTGTATGCTGCCTTTTCTGAAACCCTAACCATTTAACCTAGTCATTGCAAATTCTGTCCCATTAAGTAGTGAGCACAATTCTAATTCAAAAAGTTTAGAGAAAATGTACTGTTACATTTGTCTGTGTAGCAACTGCAGGCATATTACTGTAATTCCAACTTACTCACTGTGCTCGTATTGCCTTTGTACAGAAGATAAAATGGAATGAAATGAAAATCCAGTTTTTATAAGTGAGTCCACTCCAAGGCACACTTACTGAGGTAAAGGTCTAGCAGTCACTGGTGATGAAATTAGGGGAGACTCCATGCAAAAGGACTCTATATAGCCCATGAAGGTCTTGAGCAGCAAGTGGGAACTCTGGATGTGCCGAAGATACCATAGGATAGGTAATCAGTGCAGAGGCACAACATGATCTGTAACAGGTACAAACCAGTTCACAGATTTCCCCGAGAATTTGCTTTGGTCCCACCAGTTCACTTAACCATGAGAGCACAATTGTTTTACGTTGATTTTATTCTCAGGCTAAGAAATGGGTGTGCACAGATTTAAAGTAGCCAGCTGTTTCGTTCAACATCACATTATGGTTTATGAGGGGAGGAAAGCATGCTATTTCTTCCACAACACAATAAAACATCATGCACATTTGTTCCTACAGTCACACTCCAGAATACACTATGCTGACTTCGGCATTGTAATTGAAAAATCATCTCACAAAGAAGAGTTGAAAGAAAAAAAATAAAAAAAAATCAGGGAATTGATATCTTATTGACAGTCTGTTGGACTAGTTATTGTAACTCTGTGTTACATCTTTCCTCCTTACTCTTTCATTGTCTTTCCTATTCATAAGGCAAATTGCTTGAAACAAATGAAATTCTGAACAGAAACCCGTGGGTCAGAGCTGTTTATAGGGTCATAAAATAATTAGATTAAAAGGGATTTTTGGTGATCCTCCAGTTCAAGCCCCTGCCTACAGCAGGGTTAACTTTGAAATCACACAAGATGAGAATGTAACCTCATTTTTCTACAGTGGCTACTCTAAAGAGACACAGGTCTCATTCAGGCAATTTTATAAATTATGCACACCCCTAGATCAAAGACATATGGAAAATCATTCAGGTAGAAGATCTGCATTAAATGATTTGAGATTTCCTTTCAATATGCATTCATAAGATGATATTGACTTCAGGGCTAGGCTCCAATTATACAGTTGCATATTATCAAAACACACACTAAAATGAGGTTATCTTTACAATCATTATTTCCTGATTGTGTGCTTAACATCCTCATTATGTAACTTCAAAAAAATGATTATTTGTAGCTGGAATTCAGAAAACAATGCGAAAGCGGAAAAAAGGGGAAAATTCCAAACTGGAGAAAAGTTACTCTGCTAGGCATAATGGAAAAAACTGTAGGCCATGTACTTCATAAAGCCTTTGAGAAGATGTTCTTCTCCTACGTCCTTTAGAAAGTCTGCAGAAGAAAGTTTTGAGAGCTATAAACTGTAGGAACTGTGCAGTTCTCACCCTTCAAGATGCATTGTGAACATCAGAAAGGGCTCTGCAGTGAGAAAACTAGCAGTGGCAAGAAGTACTCGTCACAAGATTTAAACAAGATTTAACCACTCAAAATACAGATTAATGTGATTATTTCCATGATGAATGAGGTGAATTTTATCCAAATTGAGTACCTCTAAAAATATTATCAACACTGCAATTTTGCTTCCAGGTGAAAAAAAATTAAACCCCTATTATACTCGCTGCACTTCCATTTTCTGCTTCGGTCTCTGTCAGTTTGTTCTGCTTGTATCTAATTTACTTGCAATCAGATTTAAGGACTACAACATTCAGATTCATTACTATTGCTATCTTGCTATATTTGATTATGGTAGGCTCTCTTGAAGATGATCCTTGCTTTTTAGTTTAGCTTTACTACAATTATTATATTTAATAAAGCGATCATCTTTGGAAAAGCAGCTAATCTCCAAATATTCACAAAGCATTCTTTGAATTTTGGAATACTGTTTTCTTGGTTGCTCTGTGGGAAGGTGACTGAACTTTGCTCATCTCTGCAACTTAGAAAGAAGTAGATGATCAGCGTTTCCGAAGCTCAAGTCAATTAAGCATCTAAGATTGCAGAGCTGAAGTTGATGCATTGAAAACCACTTCCTTAAAAATACCATGCCAAGATTTAGACTGAATAGGGGAATAACATTTCAAAAGAACATTCTGCTCAAAAGCTAAAAAGCATTTCAAACAAAAAGGTAAAATTAAATATACAAACAGAAACTGTTCAAAATAGCAGTAATTCATTAGGAAAACAACCACTGCTCACTTCAAGAGATTCCCAATGCGTTTCACAAATCATGAATTAAATTCAGACTCACTTTGGATTTCTGGTATCCTGATAGGCTCCACTGGGGGATCTGCAGCAGTGCTTGGCAGGGGCCACACACTGCTGTAGCTCCTCCCTGGTGAGTTTTAAAGGATTAGAGCTGCTCCTTTGCCTTCTCTTGCTACAACTACCCAGCACTTCAATTAAGAAGCCCTGTTATGAACTCTTGGGTTTTTTGGCTGCAGCCTCACTGAAAATAACACTTCTCCGGACACCCCTGGTATGGATTAGCTGAGTTGGTAAGCCTGAATGTTAAAATATGATGACTGTCCTTTGACCCCAGGTTTACCCTGGAGAGTACTTCCAGTTTGCCTGCTGCTTTCCCTGACTCTCTATCTATCCCTTCGCCTAACAGTGAAATCCATTCTTACGTACTTTTCAGTAGGGCACAGCAGGTTAGGAGCAGAAGCAGCAATTGCCCAATTAAAACTGAAATGTCAGATGTGCAGAAGGCAAACTATACTCAGACTGATCTGCCTGGGCCATCAGGGCAAAATGCCTTTAGGCTTGTGCAATTAGGTGAAGGATAATTGATGACCACAAGCAATCAACCTACAGTTGTGGGTCTCACGTGCAAGAAATGTGCTAGGGCATATCAGCCTGTATTGACTCAGAGGAAAGGGCTTGATTCTATATGAGTCACTAACACCATCTCCTGAAGCACTGAGGGTTTCCTTAGAAATCTCCTTCAAACTACCAGCTGAAATCTCAAAGTGCTTAGAAGGCTCAAAGCAGTGGCCACAAGTGTGCTGCTATTCCCAGTGCCTCTCTAAGTTATGGTATGCAAAGAATGGTAAAAACTGTTTAGCTGGATGTGGAGAGGAAAGGATCCTTCAGGAGAGTGATGCCCCTGATGATTTATTACAGTGAGACAGTTATAATAGAGGTAAAAGCAAGTGTGGAGAGATTTGAGGCACTACCAAAGGCACAGAAATCATGCCAGAGAAAAGAATTTTTATTAGCACTAATGCCTAATGGGAGAACTGCCCTGAAACAACTGCCCTGGAATAACACTGGGAGATTTCCTCATTCAAATAAGCCCCTCATCTTTCATCCCTTCTACCTCCCACTCTTCCTTTACCTTTCTCTTTAGAATGGAGCTCCCTGAGGCCTCGGTTTTCTTCTGCAATGATTTTGACTGCACCTCAAGAAATAATGCGGTCTTTTTCTTTTCTTTTTTTTTTTAATTTTTAAATAAAGACAGCTACTGCTTATTAAGTTCCCAACAAAATTATTACCATGATGTAGTTGTTAGAGGTACTTTCCAAAGAGGTGCACTGTATGGACCACAGCTAGCCACAATGCCATAAAGTCTCCTGTGCTTTCTCTTCCCTGAGATTCCACATTGAGGAAGATACCTGGAGTAAACCTCTTGAATATTAAAGCACTTGTTTTTGGCAATGAAGACATAATGTCTGTCAGTACAGAGCACTCAGTGTCAACACTGTCTGAAAGTCACTTGAAGCCTTACTGCGAAAGAGCTAACTAGTAATAAAGCTCAGGATGCTTAAAGAGCCGATGCTCAGAAGCCCTGGAGATTTAAGAAAATATTTGTACACCATTCTGCATTTGCAGATTAATTTCTACAGACATTATCTTGTGATTGCTTCAACCCTGTCTGGCACATTGACTTCGTCAGTCAAGGGAAGTAATCAGAACAATGACAAAAAACAGTTAATAAATAAAAATAAAATTAATTAGTATGTACTATGGAGGTACTTGCCATGCCTGTGTAGTTACAGCTAATCTGAGCTTTGTATTTAAAATACAGATTTGGTGGTTTTGCTATATGTGAGAAACACAGCGTACTTTAAGAATTACAGCATTTACTGTAAGGGTGTATAGTGAATTTCCTGAGAAGTTACAAGTAAATCAATTAATTTACTAGTTATTCTTAAATATGGATTCTTTAAGAAACTTGACACTTTGGGTTTGATCTTTTGTTTGTTTTTTTTATTCTACTTAAAGATCACAGAAATCTTGTGTAGATAATGTATGAAGATTTTTTTTCAAGATTTTTTTACCGTTATTATACTTGTTCTAAAAAAATTTCCTTTCAAAAAACCCCTGGTGTTTAATTTATTCCTTCAAACGATGCTACAAATGAAGCTTTCAAGACACCTGAGCTGCCCACAGTTAGAATGGGCCTTTCAAACTCCTCATCACTTGTCACTGGGACTCTCAGTAGAGCGTAGAGCCTCCACCATCTTTCAGCAGGGACAGTTGGCTTCACTTCTGTTGGGAACAGGGTGAAGCAGCTGCTGCTCAGAGTGAGGAAACTCTAACTGTGAGCAGCACTGTCAGTGCCACTGAGAGCTGCCTTGTTGTGATGTTGTGGGAAAGGAAAATATTTTCTTGAACACCATTTAAAGCTAATCTGACAACACAAACATTCAGAGGCTTTCATTATTGAACAGGCTCATTACAGCAAAAGGAGAAGATAACATTAAACCATTTAGGTGTGTAGTACAGGTGCCATTACTTAGGATACAGGACATAGCAATATATGCTATGTCAAATCAGTAGGCAAAGGATGCAGTTGCAGCATGTGGCCTCTGCTGAAGGTAATGACATGATTATGACAATGCTAATGTAATTTTTCACAATGTAATATTGCATGTCACTTCACCCCCTTCTACTAAGAACATGAAAGTACTTGATGGCTTCAGTGAATTAAGAGTCACCTTCTGTTCAAGATGGGAAAGTATCTTCAGACTAGATTCAGTTTTCTTTGACAGCTGAGTAAACTGGGAGGTTGTTTTTGTTTGCTTTGATGGATGTAATCTCAGAGATCCGTTACACTATTAAAATTATAAAGAAAGGACAGTCCAACCAGTATAATGATAATACAACTTGAAACTTGATATTACCACTTGAAACTGCAAACTAATCACTTTGGTTGAGTTAGAAAGTATTTGTTCCATTCCTATGTAAAGCTCTGCAAACTTGGTTAATAGAGGGCTTGGTCACTTTTCTCAGAATCAATATGTTTTGACTACTAATTAGACAGTGCACTGGATGTGACAAACGAATAGTCTGATGTGGTACAGAAAATGTCATATACAAACAGCTAGAGAGAATGCCTCTAGTGTCCTGGCTTTATACACTGTACACTTCCACATGAAAAACAGTGACCAGGGCACAATTATGCACAGAGACAATTTCTGGTGTTGGTTCACATCCTAAGACAATCCCTGTTTAGACTGCAGAGTTATGGAGTGCTTCTCCTGTGTCAGAACTCAGCTGTGCCTTGGAGTGCCTATGACCTAGAAACATGCTGTTATTTATGTAGCTAGATTTTAAAAATAAAAAAGGAATGTCAGAGCTCTGAGGGTTTAAGTTTGTACTCTCAGACTTACTGGTGGATTTCTCATGATGAGATAATAAAAAAAAATTGAGGAATTAGAAAGGAAAGACTAGAGAACACAAGGCATACAGTGCCTTGGGGGAATAAATGGCACATTATTAGTATTTTACACTGCTCCAAAAAAGATAAAGCTGTATATAAAAAAAGATTAGAGTTGGGGAAAGGAAGGATGGATCTTAGAGTTCCAAGAGAAGTAAAAGAGTATTTCATCAGATATTGGCACATAATGTTGATTTAGGCATTTGAGTAATTTTCTTTCATCTTGTAATATTTTGCAGAACTGACCTCTGATCTTAGGGCCAGGATAATGTGTCTGTTCTTAGCAAGCTTATTCCTCAAAGGTTAGTCTCCCCTGCTTAGATGTTATTTAAATGGTATTTTAGCATGGTTTCTCTAATTAGCAGAACAATTAAAAAGAAATAAGGCCACAGGAAGAACTCAGACCCTTCCAAGATAATTTTTTTTCATTCTCATCTATCTTAAATCCTTCTAGAAACATTTTTTACAGCAACTGTGCTTCAGAGAGAGCATTCTGGGCTAAAGTAAACAGAAAAGAAAGATGCCCTTCCTTTCACCCAGATTACCCAGCTGGGTTAAGTTCAATATCCCTGGGACAGTAGTGAACACACATCAGAAGCATTTGAGTACAACATCAGCCCACTAGAATGGCTGTATCATGGGAATCAGTTTGTATTTTGAACCATGAAGACTCTAGTACATACATTTGTTAGCCTAGTTGATGTCGCTAGCAATTCTACTCACGTTTGTGCAAATCTCTCTCCCCCTGCTTTAAAAAACTGTTCCCTTGAAATAGTATTTAAAATTAAATTATCACTATAAAATGCAGAAACAAGACAGCCTTGTTTGCTGTTGAAGAAAGATTAGAAATTCAGTTTCCAAGCCCAGCTCAGCTAAAGTTTTGCTGTGCATCCCTGGGTAAGTCACGTCACCTCTCTGTACTGCAGGACACATTTAAAAAGTATGGTTCAGCCATACATGGAGATATTTAGACAGAATGAGGTACCAAAATCCATGAAACTGCCTTCTCAGGGGGCCAGTTCATTTTTGCAGATTGTCAAGTTAGTTTGACTGGTACAGCTTTAGTGCTTCTGTCATCTCAATGTCATCACACTCACGTACATGGGCCTGATTATAGTTATAAAGTGAGAGCGTTCACACCCACCTATCTTAAAGGCAAATGGGCAAAATGCCCATCAATAGGCAAAAATATGTGTAGCCTTTAAGATGAAAGGTTTGTGCAGGGAGGACAGTTACAGCCGTATAAACTCTGATGACAATATACCTCCTTTACTGCTTCCCAAATGTACAAAGAATGGCAGAAAGATAAGCTGAAAATACTAAGAAGACTCCTTCAAGAGAGTTGCAAAATAAAGATTTTTGAAAGATATCATGGGATTTATGGATAAAATTTCTGCTGACTGGAATATGGCTGGTAGTCAGTCCTGAGCTTTTGATGAAGTGTGTGACAGTTGTTATATTGAATATGTATGTGGCACATAGGAACATGGTTTAGCTGTGAACATGGCAGTGCTGGGTTAACTGTTGGACTCAATGAGTTTAAAGGTGTTTTCCAACCCTAATGATTCTACAACTCTATATAGAAATTTGAGGAACTAAAGAAGATAGAATTGTTACAGTCTTTGGAAACCAAAAGTAGACTCTGAAGAGAAGGGAGAAAGGTAGAGCAAGTCCGGCCCTTATTATATTCTAAAGCACTAAAGAAAACTAAAATGAGCCCCAAAGACATGGACATATCAACTATTGGTAACAATATTTCCTTACTTGTCAAACATACAGCATTTTATCAGCCACAGCTGGTTCTTCTAACTGGTATCAGAGACTGAACTTGCCTGTGAGTGTATTTTAAGGTGTATATATATACACATATATCTTGCAGCTCCACTAAGAGGAGAATTTTGAGAGAAAATACTGTTAAGGGAAGAAACATAGGGAAGGGAATGAAGACCATTTTCATTATGTCAGACAGTAAAAATAAACCAGAAGAGACTGCCTGCAGCACTAGTTCCACATCTGTGGCTTAATAGCAACCTCTTGCCTGCCAAACTTGTAGATATTGCTTGTGGCTAAAGAGAATTGCTGTCAAGCTGCAAGTTGATGGGGAGGGTGAAGTATAATATTGTGCAGAGGACATCACAACCTCACTGCTGCTGCCCTTGAATCAGCAAAAATGGAGGGCACTGCTGTATGGTTGCAAGAGTAGAATGTAATCGTGAGGGGAAAAAAAGAAATTCCATGTGAATAGGTAAACAAAATTTGAAGAGAAAAGTGATTTCTCTTATTAGAGTAATGGCTATAACATTATAAAAACCAGACAAGCTCACAGACACGCTACACCTTAGGAAAACTAATATATGAAGGTATAAGAGATCAGGACAAACAACTTGAGCAGCAGAGGCCTGGGTTTCTGGAAGTCGCCTGTTTTGCCTAAACAGATCCTCCAGTCTTAGCAATTTTAGGAGATCTGTGCAGAAGAGAATAGTAGAAATGAAAACAACTGCAAAATCGAGACAACAAAGCTAGGCTAAGTTTAGATGTGTACATTTCACATTGCATATCCATCCATCTCCAGGTTATTCTGCTGTCTTGAGAAAAATGGGAATGACACACAGTGCTATTTGGTGCTTAATCTCTTATCCATGTGGTTGTCAAGTTCAAATGCAAGAAAAAAATAGAAGTAAATGTCACTAAATAACAAAGTAAAGAGAATTGCAGCACTACAACAGCAACAGCATTTTTGCACTGAGCGGCTACCGAGGAAACATGCTTTCTCCATATCTGTTCCACAACTCGTTTCACCATCACGTCATAGCCAAAGTTGATGTCCTATTCAGACACCTGTGAGAAGAGGCCAAAGCATGGGCCTCTCTCTCTTCCACTTTCAAGTGGATGACTGCACCACCTACAATCTTCCATGCCAAAACATAACTGATGGGCAACTCTTTCTAACTCCAAACCCCGCTCCTCCTGCCATGCCCATTTCCTAAGAGCTCAGTTATTATAAAACCTTTCTTCACCAGACAATTATAAAAGTGACAGATTCTTCTGCTGCTGTTGAAGAGAGTTTAGATTATTGTTTTTTCTAAGAAAATTTTGTACCAATAGGATGCTACTAAATTGTGTCTTGGAGACTGATGTCCTTTCGCTCCTACAAGACAACTATTATGAACTTTACGCCACAAACACACAGGAAACACATGCAAGACCTTGCCGTACAGCTCTGTAGCCCTCCAGTCTAAAGAAATGTCTCATAACAATATTGCATATTACGCTTACAAAGCATCATAACGCTTTACAAGAACATTAAAAAGCTAATAAGGAGAAACTACATTCATGCCTGACCCCTTGAGAAAACTCCACATTCCACAGAAGACACAAAAAGGAGGGTCAACAACGCCAGATCTTCAGTTGCCAGAAGCATTTTTCTTTCTAGGCATCTTGCCCCTGTCAGTATGATCACAATGGGTGCCTCAGAGATACAATAGGCTGATCTCTGCCAGAGCAACCTGAAAGTTTCTGGGAAATCTGGATATCTCTTTGCTTTATGCTTCTGACTAATAAAAAGATATTTCCCCATTCATTATTTTCTTTGCTCTGTTCCAATAAATACACTCCTCCTGAGCACAGTCCTGATCCCCCACTGACAAGGAGAAAAACCTGGTGCACCTGCAGTGGAAGAGAAAACACACTGAATCTCAAGCCTTGCAGCTACGACCTTCCTTGTTTAACTCTGCAGAAAATGTGATACTAATTTACTCAACGCGTCTACCCTTAAAACTTCATAGTGAAAGAAGCAAGCAGCCAAACAGATCTGTACCTTTGAGGCAGGTGGTTGCACTCTGCTGTTTCAGGATCTGTGATGAGGCAAAGCAGTGGGGGAATGGCACGAGTCTCATAACAACCTATCTTCAGCACAAATGCTTAGCAAGGGCCAAAGTCTGCAGAGCCATGAGGGACACACAAGTCTTCACCCCAGCATCTCAGCCTCTCCCTCCCGAAGCACAGCCAATCAAGCTGGTAGGGCACAAACCGCAAACCACGCAGGAACTCACAGGCATAGCAGCTCATTGAGCTGAGTGTGGGACTCAGCTTAGTGTGGTTTTATTCTCTTTCTGCAAGGCAAACTGCTCTAGAGCAGTTTGTCTGAATGCTACAGCTGTGCTGGGGCACCTCCTAACTTGCTCAGTGCAGAGTTATTTAATATATCTGTCTGGAAAACGCTGGCCCCTTTGTATATAGGTAGCGATCCCCAAGAGCAAGCCATCAAAGGTCTCCTCAAATGCACCCTCTTCTCTGTTATGGGAGGACAACAGTGGCCAAAAGTTATCAGCATCTGAATTTATGGAGCACCTTTCCTGCCACACACCCTGTTTGATGCCACAGAGTCTATGGGTGTATTCACACAGGGCACCCACATGTGAGGATGCACTTGGTGTCTGCAAGCAAACACAGGCAAATCTAACAACTATCTTGTGCCTGGGTAAGCACAGGGGAGTTCATATGAGCACCTGGAATTTTATTAGATTGTGCGAGTAGTGTGAACCACAGGCCTATCTTCAAGCTGTGAGAAAAAGAGGTATGCAAATCTGATTCTTACAAGAACACAGAAAAGGCACATTTGCCTATTTAGTTGTTGCATCAGCTGGGTCCCTGGCAGGGGTGTCTTGCAGTGACCTGGACAAGAGTGCCTGTGGTCTGCCCAGGAGAGTGATGGTTTGCCTGGCCTGTGCACTTTCAGATGGTAGAATACTTATGGATATAACAATACAACTTTCTTCTCAGGTGAGCAGTGGCTGAAGGGCCACTGCTGGGTTAGGGCACTGAACTGTTCCCCCGCATCCCTGCCTGACTGACATCCCTCTGGGATGCAAGCAGCCTGTGGGGGAAAGTGGGGCCGGTTCAAAGAGTTCTGATCGGACTGACAGAGAAAGGGGTGCGCTGTTTGCAGGTGACTGGCAGGAGTTTGAATCTCCTGGGGACGGGAAGGTTGGTCCCGCAGTCACTGCTGCTCCCGCAGTGGGAGAAGGGATACGGAGCGGGTGGTCCTGGCGGTGTGAGTCCACCCACCTACATCAGCCTCATTGTTAGTTAACTCTAATCATTAATTAACCAGGCACAAGAGTTATCCCTGCACTCCGCACACCCTGCCGCTGCCGGGGCTTGGCCTCGGAAGGGCTGTGCCCTCCCAGTTTTGTTTCCCTGCCCTCAGAGTCCCTTCTGCTGCCCGAGGGCTGCCGGGGGTCAGCGGGGCGCCTGCGGGAGGAGGAGATGTGTGGCTGGGAAGCAGGTTGGTGCTGGAGAGCCCCGGGACACAGCAGCGCTGTCGGCGGGGGCACGAAAAAGATGCTGACACCAAGGTGAATTTCTCCCTGCAGACACCACTCAAAATCATAGCCTAGAAACATCATCTGAATTCTGTCGGGGAGCTGTAAGCCGGGAAAGGGCCATTTGCTGCGGCTCAAATGGATTCATAAATTATCAAGTTCTTGAGCCAGTGAGATCCGCATGCGCCGAGTTCTTGAGGCCCCTTTTTTTGGTCTCTGTACCATTTCCTTGAGTATGGTTCAGAGCCTGGCCAAATGGCCCGTGCTTTTTCCAACCTGTTGCTCAAAAGCAGGAGGAAAAAAAATATTTTATCTCCTAATTATTGTTGACTTTGTAGAGCAAGCAGCCAGATTGCTCAGGGTCCATCTGTGTTCTTCAAAAAAGCGCAGGTGTTGCAAAGAGAAATGGGCAAAATTTTACTGATAACATTGAACTAATATTGAAAAAAGTATTCTTAATTATATCTTTTGTTCAAAAAATCACAGAGAAAAATGAAGATCTTTTATGAATTGCTATTAAATTATTCTTTTGCCATTTTTAATGGTTTAAGTACTTCCAATATAAAATGTTTTGATTTTCCAGCTAAAACCAGTTCTTTATCTCTAAATTACCTTCATTTAAGTAAACTATCATTAAAGGTAAACAACACATTAAACAATAAAAAAACATTAAAAATCCCTTTCCATTTGGCCTAAGATGAAAAATACTTTTTGTTTTGCATTAGGGACCTCAATCTTGTAAGCAAACTGAAAATCAATTCTATATCCAGCATTATAGGATTAATCCAATGGAGCTGGCTGAAGAACAGAGACACAGAATGCAAGAATCAAATGCTGATGTCTTGTCTACTAACGCTGACCCATACAGTGTTCACCTTCATTTATATGGCATGATTTGTCTGATATTAACTGACAAACTAAAGCAAAAGACTGGAAATTAATGCATGGCTGTATCCAGGCTTCAGGCATTTATAGTCTCAGTGGCTCAATTTGAATATTATTTAAATACAAACATCTACCAAATTTTATATTTCAGGGTTGTTTTTTTTGGTTGTTTTTTTTTTTGTCAGAGAAGGATCTTTGAGGCTAATAACTTGTTTTAATTATGATTCGACTATTTTGACATAATGCCACCAAAATACTGGTATTGTACTGCTGTCAATTAGTATATTCTTTTTACAAGTCTGAAATGTTCCTGAGCTCCTGAGGTGACAGGGAATGATATGCTGGCATTGTTCATATTGTTCTTTTCGTATGTGTATAGAACTTCAAGCTGTCACTCTTGGACCTGTCACCACTTACTGAAAACAAACAAAGAGAAGAAAGCATTGCATAGCCATCAAAATCCTAGACCTACAAAATACAAACCAGGTGGAGGCCCAGAGAAGGAATACATCTGTAGCGAGTTTTCTGTAACGTAAGGTATGATTGCATGAGGATTAGTTAATCAGCTTGTAAAACAAAGCAAATCAATGTATGCTGCCATATAACCAAAATCAAAGTGCAGCTCTGACAGACAGAGAAACATACAAAGGGAAAAGAGGAATCTCATGATTGATGTTTTTTAATAGCTTCATTGAAACACAGGATAAAATCAGGTTCTATCAGCAGGAGACAGACAAATATAAACCAACTCCATCTGATGTGCAAACAACAAAAAGACATGAGGAGTTGTAAAACATACAGAACCCTCTGTATGATCTTACTTTCTCTGTTCCTAATGTTTGCAACTGTGAAATCTTAATTAAGCCAGTGTATTTCCCATTTAAGTAATTTGAAAATGTGTGTAATTTGATAAAAAGGTTAATTAGCTCTATGCTTTAAAAAATTGAAAAGGTACCATTTTGATCTTTTGCTTGAAATTCATGCCTATCCTTCCATTAAAAATATTCCTCTCTCTGGACTGTGGTAGCTTGCAGGCAGGAGAAACGTGCTTATAAGGGGGGGCTGTGGGGGTGGCCGCAGATGGAAATCAAACATTTATTACGAGTTTTAATATTTTTCCTTTTTCTTCTCCTAAAGTGCACTACAGATTGTTTCCCTTCTTGAGGCTGGGTGTTTGTCAGGGCTTGAAATCAAATTGATACATGATGAAGATGGACCTTCCCTGATGACTCAGGTGGGAATTGCACAGAAATCTTCCCAGCCTGATACTAATCAATAAAAGCAAGAGATAGGAACAGGAACATCTCATAAAGCTATGAAATGATAATTCACAAGCATCATTTAACTCCTTTGGAGGCTGCATTCCCTTTTTATGCTATTGCTTCACTGAACAAAATGCACCTCCTATTGAGTGCCCCAGCTCTGGAAGCTGACAGATCCAAGCTGATTGGTCTAGAAAAACTGTTGTTATTGTTTATCAGAGCAATTCATAGCCAAATGGAAGCTCCTGTTTTAATTCCTTCACCTCTCTGCTCTTGTTTAGAGCCCTTCAACAATTCCATAGACAGAGTGGTTGCAATAGATTGATATGGGACATTTCCTTCCCTTCTCCCTAGCTGCAGATATTGTCCTTTTGCTGTAACGTAACTTTCACTGGCTCTGACATTGGCATTTGGATCTTGTTATAGGTGTGATATGTTAGCACCAAAAGTCAGTGGAAGTGGTGGTTTAACAGCTGAAGGTGTTAGGCTATGTTTAAACAAACTTGCTGGAAAATAAAATTATCCATTTCTTCTTTTCCTTGCTAGGGCTGTCAGTGCTCTGGGTTGACTATTCATTGTGAAACACCTTTTCATTATGTTTTCAACCTGTAAATGTCAAAGCACCTAATTATTATCGCATAAGTTATTGAATAGAAACAAGCCACTTTCCTTCTAGTTTAATATCAAACTGTACTCTTGCCAAAAGGAGGGGCTAGGCATACTCTCTGTACTATTTTCTCCTTGGGTCTGTTATGGTTGCTGTATTTTTGGTTAAGGTCAATTGAATGGGGCCAAAAGGTTATTGCAGCAAGTACTCTGCAGTCTTCCTGTTTCATTAATTTTGCTACCATGGAATCCTGATTTTGGCTGTTTTACACAGATGAGAAGTGGAGGATGAAATTATTTCTGTCTCTGCTTCTTTCTCCAGAATTTTAAGTGAATGGTATCACAGAATCATGGGTATCATGAGCACTTCTGCTAGCTCTCTTAGAATCCTTGAGTGGATACCATTCAGCTCCAAAGACTGGTATATGTCTAAGTGGTGTAGCAGGTAACTGACCATTTCCCCTTAGGATATGGGGGGCTTCATTCTGCTCTCTGTCCCTGTCTTCCAGCTCAGGGGCATGGGTACCCCCAGGCTGGGGGAAGGAAGGCATCGAGTACCTCAACTTTTTCCTCATCCTTTGTCAGTGTGTTTCCCTCTACATCCAACAAAGGCTGGAGAGTCTCCTTGGTCCTCATTTTGTTCTGATAATTCTTGGCAGTTACTAAGATCTTTATAAAGAAAAGAGGTGGAAATACCAATCAGTTCATAATAGAAAAACATCCACAGTGCAAAAACAAGTATCCAGTTCATATAAATTATTCCACCTGCTGGCAAACCTCACAGAGAATCTGAATGTAAGAGGGGCCATGGAAAGTAAACTTCCTGTTGTTCATCCTACTGTAAAGTGTTTCTTCTTATCCACTACTGACACACTGATTGAAGAACAAGAGTCATATTCTATTCTCATCCATATGATAAGTGGTTTTTTACTAGCTAGAGGAATTGTGCCTTTTAGATATTGTCAGCTGGCATATTATATCAGAATCTGTATTTTGAAAGCTTTTCCTGAAGAATTTTTTTTCTAAGAAGAAGTAAGAATGAAGCACAAGCAGAGCACTAGAGTATTTGTTAAAAAAGAAATCAAGGTAGCTGTTGCCGATATTTTCTATATGATGGACTTAAAAAAATTTAAATTAAATATCTTGGAACAACTACTATCAGAAAGTCAAAGCCAGAGATGACTCTCTTTTTCCTATCCCATCTTTACTGAAAATACAGCACTCTCGATTAAAAGTAAGGTTATTTACATAGGCTACAGAATTGCTCATCAAGTCAGCATTCTGGGGAACAAATAGATGGATTACAGTATTATGTATAAAACTTGTTCCTGCTGTAGTGATCCATGAAATTGCAGTTAATTTTGCTGAAATGGACCATTATATTTTTAAGTAGAAGTGAAAGAAAATGAGAAGGAGGAGGTAAGCTGCTAGGAACTGAACTTCAAATACAAGATTAAATTATTAGCAGGAACATAGCACTGCTGGGAACAGCATGAGCTGCTAGATGAAGCCACTGACCTGTTGACTTTCAGACACAACCAAGTATCTGCCTTGCCTTAGTAAATTAGATGAATTATTGGTAGTGATGGGCCTGTCACATTGCACATTCATGTCCCCAAGTGATGTATGTGAAAGTGAATTCCTGTTGATAAAGCTCCATGCAGCTCCTATTGGCTCTGACATGCCAACAGCATGCATCTGTTCTGTGCAATGGAATAACTGCATTGTGATGCTTCTATAGTACAGCTGTGCATAATGATTTTGCTTGGTTTTATACTGATAGATAAGATTAATTCAAGACTATTTAGTGATTGTATAAAAATCTGGCAGCTATGAGATTAAAGTAAGAAAAACTCTACTGTAAGAATTTGCATTTCAATGCCCTTTCCCCCTCTTACAGCAAAAGAAGGCATGTGCTTCCACCTCCACTGCTTGATTTGAAAGTAGTGTGTGGTTTAATGTGGTGTCAGAACAAGTCAGAAAAAAACAACTAACATTTGGTCACTCAGTTGTAAGACGTGCATCGCTGTCTTAAATTGCTATTGCCCTTCACCTGAATTTTGGTAACTCTCCATACATGCAGACTTACTCCATCTTATTTATGACTAAAATATCTCAACTTCAAAAGCCCTGAAAAGCAATTTGAAAGCCCTGTACTCATCAGTGTCATAAGTAACCATCTGAACTAGCAGCTGCAAGTCATTATATTTGTCCATCATGTCAGTTTATTTAGCTCACCCCAGACCAGGATTTATTAATGTGATGTTGTCAGATTCAGTGCTTGTAAAACTTATCAATAATAAAAACCAGAAATGAAAGAGAAAAAGAAAAACACAGAAAAGGAGAGCTTGGTACTGAAATTTCAGGTTTATAATTCCATGAGAGGAGGAAATCAGAGGTCTTTCAGTGTCTGTAACCTGTCTCTGGAGGCATTTTGTAGCATATGTTAATGTCTCTGCCCAGCATGCCAAAACCAGGAAAAATCTGCCTTATCTTCCCTTTGCTATGGTTTCTGACAGCATCAGAAATAGTGGTATGATAAACAGGCAGCAAGATAACTAAAACATAATTGATGTTGTATCTTCTATATATTATTCTGGCCCCTAAGAGACCTACTACCAAAGGCTACTCACCAACATTTAGTTTCTTTTAGCTCCTGTTAGACTTTCTTGCTACAGACAAACTTCAGCTTAAACAGCTCAAACTTATATTTGAAGGATATATTTCCTAGAAGTTTAAGTGATTAAAAATGAAAAAGCCTTTTATACTAAAAAAGTGCTATCTGCTAAAATAAATGTTAAAAATCCACACAATGCAAAAAGTGAAAACTGTAGGTCAATGTCTTTAGAAAAAGAGGAAAAAGGAAGTATTTAGGAATAAAGTAATGGGACTGTTAGAGTACTCTCTTGTGCAGTCACAAATAGGGTTGTATTGTGGGTGTTTAAATCTAGCAAACATTTCTCTGTCTCAGCCTGTTTTTCTATTGTCTTAGTCCCTATTTCATACAGCTTGCTTTGACCAAAAGATTTAATTAAAAACTGGAATAGCAGGGTCTCTTGATGGTTATTCTTAAAATAGCTTGACAGAAAGTGTATTGGGATCCCACAACCAGGAAAACAAAGATATGCTTTGGGTCAAGACTGAGGTGTCTGTGCAGAACTGGGAAGAGAGCAGCAGTAGGGAATAGCAAGTAATCAGTTTAATGGACTCTTGTTTGAACTGTGCAATAGCATTGGGACTGAAAAATAGCAATCCTAGGAGAACAGGCATGCTGTAGGAACCAAAGATAAAATGCTCGAAAAGGTGGGTAAAGATCAATAGAGTGGTTACAGCAGATTTGTAACACTGCTTTCTTTATACTTTATTCCAGCTACAGATGCCTTGCATAATTTAGATGACTGGTATTCACACAAACTATATAGGATAAAAGAAGAATGAATTCTTTGGGTTCTAGGTGGAATTCAAAAAAGCCCTTCACTTTCGAGGTAGATCACTACTTTCAGAACAAAATGTCAGACAATATTCACTGTGAAATAACAAGGGAATAAGATGTCGGTACGCTAGTGTTAACTAAATCAGTCTGGCTCTGTGCCGCAGAACAAAGAGAAATTGCCCACTGGTAGCATATTTTCCATTATTTTTGTGCAGCTTTTACATATATCAGATACTACAGAGGTCTAAAAAACATCAAGGCTATTTATTCATAAGCAAATAATTTTACATATCATTTAAACTACAAAATGGAAGGAGGAGAAACTGGTGAATAATTAATATTACCAGGAGTTAATTTTGTTTGGGTAGTCTTCTAAAATGCTGTAAATTTAATTTGAGGTGAAGTTGCAGTAGGAAACTTCACGAAAGAATCCAGTGTTTAATATCAGAAAAAAATTACTCAGAATTTTTGGCTTGCTTTTCTAAGCCTTAAATGCCAGATATTGAGTACAAAGCTACAGGACGTGACTATTCAAGTTGACATACCGTCCAAACCAACCAAAGTCACTGTGTACAACATTTAGTCTGTTGCTGCACCTTTGAACCTGACCCATCAATCCTAAATATTTTTACATTTTAGATGTAGTCAGATGCAGTCATAAAGGTTGTAATGTTGTCTATTTCATCAAGAGAAAAACTGAAGTGCTGCAATTTTTGGACACGGTGACGACAAATCTTTTGTGATGTGACAAACTCATTTCGAACAGGAGATTACATCTGTTTGTACTGGTGGGGATGTATGGTCTGCTTGCTGCAGATATTGTGAAGAGAAAGTGCAGGAAGCCCTTGCTAGGCAATGATAAAGCTAAGATTTATCTGCGTAGCAAATGCAGGTGCAGGATAGCAGGAGGCAACTCCATGTTTATGTCGGCTACAGCGTATGGTCAACAGTTGGCAGTCATGCTGTGTTTAGGCATTGTGAGGTCTTCAAACACCGCTTAATGTCTCCATACCATATGTACTGTAATATCTAATCACCATGGGAGTAGAGTCTAATGTTTCAGCACAATTTATTTGTTGGCTGGTAAAAAATTAGCTAACACTCAAAATGCTATTCATTACTAGTCTTTTTTTTCTCCTTTTTTTTTTTTTTAAACCAAGACAGAGAAACCCACTGTAATCTGCAGCTTTTCTGCTTTCTATCTCCCAGAGCTGCTTTCTCCTTCTCACCAGAAATGAGCTGTAGCCTTTCCCCTCTTCCAGGAAACTTAAACATTTTCAGGCAAATAGTTTCAGGTGATGTGTTTCTCAGATATTTGGAACACTGTGTAGCTCCTAATAGAAGAAACTTCAGAAATAATTTTCTATGGGAGATTAAATCATCCTGATATAAAAGAAATTCCAAACAGCTTATGTTATTTTGTTGTTGTTGTTGTTGCTGCATTTCAATTGCTCCATATTGCAATATTAACTTCAAACAGACTTGCATGGGAATCACCATAATCTTTGAAATTATTACGGTCGTCCCCCCCCCGCCCCGATTCTGTTTACAGTTATTGGGGAAAAACAATGATATTCCAAAACTAAGAAACTGCAGAACCAGAGCGCCTCCAGTGTGTGCCTTAAGGAATATGTGTACCTCACTCATAGCCCCATAACTTTTTTCTTTCCAAAATAAATTGATGCTGAAAGATACATCTATGCTCTTCTCAACACAGCAAAGGATAGTTTCCTTTTGTTTCCATTGTGATTCCTATGACTGTGTGGAATAATCCAAATATGTTGACTTCCAAAGGGAATCATCATGCCTTCCTCTCAGCTTCAGCTCTGCACTTGTGCAGGAGGTTGTACTCATGGAACCCCAGTGGAGAACCTAATAACTTTTACAAGGTTGAATTATTTTTCTCCCAGTGGTGTCTTAATCTCATGGTTGAAATTCTAGGGAAAGGTGCCCAGGAATCCATGTTGGGGAAGAAGAGAGGAGAAAGAAGGTTGTGAGGTTGTCAGCTTCAACGACTGTCAACCATTGGTTGCATTTGTACCACATTTAGCTGTGGTACAAATTCACACTCTTTTACACAACTCTGACATTGATAAGACACCGTAAAGTGTATGTAACTAGCACTGCCTTTGCATGCACTCTAAGAACATTTCACATTGCCAGACCTATGTGAAAAACTACAGTGCAAATAAGAAGTAAACCAAACTCATGTGCTGTTGATTTCAGTTATCAGTAGCTTACTTTGATCAACCGTCTCTATGGAAAATGTGCTGAATAAGCACAGTTTTATTCTGTTTACTGAGACAGCCTAGAAGGCAGTTGAATTTAAACGTTTTTGATCAGGGGAGTCCTAACAATTGCACAGCTAAGTTGCAGTCTTCTGCACAGAAGAAGTAAGCATGGTGGTGGTAGTCTTATTTTTCAGAGCTCTCGGATCCCTTAGAAGCAGATGATGTAATTGGCAGCTGTACCTTGAAAATATGGATGAAAGCCTCAGAACCCTATAAGACAGCAAGTTAATATAGCTAATAAAAGTTGCATCCACTTTCTTCAATATTTTACAGCTGTTTCAATGTGGATATGCAAGTCCTAGCATAAAAAAGTCACTTAACTGTATTGAATGTGGTTACAAGGTCATTCGCGCTGGTGGTAACATAAATAATGACATATGCTCAGATCATAGTGCACGAGAACTGTCCCCTTAGGAGCTATGCAAAAACTGTGGTCAGCTCACCCAGCAATCCCAATGAGTAAAAGTCTGAACAGAGATAACACTCATCTGCAATTGTGACAATTTATGGTCCAAAGCTGAAGGAAAACATAAAGTGTGAAAATTTTACTTAAATAACATGATTTTTGCCCTTAATTTTTTACTGTTAGTAATTCCAGTTAAACTCCCATTTGAACAATAAAGAGGACATTTTTTCCATTTTGTATGTTAGCTACACCTCTATTTTATCAGTCTAAAGGGCTTTAACTTCCTGTAACATGGATGTTGTCATCTTCACTGCATACAAGTCTTCTAACTCTTCATAAAATGACCACATGTGGACAAAGGTCAAAACACAATCTCAGATTTCATTATAAGTAAAGGGCCCTGGCTTTTTAAGACTGGCTACCATCACAGATGCCCATCAAGGCTTAGCTGAAAATACATTTATGGCACACATGGCATTGCCTTTAACCAAAACCCAAGAAGAAAGGTACCTTTTCTCTAACATAACCAAAATGATTTAACCCTCTCCATCTGTTCTTGGGGAGAGTCTCTCATCAGGTTCTCTCCTTTGACTATGACTTACACCAACAGCCCTCCCTTTTTGCCTTGTCACCTTGAAAGAAGATTGGATGGTTTTATGGTTGAGTCACTGGACTGGTACAGGACTACTTCACTATTTCTGTCACAGATTTCCTGTGTGGTCTTGGATAAATAATCTGTTTATTCCCCCAATGGTAAAGCGAGGCTAAAACTTCTCCAACTCAAAAGGTTATTCTGAAGATCAGTTGACTAGTCTTTGTGAGATACTCGGATATTAGTGAATAGATGCTTCAAAAAAAGCCAGTAAATATACAGTGATCTTTGATTTCTGGTCTTCCACAGCTTTTGTTAAAAAAAGCTTTCCACTTAATAAGTCCCAGCTGGATGACTGTTCTTTTTTAACTGATTATTTCTCACATTACTTTTCTAAGGTGGAGACAGTTTTTTGCCCTTCTGCTTTTTGGAGCTCCTTACCCTTTGCTGTTTTAGTGCAACATATCCTTTCCAAACATATTTATTTGCTGCTTTTTATCCTCACATTCCCAAGTGCCTTGTAAATGCATGTATGTAAAAGGCTTTGAACAAAGAAATAAGACTGCCGCAGGGCTACCACATAGCAAACAGATAAACAAGCGATTAAATAGTTAGTGATCTGGTCCCTTCATTATCATGTCCAAACACCCACCATGGGAAGTCTCAGAGAAATACCACGTACTGCATAGAAACTACAAGGAGGAACTCTTAATTGTGTATAATGTAATATTATCAGGGTAATGTAATAAAGTTAATCTCCTATTATTTCAAGTTTAATTTGGGATAATTAACCACTCCAAGAAATAAGGATTTTGGGTTTTATGCCTCATCCGGAGGCAAGATCAGCATCTTCTGTGATAGCATAGCATAGCATAGCAGCTCAGGGAAGTATTCTGCATATTAAAATGTCATAACCCATTTCAACAAAGTTCTGCTTGGAGACTCCTAGCTCAGAACTAACAAGGCATGGTCCTTATAGCCTAAGTGAAATATGGAGGTAAGAGTCCAAAATAGGTGCACATACAACCTATGTCTATACTGCTCTACACCTCTCTGCTGAACTCAATTCTGCCATGAGGAAGTATATGAGAACTTCCCACCTTCCCTAGGAAAGACACTATGATTCAGAACACTGCCTCTGTGGAAAATACTATGAAAAGCTTTCATGCAGCATGATTTGAGGTAGCCAACAAAAGAACATTCATACACTAAATAACATCATCATCTTTCCATTTTTATTCTATATTTTTTCACATTTATCTTAGGAACAAAGATTGCACTCAGGAAATTGCATCCTTAAATATTAGTTTTTCAGCTGCTGCCTACTCCCCTGTTTTGCTTCACATGTTATGAGGCACATGTCTGACATAATGCTGCAATAATATTAATTTTAAAGTAGTAACTAGAAGTGGGGGAGGACGTGCTGATCCTGGTTTTCTAGGTGTTCACTCATCTGTATAATCTTTACCTAAATAAGCAAACCAACACAGCTTCTTATATTCACATCTCCCCTGTTAAAAAAGGAAGCAGGTTGCAGACACTGGGGATATAAACACAGAAGGCAGCAGGTAAGAACAGGAGGGCTAGGCTGAGCTGTGAATCAGTCTGGCTTTGTCTATTAATGTAAAGAGTTATAAAATCTGTTAGTATTCAAGTCCAGCCACTGGTGGTTGGCACTGCAGTTAATGGACCGAATGATGCCTCAAAGGCATTTTTCTACCCGATTAATTCCAGGAAATTTAACGTCTGTGTAAAAAAGATCACCCCTCCCCCTCACTCTCCCATCCCCCAATAATTAAAAAAATGTTTCTCAGCAGAACATTTTTCCAAGGCAGCATCCGTGTCACATCAAAACCAGTTTTCTCCAGCACCCAGGCAAGCAGCAGTGGCCCAAGGCAGACAAGTTATTGAAAAATGTGAAATCACCAAAGGTCTATTTTATATGTAACAGTGATGTATTTAGAGAGGGAGAGCTGATGGATATCTGACAGATTTATTTTAATCAATATACTATTCCCCCACCTTCCAAGTAACTAACAAGTAGCAAACCAAAAGTGTTGGCAGTCAAATACTCCAAATGAGGATGTTTCTCAGGGGCAAAGTTGTGGGATCCAAAAAACTGAAATGGAAGTAGTGATTTTATCTGTCATCTTTTTCATCTGGTATAAATACAGTAAAGTCTAAAAGTTAAGCATGTCCTTGATGAGTGACTATCATATCACCACATATGAGGGACCAAGGTAGTTACTTGCCTGGCTTCTACTGCCAGGAATCAAATATGTACTGCAATAGATGTACAAACTACCATTTAAAAATTACGTTGGAGATAAAACTCCACAGTTGGAGCATTAAAGCTTTCTCAGAGTCCTGTGTTGCTCTGTTGGAACTGCAAGAAATGATGTGCAGCTCAGAATACTTCAGGACAGGTTTTACTGAGACATTGTGGTATCTTGGGTTAGAGTTCATTTCCTTTCATATTGTAAAATTGTACTCTGTGATCCCAGTGAGACACCCGTTTTGAGTTATGCCATGTACTCACTCATGTTTAATACCGCCTTACATCATGGGTAATCCTGTTTAAATCAATCAGGTGCTACCTAAAGTGAATAAAATATCACAATTTGACTCAGCAACATAGACAAAGGACTAGGCGAGTTGACTAATCTGGTGTCTGGCTACCAGTCAGCAGAATTGCAGACCTCTAGAATGTAAAATGCTTTGTGATTTGCAGAATTACATTTAATAATGGTGAATAAATGCATAATAATAAAAAAAATTATGAGATTATCAAGTAGCTGGCTACTCATTCCTCAGAGTTTACAGTAGAGAATACAGACCATGACTGGATCTGAATTCAGACACCGGGTAAATGAGATTTTCAGCAGTTGAATTGCAGAGCAGCAGGAAGAGTGAGGAATAAAACAAATAGGCAGAAAATTCAAACTCAAAAGATTTTATCTGTCCTCAGAGAAACACTTTCTAAACAAATTGTAACCAGTTATAACTCTATGCTGTGACTCTAAGGGTGTATTCTCCAGCCAAGGCAGCTGATTCTTTGTGCACTCAGGAGAGGAGGAATATGCCCCCAAATATTTTACAACATCTTATGGGGAAATGGAGGGCAGACTCATCTCTGTATTATTACTACCTGCCTGTGATGATTGTTTCAGTGGGCTGTGTGAAAACCTGCTGTTGCTGGTTTCCCACCTTCTTGAATACAAATAGTTTCCTATATATTGTGCTGCTTGCTTTTCAAAGAGGTTTGAAATTATTTTTTTGTTTGTTTTAAAAGCATCACTGTATTATAGCAATATTCCACCATATTCTTGCCAAGTTTCTCATTAGTATCAGCAGCATCCAACACAATCTAATTCTTCCCTCTGCTCAGCAAGCTGCCTTCTCAGTGGATGATGAAACTTGGCATGGATAAAGAGTAAATCCTATTAGCAATGCCCACACGTGCTGTGCAAGGGCTCATATGTGATCTACAATGCTGGAGGAAGATGTGCAAAATGATTACAAAATAGGAATTTTGTAAAGGGTTCATCTCTCTGGTTGTTCAGTCAGCACAGTCAAAGCTTCCATGTTTCTCTTTTTAAGTGACTTGTGATAAAATCTGCTTCAGTCCATTTTGATTTCCATGCATAGACCATAGGAATTTAGGAAAGCAGAGCTTTCCTTTTTCTACCTTTTCATGCTTTGTAATACTAATATCTAGCATTTAGAAAGCACTTTACTGTTTCAACACACTGCCTAATTAAACATCGCTGTGAGATACTAACTCCCCTAAAAATATAACAGTTATTCAGGATCAGTACTGCACAGTGATATCTGATGTTTTGCACTTCTATTCTAAAAATAGGGAATTGCTGTGATTTCTCACAATATGATAGCAGCAGGGAAACATTGACTTTCTGACAGTAATGACATTAGGTGGTACTCTTCCTGAGGTTAGGGGCCTAGTTCTTATTGATGGCAGCACTACTGTAAGGCAACAAAAGAGGTTTTTAGGTGTTTGAACACTACCAGGTAGTTTCATTCCCAATTTTGCATCCTGTGCCAAGTATCCCAGCTGCCTAACCTGCTTGCAGGCTCCTGAGCTCCAGCTGGAACCTAATGCAGAAGTTTTCCTTGTAAGGAAGTCTGATCACACTTCAGATGTTATGGTAGACCATGCCTAGAGCAGCCTCTTCTAATGCATCCTGACAGTCCTTCCTGGCATGGCCGAGAGCACATGTGTAATCCCATCAGCAGTGAAGTATATGAACGCATTCCTGGCAAACTAAATATCAGCCTTCACAGATTATGGTCATCTATCACAGAATCACAAAATGGTTGAGACTGGAAAGGATCTCTGGAGACCACCTGGTCCAAGCCTATGCTCAAGCAGGGTCACCTAGAGCTGACTGCCCAGGATCATGTCCAGATGGTTTTTGGGAGGTCTCCAAGGGAGGAGACTCCACCAGTTCTCTGGGCAACATGTGTCAGCTTGGTCACTCTCACAATAAAGAGTGTTTTCTAAAGTTCAGATGGAAACTCCCATGTTTCAGTTTGTGCCTGTTGGCTCTGGACCTGTCAGTAAAAAGGGATGGAGTAGCCTGCAGTGAGTCAACTGGGTGGAAGCTAACCCATGTATTTAATTCCTGTCTCCAACTGCAGTGCGTGGCACAGGACTACTATCACAAAATCTTGGATTAATTTCAGGGAAAGAAGGATGCAAGTGTTGTGGCTCATGCTGAAATTTCCTCAGCTGAGGACATGAAATGTATCAGTCACCTCTGGAGGCAGGATTTGGCATCAAACATGTCTCCAATTCCAAAGGTGTAAAGTGTTACTTTCAGTCAACTTGGCAAGAATTTTTGTTCCAAAAGTTAGCCTGCAAACCCATGAATTTCAGCAACAAGTATCACATGATGACAGCAGTAATGCTGCAGCAAAGCCAATGCTGCTGTGCTTTCACTGCCACCAAACGTGTAGCATCAAAGTTTGCACAACCAGTGACACGCAGCCACAAACACAGCCTACCACGTGAGCATGGATAACCTTCAACAATACCAATGGGCAAACCAGTGCATTTGTAGGGTTACTCAGCCATAAAGAGAGGAGAAGAGGAGAAGAAGTAAAACCTTCCCCAGGTGCGGTGCTGATAATTGCATCCACTTAAGAAGAGAATCTTGCACCCATGGGACGAGAAAATGGACCCACGAAAAGACCCACCAAAGAAAGTAGCTCTGTTGAGATCAGCACAGTGCTACTTCATACTGTACAAGGATTTTCTTATTGGCATAAATCAGCCTTTAGAAAAACAGGCTCCCATTTATTTTGCTGAGTCCCACCCCAATTACACTGACATTTTTTAGCAGAGCCTTCCTTATCCCTCTGTGGAGCTGCATGGTCCTATGACAACTCAAGAGCACATGAGCAATTACTGCTGCAGTGGGAAAGGAAAGATGTAAAAGAAACACTGGAAGTTACTACAAAACAAAACCACATATGCTAAACCTGCCAATTAATGACAAACTATAACCACTGTCTAAACCCCCCTGCCTATAGTTAAATGACATCACACTAACATTTCATCCCCAGCAAGAAAGAGTGAGAGTTCCATACTTTGTAGTTTTATAAGACAAAACCAGAGCAAGGAAAATAGCTCTGCTCTGCTCCATAAATGTATGCAAATAACCACAACAGGGAACTATCATTAATAAAGTCCTGTTAGAAAAACATCTCCCAGATTACTCAGGGTTACTTCTGTTTCCATTTTATTGTTGGTTTTTAGAATTCTAGCCATCTTTTTTTTCAAAACTTCACACAGACAAAACTTTTCCTGAGACCAGTGGTCCCTACCTTGCTCAAGACCAACATGTCTGGTCTGGTGAGATCAAATGGTGTCAAGGAAAATGAAGTCCACATCTCGAGGAGATAAAATCACTCATTATGCTTCAATATAGGAACAGGTTTCTGAGTTTACTGTCAAAATGACATCATTCAGAGAATATAAGAATAGTTGCACAAAATTAGACCACATGTTCTCCTGGTTCAGTGTCCTCTCTTCAGCAATAGGAGAACTTAAGTACTATTTTGGTAAGGACTACAAAAAGCAGTATGAATTCTGGGTGAACTTTTCCTGAAACAACCCAGTAGCTTCAAGTAAGGTAATAGCTCGAAAGAGCTGACATAAAGGGCGAATGTAGAGCATCATGTTCAGTGGCCACAAATGTATTTCTCCTCTGAATTTGTTCAGTCTGTTTTTGACCCCCTTTCTGGCCTTGGCCTCCTCAAAATCCTGTGGTTTTGAGTTTCAATTATATGCTGTGGGGAAATGTGTTGTTTTGAGTTTGTATTAAAGCCAATTTATTATAGCTTATAAATTCACTGGGCGCCCTTTACTTCCTGTGTTGCAAGAAATAATGAGTAGTCATTTCCTATGCACTTTCTGTGCTCCACACGTCTTTTATAGATCTGCATAATATCTCCTGCTTTTTTTGCCAAGCAAATGAAACCATTTAGTGCTTCCTCCTGTATAAAACGCTCTGTGCCTTAAATCACACTTGCTCTCCTTCTAATTCTTTGCAATAGTCAAGGCTGAGAATGCACCAGGAATTTGTACAATAGTACAATGATGCTTTCTGACTTATTCTGTTCTTTTCTTAGCAACTCTTAGTATCCCTTTGACTTTTTCACCTCTGTGCAACACTGAGCAGATATTTTGTATTGTAACATAGGCCACTGGAGACTGACATTATTTATGACTGGACTAAAAATGATGAACAAAGGAAGAGGTGAAAGACTGGAGAGAAAAAACATGGTGGGAAAGGTCAAGAGAAGAAATTATTACAATGGGAAGTAACAGATAGAACATTTTGAATGAATTGTTTACACAACATTGTATCTTTAAATATATGTATCAGGTAGAGTGACTAATTAGCTGTTCTTACTTCTGTAACTGCATTTAAATTTTTCTTGATGCTTAATACATGAAAAGAAGTCTGAAGCATATTTTGCTGGAAAAGTGATATACAAGCAATGCAGAGCATGAGTGAGCAAAATCATAAGGCTGCCTAAACTACCAACAATAAGCCACAAAACATGCATTTTTAAGTATCTTGGAGATGTTCATTGATTTAGCATAAAACCCCCGACTTATTGGAGAGAAAGAAAGAAAGGTGGGGGAGGGGAGGAAGAAAGAAAAAGCACTTGCAAATGAAATATTTCAGCTTAAACATTAAGATTTAAGGAATAAATTTCATCCACCCAGTGCTGGACCTCCAACATCACCCATGCAGATGCTGAATTTTGAAGCAGATCAGCCCTTTTCCTCCCTTTTCCTTACTGTCTCAAACATGCCTTTGCTTTCTTGCTGGTAACTTCAAAAGTAAATGGCTTGAGAATCATTCTGTTGATCATGGCCAGTGCTCACATTTTTTTCATGTGACAATAATACTCTCATTCAACTTAGAGTTTTGTAAATTCTAATATGTCTCCTTAGTGATTCTGGAAATGGCCTCCACAATGAACTGGAATACTAGACCAATATTAGAAGGTTATTTTGCCACAAATCTGGGAATAGCACTGACCAGGCAACTCCAAAAAGAGACTGTGAAGAGACACAAGTTTAAGCAAAAGAAACTACAGTACTGAACTCCAACAGTTAAATGTTGGCCAAAGCATCAGTCCAAGTGAAGGCAACACGACTTGATGGACGACAGTGCACTCCACAGCTTGTGACAGGTATTCACTCCTTGACAAGGTCTTGGATAGGGGGACTGAAATTGCAGGAAGATGTCCTTTTGAACATGCGAAGTATTGTTATTGATCTTCATTGTTTACTTCTGTAGCTGACTTTGCAGCTTCTGCATACTTAAAAAGTTCTAAGAATCCTTTTGCTGGCTTCTAAGAATTCATCAGGTCAGAGGGAAAAGCCAGAAGTTCGGACTTAAAATCTAGAGAGTTAAGCAACTACAAACATGCAGCAAATGAAAAATTTAGATATTGGGCAAAATATCAACTTAAAAACTGTCTGCAATCTATCACTTTGGAATTATATCAGTTCTTTTGATTGGTTTAACTGCAACTGCTCTGCAATAAGAGAGATTTTAAAATACAATATCATTCCAATTCCAAACACTGTTAATTTAGCTTCTTTAGCCTTGCATAAAAGTTGCAATCTCCTTTGTTATATTTTTTCCCCCCAGCAGATCCTGACAGGACCAAGCACGGCCATTGGAATAATGTGTCTATCAAGCTTAGCCTGATACTCATTTAGAAATAAAACAAAATAGCAAGCCATTGTCTTCATTTGGAATCAAACCTAAACAAATAATTTTAGAGACCCAAGAAAGGTCTGTCAGTTCTTCCAGTCATTTTTCATTTCAAAGGTCTCTGTTTCCTTTTCAATGTGAAACAAAACACAGAAATGCTGAAAGGGATTTTTGCCTCCCCTAGTAATTTTGGTCCACTTTTTCAAGTTTAAAAGGAAGGGGGAAAACAGATATCAGCCAAATTTTTTGATACTTACATAAATTAAACTACCCAGACTTTAAAGTTGTGCCAGCGTGAGAGCAGCGCGAAAGGATTTGGACTTCCCTGATATGCTCTTTCTTTGTTGTGAGAAAAAGGAGCAGACAAGGATGTGGGCTATTCTTTTGTTTTTCTTTTCAGCTTTTCTTATTGTTGTTATAATTGTCTTGAAGAAAGATAAACAAAGACAAGACAAGTATGAATTTCAGGGCACTTCCTGAAGAGCTTTGTGTTCAAACTTGCATCCTGTGCATCATCTAGCAACTGTTTTCCACTTCTACATGTCTCTGTCTGTTAATCCACCCACACTGCAATCCTATAAGATCATACACATTTCTGTCACTCACAGTTCTCCTGCTTTCAGCCATATGTCAATCACAGTTACTGCTTGTCTACCCTGGGTGGCTGTCAATCTGTTACCAGGGCAGAATCACTTTAACTTACTCTATGAATTTGTACCTTTTATCATGACTGTAGTACAGAAATATCTTCTACTAATAATTGGTGTTAGCAACATAGAATGGTTTGGGTTGGAAGGGGCCTTGACCTGGTATATATATATATATATGTTGTTTAGCATTGCTTCAATTGTATTTTTTTCCTCATCATGCTCCTTTAAGCAAGTAACTTTTATTCTAGTACAGAAAAAAGTGCCTTATTTCCCTGTTAAACTGCTGTCAGCACTGCATTGAGAAACCCAACCTATTTGAACAACTGGTGTCCTGCTGTAGATTTGAAGCCTCTTCTGTAAAGGGAGATAAACATCTCAAATACTACATGCTTGGATACTGGCTTTGTGTGTTATCAGCCAGGATGCAAGCAGGGAAGCCTGTTACCAATTTCTGATTTCTAAAAGTCAGACCAACTTCAAGAGGCACTCAACTAGAATTTCACCTAATGAAAACAGACACAAATTGTCTGACTTCACTGGGGTGATACCCACTCATTTCACATGAGGGCCTGGCCTACCTTTTAGACAAAGTTAAGAGATGTCAGGCCAGTCTCTGCATGACCTCCAATACATTTCACTGATATGTGATGAAGTTTCCGTGTCAGGTATATATTTCCTGATAAAGGGTATATTCCTTTCCTAAGGTACTTGGGCTGCTCCAGATGTGATTACACAGTGTCTTCTCCCACTCCAAGTATGTCTGGTCTTTTCATAGCCTATTACACAATAGTGCCATACAGCTCATTTAATTTAATTCTCAAGTGCATTAACACTTGATATGATAAAATACAAAGCATTAATTAGAAACACTATCAACAGAAGTAAAGCTGTCAACTGGATAAAAGATGGCCCGTGTTAAAACACAGCTTTTCAATAACTGTTATTGAAATGCATTAAAGATTTCAATTTTTTTTAGAAAAAAGTTTTGTCTAAGCATGAAAATTGTATTTTAGTTGACCAGCTCTACTAAATAGGTCCTCTACTTTGTTTTAAAGGCAATCAGAGAAACCTGTGAGTGCTCACTGAAGGGTGGTGTCTTCTTTTTGTAACAACACAAAGGAGGATCAGCTCTAGTTGCAATAGAAGCCATGGTGATATTACTACCTGCTGCAGGGGAAATATTCTACTCCTCCTGAGCCTTTGTTGCAGAAAAGAGAGAAAGAAACAGTTGGGGTTTTTTTGTGTTAAGTATCTGCTTTTAAAAGTCTGAATTTCTTGTGGTTACACATGCAATCATCTCCTGCATTGCGCATATTAAAAACATTGACACTTGGCACAACTGGTTCATTACACACCAACAACAGTCAAATACATTGCAATTTGTAACCCCCTTGCCCTTCTTCCTCCTCTTACAACTTAAAAGTAAAGACAAAATATCCTCAAAATGATCAGAGTGACTTGTATATGAACACTGACTCTTCCGTTTATCATTTCTGTGTTTCTTTTTCATCATGACTGGGTGGTGTTCAGGGAGGATGAGCAAAATGCCTCCACTAGCACTGTATCATCAGGCTGTTTTGCCAGAAGCTCTGCAGATGAATGGCCACTGGTGGCTAACAGTGCTGCTGCCAGGGATGCCTAGGGCAAACATGCTGTTAAAAATGTTCACAGCTTGAGAAGGACATATATCCTGGTTAACAGAGGATCTTCAGCTTCCTGAAGTTTATCCAAAATAAGTCTGTTTTGAAAGTTACTGATTGGTGAAGTATTAGTATAGAGAGCAAAACAGGTCCTACTCCATATTTTGTGATATCTGTTTAAAAGTGGAGTCCAGTCCATTGGGAAGAAATTACATAAATAGGGATTTTGGAAGAGGTTTGGTTTGATTCAGCCAACTATTGACAAGTGCAGATGCACTTTTCATCTACAGATGTTAACTCCTTGTTCTTGAAATTTCTACCTCATGCTGTTAAAGTCCCACATTGGATCATAGAATACTTTAGGTTGAAAAAGACCTCATCAAGTCCAGCCATTTCCCAAACACTGTTTGAGAATGTGTAAACCATGTCCCTAAGTGCCTCATCTACATCAGCATTACATTATTGCATAAAGACCTCTTTACTGGTTCATAGGCATCTGTTATCTTTACACTTTCCAGCTTCTCAAGTTCAAAACCCTATTACTATGTTACATATTAAAAAATAGAGAACAATACACTGGAGTACCAAACTCAGCCTCTAGAGACATTCAGTACAGCAAGGAGTGCATTTTCCAAAGATGCTGAAGAGTGGTTTGGGTAGGATGTGCAGTAGGGTAACCTTTTTTGAAGCAGACAGGTGTAGGGAGAGAGGAAGACAGGACAGAAAAATAGAGTCAAGGATCAGAGCCAGCAGACATGAAAGGAGATTTCAGGCCAGGAAGCATGAAAGAAAAATTTTTAGGTTTACTTAGAAAAAAAAATATTGTTAATATTTTTAAGATCCATTTTGCATAATGCTAATGTAATGGAAGCAGTCCCTGAAACTGAGTTTTCTGTATATGGGTTTCTAACAGCTGACATGAGCTTAAAATATCTTTGTATGTAGGAGCAGTTCAACTTCCCCCCAATATGTTCTGTGCTTTCCTTCCTTCTATTTCATTGGGAAATCACTTGGCTGCTCTGAGGACAGTCCACCTCTGCCTCCTGCTGCTGCGTCTCCTGCACCTCCAAAGAGAGTCCTCTGGTAACGTCACCATTGATGTCACTGGCAGACGGCAAAAATGATAAATATAAGGCATGGGGTGAAAGAAGTATTTGTAGTGGGAACAAGCCAACTATCAAGCAACCAAGAGACTATTTTAATGGCAGAATGAATGCTTGTTTCCTTAGAGATGAAAAATGAGGAGGAGTCAGATGAAAGAAATCTCACTGATTAGAAAGTAAATTGACTTTGGATATTTTTTTATGTATTCAGTGAGATTTCAGTAAGTCTTTACATTTATTAAGAAGAACTAAAATAAAAGACATGAAACTGAAGACTTATCCTGGCTGTAAAATTGGTTTTAGGTATGCATATAGGAAATGCATACAGAAAAAAAATCCTATTGAATTTTATTCTTTTCCTTTGACTATAAAAACATAGGAGAATGTGTTACTATTAATTGTGCATATAAAGCAGGCTGTAAATGCCTTTCCAAAATGCCTGTGAAAAAACCTGTGGGTGGAGGTGGTGGTGCTGCAGTGACAGGAAGGTTCATTTTTACTCCTGTTAATGCAATAGGTCACCACGAAAGCTGCTGCAGTAAGAACCAATTACAGAACCAAAAGAATGGAAAAAGCTTAACCATACATAGCACTGCAGTCCCCTTGCACTTATCCTGGAGAGAAAAATAGTCTTTCTATTGCATTAGAAAGCCTCAAATAAATTTAAGAGACTTGTACTCCTATGAATACAGGGTCTGTCCCACAAACCTTGGAGTAATGAATATCAGCATTTTAACATGGTCTTTACAGATACCTATCTTAAAATACAGTGAATTTAATGCAGGAAATTGCCACTCTGTTTTATACATTGTTGCTTATCTCTGTTATTTTCAATGTGACTGTATCACATACAGATTCTTGCTCTCACCACAGGTGAGAAAGTCATAAAACAGAATCTAACCAGAGGAAGGAATCCAACATAAATAATCCAACAAAATAACTGAAGAGCAAAGCAGTAACAGGTCATCTGCATTAATTATACTCTCCTCACACATCTCTTGTACCCCAAATTTTAATGTTGCCATCACTTGGTATTAATTGAAAACTATCCTCAGTCTCATATGCTAGTCGTTAATACCATCAGCATCTGGGAAGCAAACAGCTCTGTATGCAGGTGCTAGATACATATTCACTTGGCAATAATATCAATTAAACCAAGACATTATCTTATCCAAATTGTTTGTTACTGTCTTTTTGGTGGAGATTATGACCTGTCCATTTCAGCCTTGCAAAACAAAACACATGAATACTTTTTACATGCTTCAGTGTGAAAGCAGCTCATTAGCTTAAGTAGATGTTGGTATTTTGAGGCAATTTAGATGACTTGTGAATATCCACATTCGAAATGTGAAAAGGTGATTTTGTGTTCCAGGAAACAGGGAGATTTTAAAATTATTTAAAATTTAAAAATTATTTTTATTACTATTTCTTTAATGTTAAAGCTCGTATTTTAGCAGGGTATTGTAAATTAGGCTATTGGTCTTGATTTTCTGTCCTGATCTTCAGTAAACCTTTTTTCTATACATTTTGTTTCTGATTATCACTGCAGCAGGAGAGCAAGAACTCTAGGAATGGGGCCAGTGATGAGGAAACACATTTATTTAAGTAATTACTTGGACTGTGGTAGCACCTACAGACTCCTATGCAGTCTTATTTTGCTATGAACCATGATTTAAAAATCAGTCTTTCAACTATGCAGTCTTCTTTTGCTATGAACCATGATTTAAAAATCAGTCTTTCAAGAGCATAATTTTGCTTTGTGAGAAGGCAACAGGCAAATCATGAGGGGAGGAAGGGAGCAAGTGTCACAATTTTGATTAGATTCATGAAAAGCAGAATTGATTGTGTCTGCCTGAACAGTTCTTGCCTGAGCTGCAGCTCACTGGCAAGTACTTAATTTCATTTCTAGGAACAAGAACACTACTGCTTTTTCAGCTAGGTTTTTCCTGCTGACAAAATGGTGGAAAACTAGCAGTGCTCTCAGTTAAAGTCATTCTAGCTCTGCTCAAGCAGCCCCCAATACCACTCTTACTGTGCAATCCACTAAGTGCTGTGTGTATTTCCTACTGACAAACTCAATTTCAGAGTTGCCCAGAACCTCAGGTATATCCCTTAAGAACAGAGAAAAGGTATAGTTCAATTTTTAATAAGCAGCAGCAACCTGAGATTGGTGCAAGCTGTTTAGTTCCAGATAAAGCTCCAACAGTTAAACCGCAGTTAAAACCCCAAAGAGAGAATGGCTGAGAATCAGGAGTGCATCCAACAAACCTGCAGATTTAATTGACTCTCCTGGTACACTGTGAGCAAGGTATGACTACAGTCAGATGAAACTGAAGTAACCTTTCTTTTGTTTTCTGGATTGTCCTGTTCTTTGAAAACAAAATGACTTTTGTTGTTCGCATTTCCCAAGCTGGAGGCTTGGCTACCTGCAGTGCATTGCAGTAAAATTCGAGGCTGGTCTCTTTAACAAAACAGAAAATGGGTTATAAATGAAACCGTCTTATTTCCCGGTGGTAACTTTTGAAACAGATCTACCAACTTAATTTTGCATTTCTCTGGCACCAGCTGCCACCACAAAGTCTCCAGAACACAAGCTCCCCTGCCTTAAAATAGCCATAGCAGAGCACTTGAATTTTACTTGCTTTTAAACTGCCCTGCCCTTCAAAAAACCCCACCATGAGCACTGGAGACAGCCCCCAGACATGATACAGAGATGGCATTTTTTGATTGGTTATGTCTAAAGAGGACACTTCTCTGCCTCTATTATTTTTTTAGCATCTTCAGAGATTGCTCTGTAAAAATAGCCCTGAGTTTGCCAGTAGGCACCTCTTTGAAGGGAGGAATAGCCCTAAAGCATGGGCCTTGGAATAGAACTGCAGTCATTCCCTCAGCTGCATTTAGAGGTGCAACTTTTTTTTTTCACACAACAGTACACTAAAGAGCTAATTCTGTATTTGAATATCAGATTTCTACCCACTGCAAGTCAGAGCAAGTCTGACCTGCAGCCTTTCCTGTAATATTCTGCTCAGACTCAGCACAGATGAGTTATGGTAGTCAGACCACTGGTGTGGTCTTCCAAGCTTTCTCCAAGAACAGACAAGTTTGATGCTAAAGTGCTCAAGGTGGGCAGTGACAGTAAGATTGTTTTCATCTCCAAGATGTCCACAGCAACTTGACTTTTCTCTGATTTAAACCAGATTCAGCTATTGAAATTTTAGTCTCAATAAACCCGCTGTCCTACCATTCTCCTTGACCTGATTACACTCTGGCTTTTTAGTTCTTTTAAAAGTTGTCGTGGATTTTTTTTTTTTTGGATATGAGTGAGATTTTGAGCATGAAACTCTTTCTTAACTTGTTTTCTCATCTCATGAGACATTAAGGGTGCTTGAGGATGGCAAGTACCAATCTCATTGTCCCTGGTCTAAGATGTACCAAAGGTGTTCATAGCTTTAGGAGCAAGAAAAACACTTGTGAGACTCAGGCCCCAACTAACAGGCTGTACTGCAGTAGTGCAGCAATAAAAGAACTGCATAAAGCAGAATTATATTGCTTTTACCTTCCCTGTGTTTCCATGCTGGCACCCAGCCCACTTCTAAGCTATGTCAGAACAATTTCTATGAGTTAGTTCTCCTTGATGTCAGAGTAGCAGCTGAGCAATTAATTCTTTTTTATTTAATTTTGAAAATGAAAAAAGGTGAGTAGCAAACCTTTCAACTACATTACAGGCAGTTTTTGCAAGCAAAGTAGTCAGATCTATTTCTGTTTAGATAAAACAGAATATATTTCTTTTGAGGGAGAGCAATGAAAACAGAAAATAAGTGATTTTGGAACGTTAATGCCTGACAGTGTAAGTGTAATGAGCTGCTCTGCAACTTGTACTGTGAAGCATTTAGAATAATTTTCAGGTACCTTTGAGACACATAACTGAGAAGGACTTGTCTAAACAGCCAAATGCTTCCATCCTCAGTGCTGAGGCCAAAGATGCATTTTCAGATCACATCCGCAGCACTGTGCTTCTCTGAGAAAGACTCTCCTCAGATAAACCTTTTGATAACGTCTGTGTCTTAAAATAATAAAACCAAAAAACAAAAAAAGGCCAAAATTACTGTTGAGCAGTATTTCACAACCAAAGACAGAGCCAAGCCTTTCTTTAGTGTTAACAGGTCTGTTAAATGCAGAGAGCACTGGTTTGGCCCGCTGTCTTCCTGTGAGTGCTTGGAGATCTGCATCAGTGTGCAGTGCAGGGTGCCCTGAACTGCTGCCAGCATAGGGTGAGTTCACCAGCCCAATACTGTGGTGTGCAGATGAGCTAGGAAGGATCCAAACCCAGTAGTGTCACAGCCACAAAGAGCTGTCTCAGGGCTAAAGAGCACAGCTCTGTCTCTTCTGGGCAAGAGCTGGGCACGAGGAAGCAATTAGAACAATGCAGGAAATCCAAATGTGAGACTTGTCCCCATAATCTCTGTCCCTGCTTACTGAATTCTTGCTCCACCAATGGCAGACCATTGGGACAGGCCTGACTCCTAAAATATATTTGACATCATGGATCATGTCAAGTCATCACTAGCTAAGGATCTTACAGTCACAGAGTCCATTGAACCATGGATAAATCCTGTTCTCCTCTCTTTTTTCCCTGCAGTGTGCTGTCACTAGGGCATGCATGAGCAATTTCCCCCAGCTGTGTCAGCATGCAGAACAAAAGTACTTGCCTTTGTCTGATCCAAACCAAGTTGTTTCAATTAAAAGAAATAAATTAAAGAAGTTCAATTAAAACCAAAGTATTTTTTCCTTGTCTTAGGCATTTTTAACCAAAAATAACGCAAAGGAAGTGAATGACTATGAACCTCATCAACCACATGTTCACTAAAGTGTTCATGACTACAACACAGTTATCCCACTTCCCAGATGAGTGCCAGGCAATTCATCCCCAGTTTTTGGCTCAGTGAATTGTCTCATGCCAAGGAGAAAAGCCAAAAGAGGAAATTGCTGAAGCGTAAGCTGATCTCATAGAGCCTCTTCCTCCCATCTAGGATTTCTTTGTGGGCCTGGTAGGTAAAAAGATTTGGTTTAGGCCTTCTTGAGTAAAACAAGGATTTTTCTTTTTGTGGATGATCTTGGGTGAAAATGGAAGAAACCTAATTCCTTCAAATTCCCTCCCCAGCAAATTCAATGTTAATTCTTGAGTTGTTTTGAAAAGACAAAATGGATTACTGAAGAAAAAGTCACCAGACATTTATCTCTGTACACACCAGGCAACAAGAAAAGTCACCAAAGAGGAAAATTATCCGGGAACTAACATTTGCAGTGTATACTGTCAGTAAGATTAATTTCATCACCTGTGGGAAAACCAGTAATTTATGCCAGCAGATATCCAGCATTGTGTTCAAGTAATAAGACTTCCATAAGGAGTCATTTTGATTCCTGATCATGGATAGGTAAATTGTGGCAGGCTTCTCTTGTCCATCACAGTACCATGCACAACTTGTGGTTGGTTTTAGTTATTGCTCCTCTCTCAGACAAAACTGTATGACCTGTTCTTACTCCTGTGGATCATGGTCACTGACTTCTGCTCAGTTTGAATACGTGGACATTCATCTTTTGTTTAGCACCTGTAATGTGCACAGCACCAATCTCCAGTGTTAACCACACTGTTAGGAAGACTGTGCTTCTGTTCAGCTCAAAGAGGTGTGAACAACAGATTTGTCACTCATTACCTCAGAACCGGAGCCTCTTTATTATAGTTTCTAACCCTCTGCCAACTAGACACCTTTTCACAGTCAGGTTGTTCATTTGGGTGGGGAATTTGGGCGGAAAGCTACTTATTTCAGCAATCCAGGGAGTCTTGCCTTCCCCCCTTGTTTCCAAGTAAAGACAAATTGACGACGACTTTGACCTTTTTGTTAACACCAAAAACGTGTCACCAAAGAAGTTCGCTAGATTGCACTGTGGAGGGTTTATGTTTTCCTTTATTCAGTCGAGGGCAGGTGACTGTGAACACCTCAGAAGCCTCCACTGGAGTCCCAGCAGTACCTGTTTGAGCTGGGACCTGCCTTGGGGGCCCACGTGGGAGCAGCACTACAGCAGCAGGTGATGGCAACATAGCAGCTCACGGGAAGGAGGCAACACTGGGGAGGTCTTTGCCCAGAGAAGGGAAGGCCCTGCGTGGGCAAGATGGCAGAGCGCTATTTACAAGCACTTTCACACTCCCAGCTTGTGATAAACAAACAAACCTGTGTTTCTCACAAGTGGGGAGCATATGAATGTACTTGAAAATAGCATCCGAGGCTTAAGGTGCAGCGGGAGGCTGAGAGCAGCTACCCCAAAGGCTGCCAAGAGCCCTTGGTAAGGCTCTGAACCCCTTCTGTTCACACTGCCATGAACGCCACAGCTCACAGAGCAGCGGGTTTACCCAGCTCCTCCTGAGGCCTCTGGCTTCAGAGACCTTTTCTACTGAGAGTCAAAAGATACTTCTTCAGTGAGAGCTCTTACATCCCTTTGAAACAACTTCATATTCTCCATGTTATTTGCTTGTTGTTCTCAGAAGAGGATATTGCTTGAATACCTTCAGGTAATTCAGACTTTTTTTTCCTGATACTGCAAAATACACCTGTCTCCTGCTTTGTTACACATCCCACATTCCGTTAAAATGGGTATGCTCACTGCCATAAACACATTTTTTTTGTTTTCACTGCCTATAATTGTTTTCCAACGCCCCACTTTGTTGGCTTGTGCTCCTGCCTTTAACTGAAATGGAACACACTTCAGTTTGATAGCCCTCTAATCTTGCACTGCAGCACTGTCCACTGAGTCCCAAAGAGATAATAGCACTTCTCATGCTTTTTGTATATGCTGAGTACACTTTGCCAAAATTAAAATCCTGCCAAACCATGCAATTTTTAAGAACAGGAGGTATTCTTCTAAAAGCAGGGGATTCTCTTGGCTTTTTTTTTCCCCATTTGTTTCTAACAACATAAATAGCTTTACATGTGGAGGTTTTTTTGTGTGAATGCTGCCTTTTCTATTCTCTCCAGTATCTTTTCTTACAGCCCTTTGAACTTTCCCTCTCTCAAACCACATAAAATCAACAACTCAAGTGCACAGTCCATAAGGTATTGTATGGACTAGCAAACTTCTGTTTGGCAAATTCTTCTCTTTCTAACCATTAGTTTTAGTTCTTTGATGACTGATTTTTCAGTAAGGTCATCAAGAGATGGCAAGAAATAGGTGAAGACATGGATTGCCTCCTCAAACCATTTGCAACCCACCCTCGGATCTCCGAGACTTTCCATCTTTGTGCAAATGTAATACCTTTCAAATTTCTGGTACATGGTTTCATAACCATTTTTACTGTTTGAGTTGAAACTATTTAATACACCCAGTACTTCAAACCCAGCTATTGTCAGAAAATAAAGATCTGTTCTGATTGCCTTCTGTTTCTGGCATCAATTCCTTGCAGCAACAAAGTTCTGTTTAAATCCTTTCCAACTGCCTTCCATAACTCCAGAAAAAAAAGAATAAGCCTCTCAGATGAGGCTTTTAATGGTGCCATTTTCCCATTTGGTATATTTTAAAATTTCAGTTAACTCCTAGTACTGTTGTCACTCAGCTGTCATTTATGTCTAATACAGGTCTGCTTCACTGAGTCTCTGATTAGAATTGCATACCCTGAGCTGCTGCACAGGAAAAGTGACCTAATTGTTTCAGGTGGCTGGGCCAGAGCTTCTCAACTCACTACAAAATCAGGGCTAGAAGGCAGCAGAAAGAATGGCAGAATACTCTGTCCACATTTTGAATCACCCAAGTCCAATGCGCTGAGCCCTAATATTTGCAGCTTTACACACGGGTTAAAACACACCTTTTGTTCTTTTTGAGAAGATTTGCAGAAAAACAAAACAAGTGGTTAAACTTCTCCAAGTGCCCCTTCCCCCCACAAGCCCCTGCCACGGGAGCCTAAAACTAGATGCCTAAGTGTTTATATTAAACCAGAAATAAATGAACCATGACTTTTGAAGCATGGTTGGCAGCAGCCATCGGCTCACCCAGGTGCAGTGGGCATGCCACGGTCACCTCTGCGTGGCAGGTCTCAGGCTGTGTCCCAGTGGTGAGGATGGTGCTGCCTCTAGTCCCTCAGATGCTGGGATCAGCTCCTTCCTTGCCTGGGCGCACAAAAGGACCGCACAAACCAATTCTCATCTAAACATGCAGCTGGGGCAGAGGTCTGGGCACACAAAGCAGAGTGAACTGTGCTCTTGGAGCCCACCTGCCCCAGCTTGGACAGAAATGCTGAATTCGAACACTGCCAGCACTCTTGAAAGCCACACAGTCTCCTGAAAATCTACAGAAGAATTTAGCATCCCAGCTTTCAAGCATTTAGTCTTTAATAACCTTGATATTTTCACAGCAAGCCTGCTCCCCTGCTTGTAGAAGGTGACAGCTGCCACCTCCTTTTGAGGGCAAAGCTGAGGAGGGTCCAGCAAAGAAGCTGCAGCCAGCACTTCACACACAATCTGTTTTTTTAACTCAGGAGATTTACAGAGCTTCCTGGAATGGCAGAAGCTTGGCTGATGACACATTTGCCTGTGTAACTGTCTCTGCCATTTTCTAGTATCAAAAGAAATGAGTGTTTGGGGGGAGGGAGGAGAAGGAAAATGGAGGAGGAGAAAGGAAGGAGATGAGTTTAATGAAGGTGAATAATAAAAGCAGCAGTTCCCGGTATCAGATCTTCTGTAGGAAAGTTTTGGGTGGGTAGGCCAGCATACATATTAGAAAGTACTAGCATGAGAACTGGAGTCCAGTGAAGAATGAGAGCCACCCAACTGGAGATGAAAACAATCAGCATCAATGACATTGCTCAGACTCCAGCATGAGAAAGCCAGAAGGCATGAGCTAGGATATGCATATTGTTACCTAAGAAGACTCTTGGATGTGTTTTCTGCTGACACTGGAGCATGAGGGTCCTGAGTGTAAATGTCTACCCAAATTTCAGATGCTTAAAGCTTTTTCAAAATGTATGGATTTGTACAGTCATATCATGTCTTTCCATTACTGAAGGATATTATTGCCTCATCTTTCTATAAGTGGCAGAAAATAGAAAAAAGAGAGAATTAAAAACCTGTCTCAAATGGGGTGCCTAGCAGAACATTTGCAGTCATGGTTATAGGACACATCATATCTGCCTTTAAATCAGTTCATTAAGCAATTCAAATTTCCCACTGTATCAACTGTTTAGTACTACAAGCAATTACTACATTGGCCTTTCTATTATCTCTGAGCTCTATTTCTTTCAGCAACATAATTATTGAAGGCAAGATTTTCTTCACTTGCACATTCTGAAATCAAGATATAAGCTTAAACCTTATTTTTAAAAAAAAAATCCCTTGCTGGCTCTGTTTTGTAATCTTTAATGGGATATGGCATGTCAGGCTACTGGAGAAATTGCTTACAGAGACAATCTCTGAAAAAAATCTAGCTTTCTGAAAGTAAGCTCTGGTTAGCAGTGCATGCAGAACAACGCAGTGTATGCCTACAATGAGAAGCTAAAGCAAATCAGCAATCAAGAGCAAGCAGTGGCACAGGTCTGTCTAAACCACAGGTGCAGGGACTCACATGGCATCAGCTTGTGCAGCCCAGAATTACATTGCAGCTATTAGAAGGAACTCCACAGGATCACTTGCCCTCTCTTGCATGACAAATTAAGTTGCCTCCCCATATACAGACCTTTCTCCTCACAATCCTAAGGTGGCCTTAATTAGACTGTAGCTCTAAGTTATGTGCAAATCTACACTTCGTACTTCTGTAGCCAGACTACCCCATGAACACAACCAAACTATACCACAGAAGGTGCAGTGGTGCACAAGCTGACAGGGGATATTCCATGTTTGGAGCTGCCAGTGCAAGGTCTGAGAAACTCCTTGTGCTGGGGCCTTCTGACATCAGTCATGACAAGCCTGTATCTACAGCCTGTACCTCTTACGATAGCTGTGTTGTCAGAACTGACATGAAAAAGTGACTGAGGGAAACTAGTAAGGGATAGGAACCACACTAACAGACTTCCTAGCATTTAAAGAACGAAAAAATACTACCATATGCTATATGGCTCTTGGATTTCTGCAGATGGTACCTTCTGTTGCATAGTTGAGGAAAAAAATGGCTTTTACTCAATTTTTACACAGGTCCTCTAAAATTTGCACATATCCCTTGTATGCCAAGTAGACGTGTTTACTGCTCTTTAATTTACCACACTCTCTCTGCATACCTACCAGCTGCACATTGTGTTTTACAGTCTATGACAGTGAGACAGCACAATGCTCTGGGGCAGCCTCTGGATTTATATATGGCTCTTTAGTATTTTTATGAAAGCAGCTTCCAATGATTCTTACTTTGTGAGAGTTTTCTGTGCAGGCTGGAAATCTCTCTCTACCTTTCCTTCTCCACATGGCTCTGAGTTTGCTGATGATCACATTTAAGACCATTTGCTGCCAGCAGCTAACTTTTAGGGCTGCTCAGTGAGTATGATGTATCAGTGTGGGATGAGTGGGTGGAATGTTTTCTACTGTTTTACTTTTTAGGGGAAAATAGAACTAATCTGGTGGTTTTAACAGTTGTGCTGTCACTGGTACGGACACAGTGATGATGAATAAATTGTTCAGTCTTGACAAGATCTTCATCAGCAACAGTAAGATTGCTCATTAGATTTCACAGCATACACATGTCAACCACTTCTGTGCATCTGTGGTACTCTCAACTGATTAGGATATTTCTTATATGTACGTGTATATACACACACATCTTCTTTGACTTAAAGCTTTGAGGCTTGTGGCTTAGTTTATAAACAAGCAGTAACCAGAATCTTGACATTTTACTTCATTGTTAATGCATAATACCCTCTACTCTGGCTGGGACTTAGTGTGTTGATGAGAGTTGCTCCACTGAGAACCACAACAGAATCATCAGAATAACTTCTTTGCAAGAGGCTGTGTAAAATCAATTTTACTGGTTGATTTTTGTTCATTATTTTCAAACTAAGATGGGTATTTGTTTTCATGCCAAATCTTTTCCTAAATCACCTGTATTATGATGTATTAAAGCATTTACAATTTTATAGTTGGAATTAAAAGGAGACTGAAAACTAATCAACAGTTTCTGTGTCACTCAACAGTGCACTACACTATTTAGTAAGAAAATATATTGTGCCTTTTCAGTAATAACAGGTCTGTTAAGACTATGAAAAACTTTCTCTATTAATTCTGGGTGTTCTTCCTCCAGAATTCTCTTGTCAAAAATACAATGGCAGCCAGTGTTCAGGGCTTACTGGGGATGGACAAAGAAACATGCCATTTTACAAATGCTTTCAGTGAGGGCCTTGGAATTACCTTCTCAAAGGACAGAACAAGCATGCAAGACATATCATCTTCCTCTCATGCCATGAGTCAGAACTTAACATTGAAATATTTTCTCAGAAAAAGTTTCAAGGCTGTTGTCTAGAGGAGCAGCAGAAAATATTTTCTTCAGGAAATAATATAAAGCATGTTCTGCAATCCCATAGGTGCATACAAATCTTACAATGAATGTTTTCAGGCAAAAAAACACAGCTCTGAATGACTTTCACCTTCTGGGATTCAACTGACCTACTGCCTTTAAGCCAGTTACCAACACATGGCATAAATGTCACTAAACTTTGCAAGAGAGTAATTTTTCCTGAAGTTTTTGGACAGTTTCATTGCCCTCTTTTCTGATATAAAAAAGAATTGAATCAACTGTCATCCCTGTTGTCTGACCAAGACTAATACATTTATTTGCTGCATAAGATCACAGGACAATGCATCATTATGAGAGGCCTGTGTTTAGAAGCTGCAGATTAATTTGCAATAATTTGATCATTTCAGCTCACCTCCTACAGCACTGACCATAAAATCCCGAAGTACTGACGTCATGCAAGAACTTATTTGTCTCACACTGAAATACAGGAGGAAAAGCTTTTTCAGCAAATTGGGCACTATATTAGAACACCATAATGGCAACACTGGCACAACAGCTAGTGAAAAATAAGGTAACATGATTCATATTATGTTTTATTGTACAGATACTAGATTGCAACCAAATTTGGTTTAAGTTTCACACTTTTTTGCCAGATGCTATTGCAAGAAAACTTTTTCCTAGTTTTGGTGGCTAGGAACTTTTAGCATCAAATCATTCTCTGATCCTATAAAAGAAGATTGTCTGAGAACATCTTGATGCATTGTGAATGGATGGTTTTCCTTATCTTGACAATGGCATACTGATACTGGACAATAAAAAAAATCAACCTCAACAGTTATAAAGTGTTTTAAAAAGTGTCCAAATTATAAAACAATGTGATTTTCAAGAGCATTCTGCCACTCCTGTTTTGTAGTTGTGTTTGATTTATTTCCTACCATTCTCACCAAGTTGCTGAGAGTTAAATAAAATTGCTAAGAGGTTCCTATCTTCTAAACTTTATTTACAATTTCCCTATGACAAAGAGACCTTCATTGTCCTCCTGGACATAAACTTTGCACAGTTGTCCTGACTCAAACGTAATGAAGCCATCAGGGTCTTCCTGACTGTAACTAAGTTACAAGAAGAGAAGTCTCCATTCTCTGTAAACACAGTCCATTTAGCAGGAGAATAAGACATTCTAATCCATGACAATTTAGTTTTCTTAAACAAGCTGGTTTATCATATTTTTTAAATTCAGTAATAAAAGAAAATCTCAGGGGGTGCTAAGGCATTCTCAACTTCATCAGAGAAAAGAGCCTTTTTTCCTGTAGTGCCTCGTTTCAGAAAGAACCAAGAGAACTGGCTTGATAAACTGCTCCTATTGCCTTCATGTCACCCGCACTTAATTTTTCCAAATTTATTTATCTTGAGAAACTGTAACAATTACCTGAACACAGTGTTTCCCATATTGTTATGGATTGCCAAGGCAGGTCGGAAAGTGATGTGCTACGCTGCTGCACTATTTTAATTCTTTTTTTCTTTTACTTACCTCTTCCATCAATATTACTACTTGTAGATAACTTTCTGGCAGCAGGGTTCTCTAGACCATACAGCAGGCTGAATACATTTCAAGCCTTTCTAACTTTACTGAACTGTACCATAACTGACAAGACTTACATAATTTCATTTATTAGGCAAGGAGATGGGCTTCAAGTAATTTATCTAGTCAAGTCAGATGATTCAGCGTCTTAAATTTCTGAACATGCAGAGGGTTATTGCAATATCCTTTTCTGATGTCAGTCAATAGCACTCATTCACCTCTCTATTTTTAACAAAACTGCACAAAATTCTCTACCGATAGCACTAAAGTTAGAATAAGTCAATAATATATGGGGAAGGATCATTAATTTTCATCTCATTTATTAAACTTTTCCCCTGTGGGGTCAGTGTCTCTCTAGTTGGCAGTCTGTCTTGCAGTTTTATTTCAGTCACACATTTTACACCACGTAAACATCCAAGTGGCCTTAACATGCATCACTGGAGAAGACGAAGGAGGAGACCTGGGTCATCCACAATGCCACCTGGGGTCACTTAGTATTGAGAAATGAGTCCTTAACAGTCCCTCTGTGTGTAATGGGAAGGGAGTGACATAATTAAAATACAATACCATGTGGTTTATCTGCAGATCAAACTTTATCCTCTGGTCACCCTGTTCATGATTCAGAAATGCCTTTTTTTTTTTAATTTCAGAATTATTATATCAGCAAGGAAATGAGACTGTTCCAAGTTCAATTTCTTAGAATGCAGAGCCCCTTCTGAATGCATAGAATAAGCATAAAATTAAGATTATAGCCATGTAAACTCTATATTCTTGATCAGTTAAGATAGTTTAGCAGTTAATATTTATAGTTGAGCCACCCTCTCTTCCCACGTAAGTACATCAGAAGGACTGTCCTATGAATTGCAATATCAAATCTCATTTTTCTTGGCTAGTCCAGCACCAGAATAACAAAACAACTTTCTTTTTGATTCTTGATGTTCTATTAGGAGAAAATAAACCCAGAACTAGCAACTTACGTGCAATTTGCTATAGTGATTGCAAATTGCTATTCATCACAGTTTCCCTGAAATTATTCTAAGGAACTACTTGATAGCAGTCAGCTCTTCCCCAGTTGTGGCACGGCACAGCTGGAGCACTCTCTGTGGGAATCTCAACTCTTCCTTCTCTATAAATACAAAGGAATTCAATAAGATCTTCAACCAAGATTCTAAAAGAAAGTAACCTACCACGGTATAACACTTCTCAAATGATCATGTAACATGTAAAAGAGAAGAAAAAGGAGTTTTGTAGTAGAAGGTGATCACCAAAAAAGTCCCTTTGGAATCTGCACTGGGATATGTCCCATTCAAGATATACAGAAATGACCTAGAAAAAGAAGGTGTCCTGTAATGACAGTCTTTGCTGAGAAGCATAAATTTATCAGATTATTAAAGACTGACCACAAAGAGTTGCCAGAATACTCAAGGGTTATAAAAAGGCAGAAGGGGTAGAACCACTGTAAGTAAAGAACCACCCATGAGGACAACAAGCAACTTTACACACACTGTGAGTAGCCTTGAGATGACACTCAGTCCTTTGAAGCAAGGGCCTAGCATCATAAGAGAACAGTGAAAATGTCAGTTCATTGCTCATCAGTGTCCAGAAAGCAAATTTAATGGCATGACCAATTGGGAGAGGAATAGAGGCCAAAGGGAATTATGCCACTGTATACATTTATGGTGTGCCCACCTTTTCAATATTGCATCATGTTCTGACATGCCTTTTCCCCTGCTCCAAACTATCCCCAGAATTATGCAACAGAACTGTAAAAGCTAGAGACAGACATTAGACACCTAAAAATCACAAGTAAAATAAGAAGAGAGTGGATAGGGGACGACCTGAATACAAAGGCAAACAAAGCTGACAGATCAAAAGAGCCCAAAATGGTAGCCCTTTCATTAAGGCATAGATGAACTGTGGAACTCCTTGCCAAAGGATGTTATGAACAAGAGACATGTACCTACACACAAAAAGTGACTGAACACATTCATGAGAAATAATCTATTCAGTATCACCATATCTAAAAGCACCACCTCTATCTGACAAAGTCCCTGAGCAGTAAACAGGGTGGTTGGTCTTTGGTTTGTCAGTTCAGATGTTCTTCTGGCACAGTCCCATTTGAAGAGTACATAAAAATGCATGATTTTATTTATGCTGAGCCATTTACACTCTGACCCACATAATTAAAACATCCCCCACACCCCATCTGTGATACATTCCTTTTCTGTGACATTATTTTCATTTGTTGCCTTGCAGGTGTTGCTTCCTGCCTTTCAGAGACAAACCAGACTCCTTCTCAAGCTGGGGGCTTAAACAGGAAAGGAGATAATATTGCCTCAAACCCAGCTTCCTATGTCACCCTGAAACCTCCTTCAAAGAAACAGTTAGTTAACAAGACACAAACCCCATCTTGCTTGATCCCCGATTGCCAATGTCAAAAGATATTACAAATTTCCATAAAAACCCAAAGTCATATCTTTTCCCATCCAGTAGCAAAGCTCCTGTGAAGACCTTCTACGTTACATCATTAATGCCTCTCAGTCTCTGGGAAACACTGTAGTGTTCAATTCAATTTTGAAGCAAACACCTTGCTCCTGGGAACAGCATGCAGGCACCTGGCAAGTCTCCCTATCTTTCTTCAGGGAAAGGAGAGTTTACACAGCCAATGCTACATGGATTCCTTAATTCTCTCCACTCCCAGTCTGCTTCCTAGTGCTTGCAGGATGAGAATTCTCTGATAGCTCAGCTAAGCATATTAGCCCTTCACAGTCTAGTGTCTGTTATCAGCATCACCTTTTGTGCTGCAATTCTTACTGTCACCCCAGGTAAGTACAATATTGAATATGCCAGGTTGCTTCAATGGAGTTCAGGCTGCCCAGGGTTTAAGTAATCATTATAATTTAAATCATCATTATTCAACAGTAAATCTTCTTAGGAAAGGCTAAAATCTAATAACGAAAATGAGTAACAATCATCTTTAACAAAGCATTTCAGAATTAGGCAACATATTTGTGTGCATTCACGTAGATGGTTTTAATTCTGGGCAGAGACTCTAGCTCACCAATCACAAACTCAAACCTCTTCAGTTACTGATATTAAATGAGCAGCTTCATCAGGGACACAAGTTTTCCTTGCCCCAGTTCACATCTGTCCTTGAGGGAATTCAAACCTTACAGTTATTTCTAGACATTAAACAATTGCCAAATTGAATACTATAATTTTTAACATTTTCATAGTCAGAGAGACATCCTTAGATCCACACGAAAACAAAAATGCCTTTATTATGTTAGCTGAACTAAAGGAGTGACTCTTGCTTTCACCTTGCCACACCACAGTATAATTCACCACTGGGGAGTGGCAGTGGCATTCAGAGCACTCGTGCTGCTGGAGGAGATGGCACTCTGCCAGGTAAGTTTTTGCACCCTCCAAATAGCTGTTCTGCAGGATGTAAAAAATAATTTCAGAGCATCCTAGGGTGAGTGGCCACTTTGAAGATGCTGAAAGATGCACTTTATTCCAACAGAGAGACATTACTGCCAACAAGAAAATACTGAACACATCCAGAATAAAAGAGAAGCCACTACCATAGAAGAGCAGAGAAGCTTTTGTCTCAAATATACTGTTTTAAAAAAGAAGCATCCTGCGTCATTACTGGCACTTGGAAGCGCACAGCCAAAAAGCCAGTATTGCTTGTTGGAGAACGCCCATATGCAACAGTTTAAATGCGCATCTCTCTAAAAGAATTTCGAAATTAATAAATTGATTCCTATTTTGTCGAAGTGTGGATGTTATTTTCATAGGGATAGTATAATTTTAAAATACTAAATGCAATCTAAAAAAAAAAAATTACATCTTATCTGCTTTCTCATGCTAGTCAGACCGGTGCCTAGTTATGCATCAGTATCTCACAGCAGCATGTTACACTGCGACAGAGTAAAGGGCAGATCATTGCCCACAAGGACTCTTTGTCATGTCTCCTAGTGAAAAGGAGCCGTAAAACTTTTCTAAAACAGACATCATTGCATTCCTCCACAGACAGGGAATTATGCCGGTTCCAGATGTGCTCCTGCATCCCAAAGAAGAAATACACCGAACGGTAATAAATGACTAAAAGGTTATTTCAAAAGAGCATAATTAATTAGCTCAGAGGCTGAACACATCCCCAGCTGGCCCTGGGAAGCAGAGGAAGGATATAAAGGTGGCGTTCCCACTTGCACAGTCAGTCCTCAGTGTAATCTTGTCACTGGATTGCAAGATGGTGCTCACGGGAACGGTGTAGAAGGTAAAACTCCCAGGTGGAGAGGCAGAGGAAAGCATATGTGACTCTTGAAATCTGCAGCTGCTCTGCCTGTAAATCTGCACCCAGATATGCCACTGTTGAGTGTGCTATGGGCTGCGTAAGTGCTTTCTGGTACATAGATGAAGCCAACATCAAGCTTGGGACTGTGCCAATGACTGTGGCACACTGTGACATCTAAGACTGTTGCGCTTGGATCTTTTGAGGATGCTTTGTTGTTGTTTCTGTAGGTGAGTGGCTGTTCTGGGAAACAGAAATCAAATCCTTGTTAAATCTGTAGGCAGTTTCACTGACATCATCTCCCTTTTAACCGTCAGCTCTCCTTCCCTATTCTGATACCCTCAGGCATCCCTTAAGAGGTGGGTGCTTCACTGCTCTCCAGTGACAGGCCCTGAATCCCACAGCTGTCACCAGTTGGTGGAGCAGCTCCACCTCTGTCAAATTGCATACTCCACCCTGGAGGGTACAAAACTCCATCTGAAGGAGTCTGCGAGTTGCAGAACTCCCTCCTTCCACCTAAAGGAACAGATAGAAGGTTTCTGCCATGGCTGCTGCTAGAGAGTTGTTGGAAGATTTTTGCATTTATAAGATATGATCCCTGTGGAAGGTCTGTCTGATGAGAATTTGGTCTCACCTCTCCCTAACCATAAAGGTGCCTGAAATAAATCAAAGTAACCCCATCAAAAGGGCAGGACATCAGGATTGGATGATGTATAAGTCATGGAGATGAAGAGCAAGCAAGTACAAAGAAAATTACCCTGATGCCAACTCCCATCTCCATGAAATAATGAGCCAGTAATTGTTGTAAAAAAACCTCCACAGCCAGCCTGTTCTTCTGCAGCATATACCATTTTTCTCTTCTCATGTAAAACTACTGGCAAATATTTTTGTTCAACATTAATCTTTCTCCGTGGCCCAATTCTTACCTCCTCCACAATTCAGGATATTTTGGCAGATGCCTTAATTTTTATGAATTAAAGTAAATGTCAGAAGGAAAGCTGCTCCTCCTATTCCTCTCAAAGAGCTGGAAATAAAACCTCATGTCTAAGGTTATAAAGCTCAATGCTCTATTTTGGAAAATTGCTACAACAAGTTCACTTAGCAGCTCCACATTAAAAAAAAAAAAAAGTTTCCAGAAGAGTTTCTGAATTCCCTTAAACCAAATCAAAGAACAACACAAACTATATCCCAATAACACTTTTACAAATGCTTTTTCCCATTACAGCTTCAGTCTGCACACTCATTTTATCACCAGTACCTTAATATTTTATACCTTTTCAGATATATTTGTAACTGTAGAAGTCTTGAAAGAGAATTTTAAAAGTCCAGCTGGTTGCAAGCTGAACAAACTGTACTGCACTGATCCCAAACCTTAAGACTGGATAAGGAAAGAAAACTATTTCATGGTTGGAGTTGCAAAGCTACACAAACAGATGCAACTTCATACCCATTCTTAGGAGTCTCATGGGGTACAGATGGACTCATCAGCCCCACTTTTTTTTCTTTTTCTAGTTTCTCCTCCAAGCCAGTTATTGCTCCACAAAATGCAAGGACAATGGCTTTCCCCAACTGGACAAGAACCTTGTATACCTTAACTATTTGTCCCTTACAGGTAGCAGTTTTCTTACTCTGAGTACTTTCCAAAATCCATAGCAGTCCTCTTCTGATGGTTACAAATGGTTCAAATGGCCTGACTTCAGCTCTTTATTATGAGAGATAAAAACTTAGCAATGGTGAAAAGAGGAAAAGTTAAAAGACAGAAATGTTTACCCAGACAGTGTGATGGGACAGGAGGGCACAGACCCAACCAAAGATTACAGCTCTGTAACTTATTTGAGCTTATTTGAGGGTGTTTCTTCCCTTCTGTCCCTTAACATAGTAAACCTTATATACAGCCCTTGATTTGAAGCTCCCAGATGAACCAACCACTTTGGGATCCCTCAAGACACTGTAGTGGGATAAATTATTAGAGGAATGACATATTACCATTCCTTCTACATAACTGTAGCCTCTAAATGCTTTCAAAGAACAGAAATTACATTTTAAAGTAAAATATTTATTTCAAAATTCTCTTTTAATAAATTTGAAAATAAAACATGCATTTCAAAATTCTCTTTCAATAGTGTTGGGTACAACTTCTGAAAAAAATCATTGAGTCTGAAATACCAGATGAACATTTCTAGTCTCAAGATTAATTATGTTAATAGTCTAAGCAAAAATAATCTCCTCTAACCCAGACAAACTAGTGTTTCTGTGCGGCTCATTAATCCCTGTTTCTTCACCTGAAGAGGACATGTTGCATAGTACCAATATGTGCAAAAGAATAGCACGCCAGGAACATCTTAGATTGGAAGTGCTGAAAACAACAGAAGCATTACCTGGTTGGATCTAGACATCTCTGGGTGTCCTCTTTCCTCCTCCAACTTTCATTAATCTGCCCTTCCTTGCTTTAAGGAAGCCTGGGATGTGCCACTAAAGGCTGTGATCCTCTGCAATCCCACTGAGACTAGAAGCTAAAATTTGAGAAAGAGCCATGTATTGCACATTTCATCAGACAAAGCTCCTGCCACCATGACAAAGGAGGAAGGAACCAGCATCTGTAAATCTAATGACCTTGCCACAGACATTCATTCATTAAAAATAGTTAAGAATAATCTTGCTGATTGACCTTCATGTATTGTTTCACTAAAAGGAGACAACTGAAGAAACTTCTTCCCGACCCTTTCAGTCTTTCTTCAGGGATTAGACTGTCCTGTCCCTGCCAGCTCAGCGAGGCACCACTCTTTGAGTGAGGAGCAGCCCAGAACTGATCTCAGGTTCCCTACCAAGCAGCAGCTGCATATGTTGTACCTCTGTGCACTGAGAACGTGCCCAGCTTACAAACCTCAGCTCTCAGTACCAATGCAAGCAATAAGCATGGGATCATTTAAGGTGCTGCCTGAGATGGTGCCAAATTCACAGTATAATTAAGTTACAGTTGCGATAATTCCTGTTTTAAAATTACTTTACTGCTCACTCAGGTATTTGATCCTTGAGGCCTGAAATCCTCGGTGTCGCTGCCAGTACTTGCAAATCGATTGTTACTGTCACATATGATATTGATTCCTCCAGTGCAGTGCCCAGGACCAGCAGATGCAAAAATGCCAATTTCAATTACTAAGTAAAACAGAAGATTTACTTGTGATTACAGGACAAGAGGAAGATTACCACTAGCTACATTCTGGGAAAGAAAAAAAGAAATAAATCCAATGTCCTTACTTTGCAAAGGATACAGAAATTGATGCAGATACTAGATATGTCCAGTGACATTTTTCCCCACATTGTTGAAATAATTGATAAATATAGGTATAAGTACATAAAAAAGTTATAATACATATACACACAGTTATGCCATAACATACTCCCCTGAATGCAATTCAGACTAAAGAGAGAAGTGTAACAGGGTGATTTTCCAGTTCCTTCCCTGAAACTCTCCAGTGCTACACAAATTTTGATGAATTTTAACCTCATTCTTTTAATGCCTTTCATCATCTCGTGCAATCACTGGTATCATTGAATTCAGCCTGACAAAACACTTCCATGTGTGAAATATACCTCACTGTAAACCCAGGGAGATGAGTGGAGCTGAAAGAATAGATCCAAGAACAACACAGTTGGGTGTCCCTTTGGCAAAGGGAAGAACCATGTCTAAATTGTCACACCTTTGATGTTACACACTCTCTAAGGGCAACCCACACTAGAAGAACTACATCATCTCCTGGCAAAGAACTGAAGAACTATTTCTTTTCCATGTTTTGGCCACTTCCCTCACTGATAGTTTGTCAGCCCTAGCTGTGCCAACAACGAGGACCTTGTTTCCCTGTTTCCCAGAGCCCTGTCTCCCAACGTCTGGGCTTCAAGGACTGTGTTGTACCATGCAACACACTGACTGAGGCAATGAGATAGCACAGCTAGATTGTGGTGACAGTGCCAACCCCCAAGAAGGGAACAGCAGCAGTACAGACTGGAAAAAAGTCTCTGTGCCTTTGGCCCAGACAACACTCTTTTCATTGACATCTGCAGATGTGGCACAGGGTTGTTCACCTCCCTATTCCTTGGGTCTGCCTGACCTGCAGCCAGAGGTGTGAGTGCAGCCACGCAGGCTGGCTCCCAGAGGTGACAGTCACAGGCAGGCACCCCGACATTGCTGAGTGCAGCCAGCTGATGGCACGACACCTGCACAGATGGCAGCGCCTCCGTGTTCTCATGGCAGACACTTCCTATCTGTGGTTTGATCTACCTAGTGTATGTCTGCACAGGCTGCAGCTCAGCTTCCTCCCACTGCATAGAGAAATCTCAGTTATGCTACAGCAAGCAAACTGGAGTGGTGTGTGTGAGGCAGCAGTGCTGGAGACACCAGTGACTTACTGACCACAGTGCACCAACCACTTCCACCAGCAGCAATACGTAGGCAAGAAGCATTTAGCACAGATACTGCCAGTGGCGATGTCCTCTTGGTTCGTGAACTGGTGACATCTGCAGTCCCTGCCTTTGGCTCACGTGTCATACCACAGGCTTTTTCTATCATCTCCTGTTTCTTGGGGGGAGGGCAGGCTGTTCCCACATCTAAACTGTAGTACTGGGATGTGAGTGGGCAAAACAGCAAGATCCAAGGAAGGCTGCAGGGCATTATTCATGGAAGCAGACCCACTCAATTTCATATTTTTCTCTTCTGCTGGAAGGGGAGGTAGGGGAAACAAGAGAAAAGCAGGCTAGATATGCTTCAGGTCTTATTAAGAAAGAGTACTCCAGGCTGCTTTCATACAGCTTCTGGTTCAGCTCAAAGCACAGCTGTAGGGGATACAGTGCAATGCTGTGAAAGGTAACATCTGAGGCACAAGAGATACAGAATACAATCGGTACACCCTCATACTTTCCCTTCCTCTACACTCCCTTAACCCTCTCTCTCCAGTTGAATCTATATATTCCTGGCTAGAAGCTGGTGCATAAGAGGAAAAGGGAGACTTTCTCCCCCTCTCCCCGCCACAATATGGCGGTTCTTAAAAATAACATTGCTTTTTTGGTCTAGCAACATCAACAAGGTACACTGTCAACAACATGTAGGAAAAGACAATGTTTTCATATATAAGGAATGTAAAACTCGACTAAGGTTGTTTACAAACTCTGCTTGCTTCTTAGGCAGAGCACAGCAGTGCCATGTCAAGGGAGAAGGGCTCAGCCAGAGCTCACCAAATTTACAGGTGGTCCTAAAAGAACATATAACCCACTTGGACCCAAGTGCTTCAGCTAGTGGAATTTAACTAACTACTAGAGTACAGCTCAAACAACTACCAGCAATCTTAACCAAGAGGCAAGGCTTATGCAGTTTGAGAACCTCAGTCCCCCTTCCATTGCTCAGCACCACCAGCCTATTGTACACCTTTTGGAGGGTCTTGAAGGAGGCTTTGCTGTTGTCCAGCCTTTGCTCGGTGGAGATCCAAGCAGGCATAGATCAGAAAAGTTAGATAAGTGCCAGATGCTCTGGAAAATTCTACCTTTACTGTCTGCAGCCAGCAAGTTCTACAAAAATTTGAAGAGGCCTTAGCAAATGCTTTTTTTTTTTAAAAAAAAAAAAAAAAAGCATTTCCTAAGTTGATCTGAAGCTCATGCTTTATGCCAGCATATCATCAAGGATTCTTGCAAAATAGAGCTTCCAGGCCAAGTCACTTTTTAGATACAGCCTGAGAAAAGTATTTGCAAAAGGCAAACAGCACAGTTGATATTAGGATTTCCTATCATCAAAACGGCTTTTGATTGCCAGAAATATGGTTTATTGGCCACCTATCACACAAATGAACAATCAAGGAAATGGACTTTGTTACTGAGGGGATTTAGAAAGCTTCAAAATTGGATGCAAAGCTAGTTAAAATCATTACTGCGTTGGCATAGCCAATTCTCCATGCTGTATGCACATGTACACCAGTTGTGCAGTCATAATGGCTAACTGGCTGAAAGGAGATATAAGACAGTATTCCACTTTTGCAGAAATGTTTACTTCAGAGGCACAATATGTTCTCCTGACAAGGAGGGACTATACTACACATGATTAGGGGTCTCATTACACCAAAATTTGGATATTGCAGCTCTTATAAAAATCAGTCTCTGACAACTCCCGTGTTGTTTAATAACACTTGGCATGTTAGTAGCACACACAGTATTAGCAAGGGTGTAACAGTCATTGCTAAATAATCTGTGTGGCTTTATCAACGAGCAAACACTGCAGATGCACAGCAGCAAAATCTTTATACAATGTGCTTCACAAATGTGAGTGTGAATAATATTTTCAAATCCTCTTTATCTCAGCTGTGACAATTCCTTGTAAGATGGGCATGCCTCATATTGGTGAAAAATGCTTTGGCTAAGGGAAAAGGCTCCTTTTCTGCTAAGTTTGACTTTTAACAGCGAACAATCCTCATTCATAACATGGTCTTCACTTGTCCCGATCTATGTAAGTTTAACATAGAGACATTAAGCAGTATGTTTTAAGGGATGCCTACTTTCAAGGTCATATGGCTTCAAGCAAAATCCATTAGGGAGTCGTTTGCAAGGCTGAATGAATCAGGATTCTTGCCTAAAGACCTGCTCATTATCTGTACATGCCTTGGTAGGTTCAAGACATACAAGATATACAGACAGAGTAGTCCACTTTTTGCTCTCCCAATGTCACCAGGAAATTTTCCATTTAGCAAGGCTTGAACCTATTTCCATTAGGCTAAGGACAGCCTGAAGCCTGTGTCTACCCTAAAAGATTACCGTTTTTTTCCTGAACCACACAGCAAGTATCCTCAGTTCACAGAGTCTTCCTTGTGAGGACCATACTTGCTGTAGATGGTAGCACTTCATATTGATAAAATTGATTACTGCTTTGGGAGCCTTAAAGAAGTGCTAACAAGCAAATCCACCCACCTGACTTACAGGCAGCCAAAACTTGAAATATGGGGAAAGGACGTGAACTCAATACCATTCAGTGAAAGATACAGCTTTTCAACACAAAGGCTGACTCAGTAATAACACTTCTTGGATGAATATCATGGATTGGAGTTCAGACTAGATAAAGAAGATAAATAAAATTAAAAAGTCAAATATATCTTTTTTTTTAGAAAACTTAAAACACTACAGAGATGACTCAGAACATTCTAGAATTGTTTAAGAGATGCCCTAGTCTGATCTTTGCAACCTGCAAATTGACTAAACTGTACCAAAAACTGAGTCACAATATTTTCAAACTGAAGCTCTCAGTGGCTGTTTCATAGCACCAGCCATCTAATTGTGAGCTGCCCTTGGCTCCTTACAGGAAATGTATTGGCCCTTCATTGGCTTGGACAGTGGTGCCTGATCTTCCTGGGCAAGTCAGCCAGTGCCTTCACACAGAAGATCAATAGCCCTTGGAAATATTTCTTCACACACTGGAAGACACACTGATGTTGTGTGCAGTGAGATGAGCTTGCTCAGGGCTGCAATAAGAAAGGAAACCCTTCACCATCGTGATGGTTGGGTGCATGCCTGAGCCCACTCCTACCAAACCAGGCTGGGAGCCCCAGCACTCTGCTCCCTGGTGCTACCAGTGAGTGGAAGCCTTTCTAGTTCAGACCCGCAAACTACAGGAAAAGACAGTGCCTGTTCAAATCCAGACAGTGAAAGCCTTCTGTACTTGTGGGAATTATTATCCACAGGGAGAACAACCTGCCTACCAGGTGACAGAGCACTGCCTGTGCAGTGTTACAGGCATAAAGGCAACAGTATGTTCCTGTCCGTGTCCACCAGCTGAGCAGCACTATGCCCTTCCTGTCAGATGCTCCTGTCCTGGGGGTATATGGGATGCTATCCTGCCAACAAGAGTCCTCTAAGTGAAATGAAAATTCCAGTGTCTCCTTTGCCTTGCCCTGCTGGCCTCCTCTCGCCCTCCATCAGTAATGTGGCAGGACACTCTCTGAAGGCCAGGTGCTCCTTGACAGCCAGTGACATGATTTACATTTTCATGGCACATTTCACACTAATGGATTCCAAAGGACATTTCAAATGGCCTTTCATAGAGAAAGTCTTATACCTGAGTTATGATAAAACACTGCAGCACACAAGTATCAGAGTAACCTTATGACAAGCAGCAGAGATAAGTATTAAAGGCAGCTACAAAAGGAATTTTGGTGGGGTGAATGCAGTTTCCCACAATGGTTCTGGCCAGAACACCAGAACAAGTATCATCCCCAGTCTTAAAAAGGCTGGCACAGAAGTCTCAGTAGCTACAAGATTTTCTGTCTCAGAAGATAATATGTCCTAAGACAAAAATCATACAGAGAAACTGGAGTTAGTAATAAATCAAAAATAAATGAGTTCGATTTACTGAGTCACTCTTCACCACAGCCTATCATAACCCTATGTCTTCCCTTCAGCACTCTCTCATCGGGCTCGTAATGACTTGTGATGAGATCCCAGCCCAGCTCAAGGCAACATGTCTGGATGCAGAGGGCCAATCCTTTGCCGATGTACACTGCTGAGATGTCACTGAAGTTGATGAAGTGGCAGCAATTTACAGCAGCTGAGAATATGTCACATAAGGTAATCAGACTTGGAAGAAATGTGATGGCAAGGGTCCTAAACATTTTCAAAACACTGCTGTCAGAACAAATCTCAGCATACAAAGCCCTTCTTTGAGAAGTTGTCAGAGACCTGGGTGGGTTACTAGTTTATTTTATCCTTCCTAGAACACAGTGCTCTGCGCTCCTTTCCAGTTATTATTATTCCTGTACCCTACATCCCAACTGTGAGGAGTCTCTGGGATCACATCAGCCCCAAAAATTATCTTAAAATTGGCCAAATATTTTGCTGAGCTTTCTTTTCCCTCCCTTCCTTGGTGGCTAAATCTTTAGCTTAAAACATTTATTTTTCATTATGTCTGTGAAATGAGGAGTTTCAAACAGACCAAAAAGCAACTGGTAAAAGGCAATTAATAAAATATGTCAGCAGTCCCCGAACTGTTCAGAACACTTCATTCAACAACACATTGAGACAGAACAGCAGCAAAGCTACTAAATAGCATGTGACAAAGCAAAACCCAGAAAAAGGACCAAATAATAACTTAGATTTCTTAGCATCTTTTATCCTAAGTGCTTTGCGGACATATATGCATATTATATAGGGATCATTCATCTAACTGAAATACAGCTGGCTTCACATCAGAACTAAGTTGTATAACGGCACATAATAAAACTGTATAGCACAGTCAAAGAGAGGAAAATGAAAAGTAACTGTTCTAGTTGAATTACAGAACAAATGCCAACTGCCAAGTCAGCAGAATGCTACTTTCTCTAGGTAAAATTTAGAGGAACATTGAAAATTGCCCTCAAACTTGTGTGAAAGACATTGCAGCATCACGAACAACTAAGCATTTGGGTTTACCTCTAAATGAAAATACAGTACCTCTGGCAGCAAAATATGTCTATTAGCATTAGAAAGGTCCCAAGTGATACCCAGTGAGTGATCAACATTCATTTTTGAATCGCCTGAATTTCTTCAAAGGTATCCCAGCTGAGCATCAATCACGGAAGTCTGGTGAAGATTAATATTTCTCAAGAGCCGGGTGAAGCATAACCCCCGCACAAAACTGCTTTTCACACTTCTGTGAGGCCAGGGGCACTTAGTAGGGTTTCTGAGAGAGACCAGTCAGGCTACAAGACATGGCTGCTTTTTCTTTAAGTACTGTGATTAACAGCATGATAGAAATATCCCAGATAGCAATATGATGGAAATATGTGACTGCATGGAGAAGGTAGGACTGTATTTCTGGCTGTGGACCACCTTAGGTAGTTAAGGTGCACTATCCCCTCTAGTTACTGGAGCCTGGAGGTCTGCACAAAGGTTGCTGATGGGCTGCCACACATTCAAAACTACAACACTAATTGTTGTTATTCATATACAGACTTGCTGTTGCATTCTTCATCACAAAACGCATGTTACAGGCAGGAGCTTTGCTCTTAAGTGTCTCTTCATTTTCCTCATTGCCTGCAAGTGCCCAGCTCTCACATGTTTGCATCACAACAAATTTCACATATTCAAGTGACTAGCATTTTATTCTGAAATCTTTGATGATGGATGTCTGGGAGAGTCAGCTCTGCTCATAAGCCTTAATTCTGATGATTTGCCATTTCAAGCCTCAAAGTGCATTGAGTTGTAATTGTTTCCCACATAAAGGTTTTCCTTTGCAAACAAAGGCTAAAAACAATAGTATAACACCTTTAATACTGCAGAACCTAAAGCTATTTCACAAACTTCGGCTAGTAGACCTGCACTGGGAATTTCCTTTCTTTACTTTACAATACACAGCATTTCTCAATGGCCTGTCACAGCACTGGAACCAGAACTCCTCCTATAGGTAGCCCCACACCTCTTTACACCTTTAGCAGGCTCTGAAGGTCGCAGAAACATAGGACAGTAGAAGCAAAGTATACTTCATCCTTCCTCCCAACCAGAGGTTTGCCAGGCAAACCAGTTTGCACATCGTTTTCCCAGAGAAATTTGCATATTTAGTGGTGAGAAGTGAAAGGGATATCTGGGCTGGTGTTTCATCACCACACTCTTGTTTGTTGAGTAACTTCTGCTGGCTCACAGTGAGGCATCCCCTACTGAAGCAATTTTTGCCACCTTTGTCTCTGTCCTTGCCTCCTCCAACTCACAGGACAAATACAAGATGGCTTCAGGTATACTTGCCCTTTTCTTTACTGTCTCTTTCCCATTCACAGATATATCAATAAAGTGACTGTTTTCTGTGGTTAAAATTATATCCCCAGATATTTTAGACCTGTAGTCAAAGTAGATTTGACTAGTCTGAATTTGCCTTTGAAGAATAAATAGGAACATGGAAAAGTGTTGGAATCAAAGCTATCACAATCAAAGACTGGAGATCTCCAGCTATGTTCTTGAGACACTTGATCTGGATATAAGAAAGCCCCTCCAATTTAAGGAAGAGCAACTACTGTGTGACTCTTTTACCTCCAAGTCCTCTTGTAATTTCTAATCTTCATGTAGCTTTTTTTATGTTCCTATAAACCATCCCTTTCCAAGCTATGACATACCATCCTGAACAGAGAAAATACTTCCCCAAACCAGAGAGCTTACTGGGACAGACAAGTCAGTCAGCACCAACTGATAAGGAATAATTCAGTACAGTCTATTCTGCAGCCTCTGGCACTGGGACACTAATCCAGAGGCTAATAAAGCACTAATCCCTTGCTGATCCGCAGGCTCTATTTCCCACGCTCAGCCCCACATCATTACTCCAGGTTATATCTGCTCTCACCACCCTCAATCTCCCTTGCCTCTCTTCTCCCCCACCCTATACTGGTGTGAGATCATTACAGACACCTTTCAGGACCCACCTAATGAGACAGTGATATTTAGTTATTCCAGCTTTCTCCCCTGAATTATTGGTATCCTGAAGCACAGGCTATTTCGTTTACTTTTTGACCTGATAGAGTCAAGCTTGCCTAAGAAATGACCCTGGTGCCCCAGCATGGAAGCAGTTTCTGGTCCCAGGGAGCTGCTGAGAGCCAGTATAGGGAGCAGCATCACCTCTGAAAAGGGTTCTCCCATTCCCCAGACGCTCCGGCCTGTCCCTGAGGACAAGATGTACAAATTAGCCAGCAAGAGGTCCCGGTTACAACTTTACAATCTCTGTTTACTCTGTCAGCTGCTCACTCGTGTAAGGCAAAACTCTAAATCATGTCACGGATCAGCCAACCCTCTGGTTCACTTGACCTTCCTCTAAACATCACTGACAGGCACAGGTAAGGAGGGAGCAAGGGAAGGAGTTGTGTAACTCCCTGGCAAAGCATGGGGCTGCTGTCCCAGGTCAGGTCCTTTATACAGTTTGGTTTCACTGTGGCCACTACCAGGTGTTATAGAGAAGGTAAGTGATGCAGAAGCATCAATCTTCTGTGTCAGTTTGATCATGCTCCTCATAAATAGAACTGCCCAAGGAACTGAAGCATAGGGTTCAGCATAATATCAGTAAATATTACTTATTCCGGAACCTCTAGATTTTGTTCAGTCAATTCTCACATGTTCAGCACAAATGGATCTTGCAGAGATCTTGCTTTTGGTGGTGCGCTGAGGCAGGGAGTTAAGTTTCACAGCAAGCTTTTACTTAGCAATGATCTGGAGCTTAGTTCCAAGTGTGCAATCTTTTAATTTAATCAGATGTCCTTTGAATGAGGTGCTGCATTCCACATATGTCAAAGAAGCTGATGTAGGCAGAACTGAAGTACTGTTTCTTTCTCACTTCCAGAAAAGCTCACCACTAGAGTTTATCCTGATACACAAGAGCCAAAGAGCAAAGAAAAAAGGAGCTTTAAAAGGATACAGGAAAACAGATATCAAATGCTCCCAACACCCATCAACACAAACACAAATTATTTGCTTTCAGCTGGATTCTCAGGGTATTGAACACTTATATTAGCAGTGAGTATAACTGTTGGATGGGTGGGCACTTGTGAGGCCTCTCCCTTGATTCTGGAATTAAGAAAGGCTCCCCATTTTTCACAGGGATTTAACTTTACTTCAATTTTGTTTTTTTTTTTTTTAAAAGCAGCATTTAAAGTGATCTCTGTGCTATAAATCACAAATAAATTCATGAAACAAAATAGAACCACAGCGATTGCCCTGGCTGGCAAAGTGCTATTTAAAGAGAACTAAAGCTGACTACTGTCCTCATTTTCCATCTGTCTCTCCTGCATCCCTTTCTTCCTCCCCACCCTCCAGATAACAAGGGAAATGGACTATAAAAATCAACAGGTTGAGATGTTGCAGCTGCTTCTTTCCTGCCAATTAAGAATAGAAATGCAAAACCAAGTACACAAGTCATCAGCAACAGGACTGCCTTAAAGATGTGCAAGATGTCTGACACCACATCCACAATAGCTATGTATAAAAATTACCTATGTAACAATAAAACCTCATGTCTGAAGGGTTTTAGTTCCTTGGTGAAGCTTTTCAGAGCTGCCTGTTAGAGATCATCATCACCCAGTCACAGCAGGAGTCCCTGCAGATGAAATCCCTAGCAGCAGACCTGCAGCCTAAGAACTTTACCCCAGACAAAAAGGAGAACCAAACAGAAAACACACACCCTCCTTCACCCTATTGCATGTGAGAAGAAAACCTTAACAGGAAAAACTGAGCTTAGGAAAACAGGTGCATCTGACTTTGCCACAGGTTTCAGGGAGGGTGCCTCTGAACAGCATCAGCTACAGATAATGAGCAAACTTTCCCTCGTGGTGGTCAGAGCAGCCTCATCCAGCACTTTGGGCAGCAAGTTCAGAGAAGTCATGACTTCTTGAACAAAGGCAAAAAATTTAGGCAGGCAAACTATGCTTTAAGTATTAAAACCACCAGGCCATTCTGTGTTTGATTTCAGCTGCCAAGTGTCAAACTGCAGCAGACTGCCAGCCAGGATGTAGGAACTGGACACTGTCTCTGCTCGCCATGGAGAACCATGTCCCTGCTGCATCTATCCAGCCAGCCACCCACCCTCCATTTCTCCCATGCACAAGGGAGCAGAGCCTCTCAGGAGAAAATAACCATGCTGTGACAGGGAGATACCATGCAGCAGCATCTGTCTATCCTTCCTGAGAACCCACTGCAGCTCTCAGCCAACACCCATCCAACCATCCCATGCGGCTAAGGACACAACACATCCCTGGTGGCCCACAGCTGAGTCTAAGAGAAAGCTGGGTGGCCTGCAAGACCTCGGGAACACAGGTAAAGAAACATTACAACATCTCATGGCTCTTGAGATGAACAAAGCAAAAATGTCAAAACACTACCACACCCCCCAATTTGCCGCCTATTTGATGGGCTCTGTGGCTAATAACCTGCTTATAAACACTGCAGTTACATTGGATCCCCAAAGCAGGTGGGCAATTCATCAGCCCAGCTGCATCCTTTCCACATGCCACTGTTTCCTTTTGTCCTGCAACCAGGAGAATTTCCCACCGCTCTCATTCCTCTGCCAAGCACACAGGACCCTCACAACTCCATCCACAGAACTCCTGGCTACCTGTTGGCCCTCTGTGTGACATGCCTGTGTTTGATGGACTGAACACAAGGACTGTGATGCTGTTGCATTGATATCTGAAGATGTAAAAGCAAGCTGAAACCTCTTCTGACCTTATTGACCACTCCTCCCTCCAAGAGGCCAAACCTGTGGTGGCAATGCAATCCCTCCCCATGAACACCTTGCATCAGTCCAACTGCTCCTATGCTGGTAGTTGCTTCTGTCCTTAAGCACCTGACTAGCTCATCTGAGATTACAGGCACAGCATATACTTGCTGTACCCCTGTCTATAAGCTCTTTATGAAGCCCCAGCAGTATAAAGATGCAGCACATGGAGGCAGCAGGGGGCCAGAGAGAGAAGGGAAGGATATTTAAGTACTGACTAGGCTGTCCTTCTGTCAAAGGACCATAACTCAGGATTCATCCCCTGCAGATACTGCCTTTCAACTGCTTGTGATGAATATTTACAGAAATGAGGTGGAGTGGGGGTAGGAATCATGAAGTTATCTGTTGGGATATTTTTTTTCAGCAGGTTTTCTTCCAGAGAAGAGACCAACCTGACAGCATCCAGACTGCCTCCCACCAGCTGGCAGAGGCATTGCAAATTTGTGTGTACACACACATTTCACCCACCTCAGTACTGAGCTGCAGGAGGCTAAGGAAGATCAGAAAAATCAGAAGATGATAAAGACACTTCTTAATACTGTATTGACACTTCTTAATACTGTATTGATTTTTCTGACTTGGCACTGGCAGATCTGACCTGAAGCCCAAAGCTGTTAGAACCCTCCCAAATCTCAGCCCAGTGTTTATGATTCGTTATACTGCTGACCTGGACTGGACCCACAACATAACTAAGGCTGAGAGACTTAATGCCTCCCTTCTAAGGGTTGCTATCATCTGACACTTCGCTACTAGAAGGCAACCTGATGCATTAACCAGAACCCCCCGAGGTCATGCAATAAATCTGCCTTTGCTGGGCATTCACCTCAGGCATTGGCTGCAAGATGATCATGGCTTAGAAAACTTCATCTCATAGATGAGATCATAGAATTGATTAGGTTGGAAAAGACTTCTAAGATCATCAAGCCCAACCATTAACCCAGCACTGCCAAGTCCATCACTAAGACATATCCCCAAGTGCCCTAACCACATGTCTCTCAAACACCTCCAGGAATCGTGACTCCACCACATCCCTGGGCAACCTGTTCTAAAGACTGACAGTTCTTTTGGTGAAGCAATTTTTCCCAGTATCCAATCTACACCTCCCCTAGCACAACTTGAGATGAGTTTCTCTTGTTCTGTTGCTTGTTACATGGGACCAACCCCCACTTGGCTACAACCTCCTTTCAGGTAGTTGTAGAGAGCTATCACTCTTATCAGGTCTCCCTGAGCCTCCTTTTCTCCAGCCTGTCCAGATCCCTCTGTAGAGCCCTTCTTCACTCAAGGAGAGCAACACTCCTTTCCAATTTGATGTTGTCTGCAAACCTAATGGGAGAGAACTCAATCTTTTCATTCAGACCATTGATGAAGATTTGAAACAGGACTGTCCCCAGCTGAATGCAACTCCATCACCACTCTCTAGGATTGGCCAACCAGCAAGTTTTCCATCCAGCAAAATGTACACCCATCAAAGCCATGACCAGCCAGTTTCTTGGCTTCTTGGCCTTGCACCTGATTCTACCCATAAACATCCAGCCCTATTGTTACTATCACTAAGCTAGTTTAAATATCTTTCAATAAGTCTGGTTAACTCCTGTGTGAAGATCATTTTTTCCCCTTTGAGTCAGGTGTACTCTGTCTGTCACCAGCAGGCCTCATGGCATGTAAACAGATCCATGATCAAAACCCCAAAATTCTGCCAGCAACAGCAGGCTTGGAGACAGGTATTGATCTGCTGGCTTTTCCTGTTTCTTCCCTCATCATTCCCTGCAACTGGAAGGACAGATGAGTACACTATTTGTTCTCCTGATCCCTTAACCAGTCATTCCAAGGCCCCAAGTATCCCTTGATTGCTCTTGAACTTCTAATTCACCACTGCCTGCCTGAAAAATCAATAATGGATGATAATCTGAGGTCCATATCAGGGTAGGAAGCTTTCTTATCACTTCTTTACCCTAGGCCCCACAAAGACAGCAAACTTCCCTAAGAAGTGACTCCAGTCTTCATATGGGGCCTTCTGTTCCCCTCAGAAGGGAGCATCCCATAACAATGGCCAAAGCTCTTTTTCTTATGGAAACAGTTTTGATGCAGGGCACAGGCTGACAACCTCACCAGCATCTCCAAAGCAGATGAACCATCATCCCTCATTATTGCTTGGTTCCCCTTGCAGAGGCTCGTACCTGTTGTGCAAGGGCATTTCCAGTTATAGCATAGCTGAAGGACTTAACTGGGAGGGATTCCCAGGAGAAACAGCTGTTTCTTTTCCTACCTTTATGCTTTCCCTGCCTTAGGAAGTCAGAAATGTGAGGAGCTTGTTTTGCTTCCTCACCTCTGTCTTAGCTGCACTTCTGCTTGTACAGCTCTTTATTCTTTCTTGCTGTTTCAGATTTTGCACACAGAAGCATGTTCTTGATCTCCAGACTACATTTAACAACACTTTGAAACAGTCCTCAAGGGGAAAGCTGGGAAGCCTGCTCTGCTGAGTCTTGTGGTTTGGAGAAGATGCAAGTTTACTTTGCTGAGCAGTCCCATAGGAACAGCAGGAAGCAGCCCACAGGTTTGTTCTGCCCTCAGCCCTTGCCATGATATTTGGGATTTGGAGGGAAGACACTCGTGCTAGGGGAGCCCATAAGCAGCTTCTGAGCTAGAAAAGCTGTAGTTCCATGAGAGGATGGCAACAACTCTCCAACAGGCTAAAATACAGCTCCTTCAAGCTCCCACTCTTACCCTGAGACTGACAAGCAAATCTCCCTGCTCTCTAGTCACCCCTGAGCATTGCCCACCAGGTTTTTACACCTTCTCTCCCAGCTGTGGAGTCCTCTGTGAGCACAGGCATTTTGTGCAGCCACTGATGGATGCTGATGGTTGTGAGCACAAAGATAACCCCTTCTCAGAGGTTCAGTGGCTTGGAAGACTTCTTCTCAAGGGGAGAGAACAGTACAAGCACAAGATTGCCTCTGTCAGATGGCTCATTTTCCTAACCCCTGTCCAAGTGAGCAGGAGACCATTGTCTGCTTGCATTAAAGTGGTTGCATTGTTGATAAGTTGTGAATAGGCAAAGAGTTCACTTTAGGGAAAATGCAAAGCGTGGCAGGAGATGAGAGACTCTCTTAAAATATTTTTTGTCTTTTGTTAATCACAGTTATAAGATCTCTGGTGGAGAATCTATATCTATTTAAAAGTTCAGCAAGCCCAAGGAGATACTCAGGGCTACTGAAACCAATTGGTGCAAGCCTAAGACTTACTCACCAGCCCTTAATATGTAAATTCACAATGCACCTGAGAGAAGAACATGACCCAGAGCTCCATAGAGTGGCAAAAGCATTGCTGCTGGGAGGATCAGATGAGAAGTTTTTAAGTTGGTGGTGGTAGCAGCCATTGTTCTTTCAGAAGGAAAGACAGAAAGAAGCTGTTCAGCTATTTTGAAATAGACAATTACAAAAAAATAAAAATCTGCCTGAATCAGTCTTGCAATCCCCAAGGCTCATCAGCCTGAGTTTCTATGGTAAGTGTTTCCACCAGGAGATTAAAGGAAACGGTGAGGGTAGTTTTGATGGAGGGGTGCAGAGAAAGACAGTGGCAGTAGAATGGGAGAGGCAGGTAGGAAGCCACAACACACAGGGCCAGCTAAGGAGGGAGCTTTGGCTGCAGAGCACAGGCTAGAAGGGATGCTTGGAGTTTTGGGCAGCTGTGTTCAGGGGAACATGACTTTGTGTATGTTCCTTGTCAATAAAGAAAGCAGCATTAAGGACAGACTACCCACTGTCAATTACTTCTTAAAACAACCTTTGCACTCCTGAGCCTGTTGCTCAGGTCTGGAGGTGGCAGTGGCTGCTGAAAAGGTTTTGAGGGATGTTGCCTCTTCTGCAGTAAGCACCATGAAGCAAACCCCAGCAAAAGGGATAGTAATTAACTCAAAGTACAGGGGAAGCAGAAGTGCTACTCTTAGAGCCATAGAGTCACTTAGGTTGGGAAAGACCTTTAAGATCATTGAGTCCAACTGTTACCCCAGCACTGAAAAGTCCACCACAGCTACACGTCTTTTAAATGTACTCAGCATCTCCAGCTCCAAGCCCAGGATCATTGAGACCACAAATGCAGGTCAACAAATACAGAAGCATAGGCAGAGGATTCAACTTGGGCCCCACTAGCCCAAACATCCCCACCTCTAAGCCTCTCTAAGGCCATTGGCAGAGATGCAAACAGGGGATCGGCTCCTTCCACCCCACTTAAAAGCCAGTCCCAGCACAGCAATCCCACGGCTTGGTCGTGAACATACGTGGTTGGGGAAAAAACCCCCAACCTGCCACTGCTGCTTGAGCACCCACCCCGAGTTACAGAGGGAATACCATAGCCTGTGCAGTAGTGCTTTGCAGTCCCAGCAATAGCAGGAGGCAGACACAGTATGGGGGAAGGAGACTGCCAGCCCCCTCCCCTGCCACCCCCGCAGCACAGGCAGACACACAAACTTACCTTTCACTCCTTCCTTCACTAACTGTCTTATCACCATAGCAACTGTAATCCCAGGTCATGGAGCTAGGAAAAAAAGAATAAATATAGCACAAATGAAGATATACACTATCGCCAAACACAGCCTCAGTGGCAGAATCTAATTTTCATTAGAGGCATAACAGTGGTTTTGCATAATTATACATATATTAATGCCAAACATGCTCATCTTCAGTTAAAATTCATTAATTCAGTTATAAATAAAAAGGATTGCTCATTGCAGGTTAACTTCTTTTTTTTATTTTTTTTTCATTTTAAAGCAGAAAATATTTCTAGAAGCTCCAGTCATACTTCCACAGCTTTTGCTTAATCCTGAGATTAACAGGGAAAGGAAAACACAAAGATTAAGTCAGCTCTCAAGTAGAAATATGGCATAAAATGTAACAGGAAACTTTGCTGCTTTTGCAATGTGAGGAGCGAGAACAAGCAATAAAAAATTTGGTCCGATGCTGCACTGTACCTGGAATTGAGTCCCCAAGGAAAGCATCTCACAGCCCTTGGTGCTTGTGGTGGAAGCAATACAGCAGCATCATACTGAGAAGGAACATATCACTGCAGGCGACCAAACGCAGGTTTGGCTGACACCAGAATTTACTACACAGCTTGAGGTCAGCCTTTACAAGAGAAGGCTTATTTACTCTGACGGCACAGATACAAGATACCAGCACCAAGGGACAGCCCCAGCCAGGAACATCCTGTAAAGCAAAGAAGCCTTTCCTCTACATCCTTCCATCTTTAAGTTGCTCCTACTACCTTTAGGCTCCTTCATTACCCACTAAATGCAAAGACTCTGAGGATAGTACCTTATACTGCTCTGTATTACTGTTTGCAGGTGGGCCTCATCAGAGTGATGGGGAGCACTTGGTGCTGGTCAGACCCCGCCTTCCCTGGTGCTGTGTGCGGGGCAGTGCCTGGAGGGTGGTTATTGTCACTTCAGGTACCTGGGTATGTAGGTGCTCTGAGACTTCACAGTGAGCTCCTTCATTGCAAAGATACATGTGGCTCTAAGGATGTTTCCAGACCCTTACCTGCTACGTGCTGGATTTGACATAAAAATAAATGCAGCATCTTTAGGAGGTGTCTCTTCCTTAGTTGCACCGATATCCTAGCCAGGAAACCAAGGGCTACCTGGGTTTGTCTCCACAGAGGCTTATTTAATTCCTCGTTTACTGAAAAGGCAAGGAGAATGAGGACAAAAGGGTGAAGAGGACTGGGCGTGAGGGAAGGGTTTGCAGATGGAGGAAGGAAGAAGAGGGAGATTGCAAAACAAGTGGAAAGACAGAAGAAGAGTTGGAGAAAGATCTGTCCTAAGAAGCAACAGAAATCTCTCATGACTGTCAATCTCTAGTTCCTCTCCTCCTTATGTTGTCGTCAGTTTGCAGCGGGAGGAATAGAGGCTGAGCTCAAAGCTTGGCCAATGTGAGGGAGAAATCTCCCTTCTCACCCATGCCTCTGAAGGAGGGAGATGGAGCTCTCTGCCCATCTGTCCATTCCAGCTAGGGTCTCGCTGCCCCTCTGTTCCAGGGAGCCCTCGCTGACCCAGACTGTTGGGATGTGCAGTGGGTCCAAATGTGGCCCCTTCACCCTGTGAGCAGCTCCTGCCCCTGCCCGTGTATCTGAGCCCTGGAAGCCCACCTGTCCATGATGAAAAGAGAAATAACAGCTTGCTTCAGATACTGCTGCTCACAGACAGATTTTTTTTTCTTTTTTGTTTGTTTGTTGTGGGTTTTCAGTTGGGTTTTTTGTTTGTTTGGGGTTTTGTGTTTGTTTGTTTTGTTTTTTTAAGTAATGAACACACACCTCTAGCACACCTATGCTTGCTCAGTCTGTCCTCCCTTCTTGAGTGCCAGCCTAAATAGGAGAGGTGCTTTCTAGGGAGGTCAGATGGGGCCTGACAGAGGGTCCTGCTGAGCAGGAGCTGTGAGCTCAGTGGAGGGAAGAACCTACCTCCTCTCTACTTCATCCTTCACCTTGTCCTTCAGGCTGGCCCATGTCTGGAAAGCAGGTCAGAAGGATGCGTAGGTGTATCTTGCAGTCCACTGCTGGGCAAAGTCCACTCTTCTGTAACCATGCTGTACAGCTGTCCTGTGTACACAAGGCAACTCTGACCTGCCCAGTCCACGTGTGCAGGGGAGTTATGATGTACCAGAGAGCTGTGCTGGAGGGCTGTTTGCCCAGGATTGCCCTACAAAGGCTACCCTGTCTCCTGCCTGAGAGAGCAGTGACACTGCTAAAACCTCCAGTTAAAACAGGGTAAGAGTTCAAATGCCTAAGACAAAATTCACTGGTAGGAATAGGACAGGCATTGAGATATGGTGGCTAATCTAGAGAAAAGATTCAAAATCTTCTCTGACCTCGTGAAGAGAACCAAAGCAGCTGCTTCCCTGATTTTTGTGTTGTCTGTAATTACTACTCCTGACTGCTACAAAAAGTGGATGGGCCACAAAACAGGGAAATGAGACAGATAGAGACTTGCCCTGTCTCTGGAAGTGTTCAAAGCCAGGTTGGATGGGGCTTTCAGCAACCTGATCTAAGTGGAAGGTGTCCCTGCCCATAGCAGGACAGCTGGAACCAGATGATCTTTAAGGTCCCTTCTAACCAGGCCATTATATGAGTCTATTAAATGATTCAGATGGAGAAATGGAGGCTCGAAGAGTAAGACAGATATGAGACATAACTCTGTGGTCTCCAGTGTAGAACTGCAGCAAGTGAAGTCATCCCAGGCTGGTTTTTTCCATGCCAGCCTGGGTATAGAGAGCAGGGAAACTACACTGGCACAGACCAGCATGGTCCCATGTCCCACATGTAGATGGTAAGCTCATGCTCCCTCCTTCTCCTTCCACTCTTTCACAATTAAGTGACTGGATTATCTATATTAAAGCAAACTCAGGTTTGTTTTCACAGCCCCCTGTGGTCCACAGCCCTGTGGGTTGAGTGCATCCCTGCCTAACACCTGGCACTGCCTCCTCATCCTGTGTCCATGACCCTGGACACTGGCGTGCCCTGAGCTGGTTCCTGGATACCACACACAGCTAGCACTGGTTAGCTAACTCCTCCTTCTCCTTTCGCAGCTCTCAGAGCAGAATGAACAGAAGGTTTCCTTCTCAGGACATTTGCAGGGAATGCTCAGAACTACTGGGAGTAGTTGAAGCAGGTGTATGTGTTTTCCCACACCCTTTCCTGCCTTTTAGCATTTGCAATGAGGGATGGGCTGTAAGGGGACATAAAGTCCTTCCTTGGGTGGGACAGCACTGGGACCCTGAAAGTTGCTGAAGGGGCCGTGCATCAGGCCCTTTGACAGAGGACATAGCAGAAGTGATGCTGTAAGCTCAGGGTGGGACTGAGGGGAGTTAGCTCAGCATAGATGATCATTTCAGGCATGGAGCATTAACACAGTGGTGACTCCTGAACTTGAAAGGGGCCTAAAAACCACGAGTCCCCACGCTGAGGGACCCAAATGGCTCAAGGTTTGTAAGGCAACTGACCTGCACAAGCAGCCCCTACATCAGATGACAGAGACTTATGACTGACCTCCATGGAGCTAAATGCATGAGCTTAGGAGAGAAAGAGATGGAAAGAGGAGAGTGGATTGTAGGAAGGAATTGGGATACATTCTAGGAGAAGCTGAAATGATGACCTAGGAAGCTTGTCTCCCCCAGAAACATTGTTACTCCCTGCTTCCTTCCCAACGGCTCCTGCAGTTTTTTCTTGAGTTTGGTCTCTCCCTAGATGTTCCTTTCCTGCAGATGCCCCTGTATGTAGAAATCCAATGACATGGGGCACAAAGTGAGCAAAGCCCCAGCACCCCTTCCCACTCCAGCTATCATTGGGTTTTTGTCCATGTCCCCTGCTGTGACTCCCCCAGTGCTGTGACAGCAGCAGAGAGATGTACAGTTCTGCTGGGAACCCCAGGAGGGTAAGCCCCACCACCCCAAACATGGTCACTGAGCTGCATGGAGGGAAAGCAAAGCAGCAAGGATTCAAGTGACAGCCTGTGTTCCCCTTTGGAGGGTCGTTTAAGCCAGCTGGAGAGGCAGAGGGGATCTGTGAGCACATCCAGCAGCACAAGCTTTATGATTTAGGCAAACAGTTTAAATGCTTAAGTACTCACATGCTAATATGTTTCCTGGCACTTTCACAAATGGACTCTCCTGCCCACCTGCAGAGCAATCTCAGATGTTGTCTCACAGCAAGGACCTATGCAATTTCCTCCTTCTGCCTACAGGCACACCTGGGAATCTTACACGTGCAGTGTAGCTCTCTCCCTCTGCCCTGCCTTCCTGTTGAAGGGGACAGGCAAGTGATGCTCAGCCTGTCTCAGAATCAACTGGGGACGTTGGCGCTGTGCATGGCACCTTTGAGTGTGGTATCACAGGATATCAACATGAGGCAGGGGAGCAGGTGATTTGTTCCAATGTTTTGTTGAAGTCATATAGCAATTCCTGACCAGATGGAGAAGTGGAAGATGTGGCAAACTTGCACTCCCCAGTCCATTGTGGGGCTGGAGCTGATGTACGAGTGTATCATGGGGTCTCACGTGTTCCCACAGCAACAGCAAGGCCATCTACATTTCTCCTTCTCTCCCATGCACACCGGTTAAAATCACTTTCATTGCAAGTGCATCAGCTTGAGCACCCAGCCCTTTAATTACTGCAATGAAGGATATGTATGTAGGCGATTCTGAGGCCAGCAAAGCAGAAAATTAGTATTTAGTGTGAAAGTGATACCACTGCATCATCACCTGTGCAAAGCAAACAACACAACCAGCCAGGCTGACTCTTTTCCTCCCTATATACACACTTGGACTTGTCCAGCGCTGCAACAGCCCCACAGCTTCGTGCACATGTGGGGCCTGTCCCTCTGAAATTGCCACTAGGAGATTCTGGTCAGGCTAGGGCTGCAAGGTGGCATCTGCTTTTCTCTGGTCTTTTGATGAGGCAGATTTATACACTCACTTCTAGGATAATCCTACTCAAATGTCAAAAGTGCCACATTAGCTACTGCGTTGATTCCTGCGGCATTTACAGAGCAGAAGAATGCAGCAGCAAGTGAGGGTGAGGCTGGAGGGAAAAAATCTGCAGCCTCGAGGTGTCCCTCCAGGTGAATCATCTGTCTCAAGCCAGTAATCAAATCTTCTCCTCCTCCAGACCCTTCACTATCTTTCTCCATCATTAAGGCAAATTCCCCTCAGGCCTTCTCACCTCTTTGTTACCTAGGCTGCTTGGGCACAAATAGACAATAAAATGCTATGTCCATACTAGCCCAAAAGGGAAGGCTGTTGGTTTACCAGTCAGGTTGGGAAGGAGTCAGTGCCCCCAGACCCAGGGTTTAGCCTGTCATCGATTACACCAGATTGGGGCATTGGAGTTAGCTGGAATGGAGGTGAATGGATCTGCCTCTGTAGTAGTCACTGAGTAGGAGCATGGATGAGGCCCAGAGGGATCACTCTGTAGCAGGATCCAGAGCCCTGGGCTTGACTCCAGTCATAAACCCAGCAGCTGCACAGCCACCTTTACTTTGTTATGAGATTTTTGGCTGTTTGGACGTGCACACATGAGAGGCAGCCAGAAATGAAAGCAAAATTCCAAGTTATAGGTCAGACTTCTAAGAGGTTCCAGAATGCTGGGGCTCCTGATTCCTTCTCTCTGCCAGTGCTGTCTCCATTTCACGTGCAAACTCCGTCTATGAGCAATGCTCAGGTAGATGACAACCAACCTTCCAGTAATGTGAGCAGTGCAGGGGTGACTGCCCCAGCCAGGGCTCTGCATGCTGGTGGTTTCTACCACAGAGAAAGCAGCTGTTTCCCTGGCCTCCCTTGTGTAGGGGCCAGAACATCCTTGCCCAAACAGGAGAGTATTTCAACATGTTTGGCATGGACCTGTGACCTCTTTGGGGTCCTGATCGTATCATTGATGGTGAAGTGGCATAGTTCAAGTCCTGAATTGCAGATGGAGTAGCAAATTACATAGTGCAGGGAGGGTCCTGGTGGTCACCAACAGTGCAAGTACATGCACATACACACACATGGGGCGGTTCCAACTGCCCCAGGTCCCTGCGTACCCCACTCTGTGATCTGCACCAGCTCCCCACCAGTCCCAGTGCTAATTTCCTGTGCCCACAGATGCCAATTCCCTTGGAGGTTCCCCACGTGATGACTACCCTGTGTTGCAGCTGAGCTGTGCCCAGCCCCTCAGGCACTCTGAGGTTGCCCTTTACTCCAGTGTATGGCTGGAAGGGGCTCACCACCCTGGAGCAAGCAGAGACCTCTGCGAGTCATTGCAGACAGTGTTGCCCAGACATTGGCTGTATCAGTGCTGTGGAAACTGCTGTGAACAATGTCCTGTGTCAGCAGTTTGGGTTGTTTTCTGCTTTAATATGTCCTTGAACACAGAGACCAGTGGGAGGCCTGGTTTTAAGCCACAGCCATCCTGAAACAGGTTTATGCCTATGCCCACACACACAGAGAAAACATCAGTGACTGTGGAAGCACAAGATTAAATATTGAGCAGACACTCAGAGATTTTCAGGATAGTCTCTTCTTTTTTTTTTTTAATTCAATGCTGAGTTGTTTGTTGTCAGCTTCTTTTTTTTTTTTTAATTTTTCCCCTTCCTGATTTATTTGCAATGCTTGGGCTTACAAAAACAGCAGAAACTTACCAGTGGCCAATGATGATTAACAGTCTCTTACATGTGATTAACTCTACATTCAATGAAAGGTAATCTCAAAAATCTGTGTCAAGAAATATAAACATACAGGGGGAGGGGCAGTTGTGTGTATATAGAGGGACTATAGCCACAAAAGCCGATCTTTTATCCAATCATCCCATATACACCGCACTCTGCTTTTTTCTTAGAAATATCTATTATTATCTAGAATGTGTGTAGTATTTCTGTGCGTAGATCAAATCTTGAAACAAACCCTTCATACAGTTCAGATAAGGAGGTGTGAGAAGAAGTGTGTGAAAACATAAATGAACTGTTCTGGTGAAGTTGTAATTGAAAGGAGAAATGGGGTCATCTGCTTTCATCATCATCATCTCAGTAATTATTAGATGCAGCTAAGGGTGACTGGTAGTTTTAGAGGAAAACTGACCTGATATAGCCTACCCCATTTGTCCCTTTTTTTGGCAATGGAGAGCATCTGGGGGACTTCTCTGATACTTCATCTCCAAAGCTCTGATAGTTTGATAACAAGGCTTATACCAAGAACTTGCAAGGTAATAGAAATACCTGCCTATGCATGGACCACATACCTTGAGTTCTTGAATGACACTTCTGCTTGTGTGTGGGCAGCTCTCTCCCTAAAAAGGCACTTTTCAATGTAAGAACAAAAGCTTGGATTTCAGACGTTTTACTGAAAAATATCTTCTCTTCAGATTGCCACCTGCACATCCCATGGTATCGCTGACAATTTGTTTTGAAGCAGAATCTGAGCCCGTCTGAGCATTTCTGACTGAAGGAGGGGTGGCTGTCCTGCCTGCTTGTGCTGGGTGGTTGCTAGCCCCCTTTTTGGAGATGCTCTGACAGATACTGTGAAGGAACAGTGCTATTCCCTTAGCAGCAGTCATAAGAAAGCAAAGAAGAGAAAGAAAGCTGTGGCAGCAAGGCAATGACAAATCCCACTGCACTGTGGTCAGCACAAGCAGGTAGCTCACAGTGCAAAAATTTCATTCAGGATGAGTAAGCTGGAGGACAAAGGGGGAAGAGTTGCAGAAGGAGCTTCTTTGTTTCGCATGGTGCACTGTGTGCACCAACACTGCTGCAGCGACCAGAAGCAAAAAACCCTCAAAAAACCAAAATGAAGCTACAGCACCTTTCAAAATTTTCCAAAATAACACAGATAATTAAAGCAGTGTTAGACACAGGGTTAAAGTGTTCTGGTATTCAGGAAAATGTCCGTGGAAAAACGTGCCTCCCTCGCTCCTGTCATTCTGCTCCGTGGACCATGAGAGAAAGGGAGAGCTGTATCTTCTGACTTTGGCGACTACAGACAACACCACTAAGGAAAAAGATTTGTATTCCTCTGTGCCCACAGTGCTGCACAGCAAAGGGGGAGTGTGAGCTGGAGCTTGCAGTGCTTTACATAGCAACAGCCCAGCTCCTCATTGGAGCAACTTTGTGAGGTGCCGAGTCCTCCCGGCTCTTACTAATGTCATGAGCATGAAAGATGCTCAGTAGCTGTGCTGACATACAAAGGTTCATCTGTGCAATCCCATCGCTGGCATGAAGGGAAGGGCAGAGCCCTTATTGCTGCAGCTGTTGGAGCAATGTTGGAGCAAAAGCAGAGGCATGCTGCAAAACTGATTTGTTATGCTGGGTTTTTTTGGGGGGTGAGGGGTGGGGTGTGAGCACTCCTTGCTTGTAAATTGAGCACATCTGCTCTGGAAGTGGCCAGGAGGGGTAAATATTGAAGAGCAGATTGTCAGCTCCTGCTCGAAGTGTGGCAGGATCTTAGTAGATGCAAACAAGGGGCTTGGAAATATCCAGAAGAAGGAAAAAGTGCTAGAGAAGAAATATATATATCTAAATGAGATGGAAGAAATGAGTGATAACTCAAAGAGACGGAGGTAGTGAGTTCCTACTGGAAACCAGTCCCTACCAAGGACTAAAATAACATGGAAAAAAAAAAGATAAGTAAGGCAGATCTCATAAAATAAAGTATTCATGAAGACCAGGGAAGGGGATATTTGGGAAGTCAGGTCACATGCAGATAGACTGAACTGGGTGGCACACGTCCAGGTGCCTGACTTTGCAAAGTACCAAGCTCTTCCTATAAGGTGCACTGTGTGTTTCATATGTTGGCTAGTAAAAAAATCAGCAGGGTTTAATTTTTCTCTTCTCTATGAAATTCTTGTGATAAAAACAAGTAAACTGAAGCTGCTGACCCTCCTTATCTTCCATAATAAATGTCAAGTTTTTAGTTACATTGGCTAAAATTAAGTCTGCTCCTGAGCTGGTGTTACGACAACTTTTGCCCCCATTGCTCGGTGCATGTGCAGGGCACATCTCCTGCGGACACCTCACTGCCTGGGGACCAATCTTCTGTGCCCTCTGGGGTGGATGACTGGCCTGGGATCTCAGGGATTCAGTCACCACAGCCCAACCAGAACACAGTACCTCTGTGATGCCCCATGGGAGCATATTGGACATGAGAGCCATTTTGGTGGGAATCCTTTCATTCTCAGCAAGAAGGAAAAGTAAAAAATTCAAGTCCTTTAATGCTTCAATGATTTCTGCTTTATATTTCTTCTGTCTGAAAAATTATTCCTGGTCACTAACTTCTTCAATTTCCTCCTCCTCCCGGTCCTTCTCAATTCATTAATTTCACAGAGGACTGGTGGTATTCAGTCCTTTACAGGACCTGGTCTCATAAAAACCCCCAAAACAAAACAAAAACGCGTCCACCAAAAAAACCCCAGAAACACAAATGCACCACACTGCCAGCTTTCTATGAATGTAAATAGTGGTCACACTGGCAGTTGATTCCTTTATACCTAACTTCATAAGGAACTTTTGGTAGTAGTAAGGAAGACAGATGAAGATTGAGAAGCCATGAGAAGCACACCTAGCGGCATGCTTCACTAATTTGTCTATGCTGAGTCAGAGTCTCTGGGTGCAGAAGAAATACTAAATACAGGAGTGTTTTCCAGGGCCAGGTTGGAGTAGTTTGGAGACGGTGGGAAGCACTAGTAATGGACTCTGGTCTGCAGCTGCAGTAACACCAACAGGCCCAGAGGTCATAGTGAGAGAGGAAAATTTACAGCAAGGGTTTAGAAAAAAAAAGACTCAGATAACTGTTTAAAAGAGGAGGAGGAACCACCTAGTGAGCCAGGATGAAAAGAGATACATACACCTTGTGTGGCAGAGCAGCAGTGAGAGCAGGACACTGCAGCAATGTGTGAGCTCAAGGAGCAGCTCAGCGTGGAGCAGGGAGAGGGATTGATTTCAGTGGCAGACATGGGGGAGAGCTGGGCAGAAGGGTAGCGTGGCAGCAGGACAAAACAGAGGGATATCAGGTGGATGACAGCAAAGAGCCTCCTGGCAGGGACTGCCTGCGATATAGTCCCCAGTAGGAAGTGGGCAGCACAGGAGGCTGAAAAGATGCCTGGGCAAATCCTGGGCTACCCTCAGGTGTTGTCTGGGAGGTGGGTGGGTGATGACAGAGGTTCTTTTGTGTGCCAACAGCCAGACATGGCTGGGAAAGGCAGCTCGTGCCAGGAGAAACTAGACAACCTGCCCCATCACAGAAATCCCCAGCGAAAAAACCAAAGTGTCTGCTAGGGTTTAGTATTCTGCTTCCTCTTCAGAAAGGATAGATGTTTCCTCCTTCTTCTTCAAACAGTTTGTAAATAATTAAAAGAGAGAGACAAAATATTCTCTGAAGATGACCTAGTCTTCTGTTTCCATGACAACCTCCTTCCTAAGCCAGAACCCTTTTGCTCGAGTTATATGGCAGAGGGTGAAAGCCCTTTTGCAGGGAGGTGGGAGAAGTGGCATGACCCTGCTGGGAGGCGGAGACAACCTGCATAGCAAAATGACTGTCATGAACCCCAAACCACAGGCGAAACAAAGATGTTTTTCCTTGCAAGTCATTTCCAGGGACAACCAAGAATAAGCTGGGAGAGCATCCATCCTTCCCTCCACAGCCATCCCAAGTGCAGGCCATGCTTCTGTCATAATCAGATACTGGGATAGTTTCTAGCACTGCACTGATCTCTCACCTTTCTCCCATTCCTCTGTTGAAACTCTTCGAAGCCCACATGCCAGCCAGGACAGTTCAGAGTCCCACCTCCCTGTCCCCTTATGGCCACCTTCCAGGAAAACACTCTGCCTTGAATTGCACCGGGTTTGGATGGGTTTCAACTGTTTGGGTTCTTTTGGTAAGACTTACCTCTGGCTTCAAAGAAGCTCTGGGTTTGGGTCTAAGCCTTGTGCAACTCAAGTTCATTGTTCAGCCATTTGAGGAGTAACTTCCCTCCTTCCCTGAAGATGTGAAACAAAGTGTCTTGCCCCTCCTCTCTTCCCAGAGAATAACAAGCAGGAGCAGCCCACTCAAAGAACCACCAGTGCAAAAAAGCATTTAAAGACCCTTATTATTGCTTTAATAAATCTAGATTTGCATCCCTTCTGCAAGAACAAGGATGCAGGCTCTCCTGGCCTCTCCTTACAGGTCTAACCTCCCTGCAGTCAGCATGCACTCTTGCAACACAGCAAACACTCCTTCCAGCAAATAAATTAAGTTCACACAGTAATTATCCCTTTCCTGACTGTTGGTCCCATTTGATGTGCTCACTGTTTACAGCTTCAGTTTGTAAGATGCAGCAGCTGCTTTAAAGTCAGACAGGTCACAATAAAATCAGAACATCTGTTTCGTGATGCCCACTTCACAATGCTTTGTATGCCAGCTGCAAGACCTCTGCAAGGGCTGCTCTTCTCAGTGCACCAGCCTCCAAACCTTCCCATCTCCATGGGGCTGCTATCCTGTGCCCACTGCCCTTCCCACACTGTCTTCTCTGACACACCTTAGTCGAATTTCCCTGAAGTGGTCAGTGACGTTAGAAATTCTTTGTCTCCCATGGGTGGCTGGTTTTCCTACCCACCTGCAAATCTGGGCAGGGTACAAAACCTTGGAGTTGGTGCAAGAGAAGATCCAGGATGGCCCTGCTGGGAGGAGACTTGTGTGGTTGTACCTCTGGAAAAGCAAGAAGGGATACAGGCTCTGGAGGCCTTGCTGCAACCACACTGGGAGAGGACTGTGTTCACTGGATTGAATCCTGGATCCTGAGGCAGGTCATGGTTTGAGGAGCTGATCTGCCCTTGCCCTCCACACTGCAGCCCTCTCTCCTCACACTGCCCTGCAAGGTAGAGACAAGGAGAGCTGCAGTTCTCTTGGTCTCTCTCACCTGTTGCTGCAGCTGGCGAGCCAGTTAGCCTGGACACAACACACATAACATTCCTTACAATTGTGCACACACACGTGCGCCAATATTCCCGGCTCTCCATGACTGAGGTTGGCAGTGAGCAGGACTCTGGTCTCAGCTACACCGATGTAAATCAGGATAACGACGAAGGATGATGCTGGAGAGGAGGCAGAGTCACCGCTGAGCTGAGAATGTTCTTGTAGGGTCTTCCCACTGAAACTTGGAACAGGGTTAGCCCTCAGCCAGGGGAGTGACTGTGTTTTGGGTTGTTAAAGCCCCTTTTGCTTTTATATATTTTTAATACTCTAGTTTTTGTTTGCTTTTAATATATATAGCTATAGATACAAAAATAACAGATAGGATTTTCTAGGGTTGATTTTTGCACCTTTGGGCTTCTAAAATAAAATATCATAATTACTGTAAATGATTGGGGAAAAGTTGGATTTCCTATCCCCTTCTTATCTCCCGATTCCCTTCCATATTGCTTCTCCCACTTCAAATTTCCCCATGAGTCTTGTAATCTTTTCCCTTAGCGGTTTTCTTTCTTTGGAAAATGAAAAAGACAAAACCAACAAAACAACAAAAATATGCCATGTAGCCTCTATCCCCTCCTCCCACGATCATGCCTGCTGTGTTCACACATTTCTTCAAGAGTGATGCTTTTCACCTCAAAATGTTTCCCGTGCTCCATGGCTGTTTGCTTTTTCCTGCTGCTGGGGCCAGATTGTCACCTGCTGCAAGTCAGCATGACTCCACCTCGAGCCAGAGCTCTTCTGCTTTACACCAACAGCACACAATCAGGTTTTGCCAATTTACCCTTGCCCTGAAGATCTGGCCCATAATTTTTAATGTTTGAAATGGAAGCATGGACAATAAGGAAGTTCCCAGAAACAGGCAAGGCAAGCCCCAGATGCTCTTCCTTTGCTGCTCACCCTACTTTGCTTCCCTTTGCCCCCACCCTGCCTGTTTGGTGTAGCAGCTCCTTCAGCCCCCTTCCTTTGTTCCTCCTTAGTGCTTTCAGAAATTCATAATCTCTTGGTAAAAAAAATAAATAAATCAATCTCTCTATATATGTATATGTATATAACTAAACAGCTGCCGCGTGGCAGTCACCTGGCTGGAGGGGCCTGTCCCTACCAGCCCCATGGCCTTTTCTTGTCACTATAGTCTCTGTGGTGATGGTCCAGGTCTTGCCCTTAGGCAGGACTGTTCCCGTATTGCTTGCACTCTCCCACGCCTCTGAGGTACGGTACCAGAGTATTTATTTTATATATATATATATGTATATATATTTACGTATATATATATATTTATAATTTTTTGTTTGCCTGTTTCTTTTTCTTGCAAATCCTTTGGAATTGCTGCCGGGGAGAAGCTAGTGAAACATGCTCCCCATGCCAGCAGCCGAAAGCTCTCTCCCTGCACCTCAAGGACCCTCATCTATTCCTCTTGCTGACTCCGTCACCCAGCTCCAGCTCAGAAGGGAGCGGGGAGCTGCGGTCCCCTGTCCCCAGTCTGCCGGGGCCGTCTGGCTCCTCTCCTCCCCTGGGCGAGGGGGTGTCCTTGCAGAAGTCCGTCACCCAGGAGGGCATCGAGAGGAAGCCCCGGGGGTCAACGGTGTAGAAGGGCTTGGCGTGGTGTGTGGCGGGGCGGCGGGGCGAGGGGCTGGCGTGGAGGCTGCTGGTGCTGCTGCACTTCTTCACCACGGTCAGCCCCGGCGGAGGCGGCGAGAAGAGGGAGGTCAGCGAGAGGCTGCTGAGGGTCTCTGAGGGCTCGCTGTTGTTGCCACCCCCCCGCAGGCTGCTGCCCGCCCCCTCCTCATCAGAGGGGTCCATGGAGTCGTGGTGAGTGCAGCCGGGACTGGTGCTGCCCCCGCTGCTGTGGCTGCGCTGGTGCCGGCACATGCTCCGCAGGTTGAAGAGTCCCCTGCCCCGCAGGCTCCGGCGGCGGGAGGCGGGGGACAGGGGCGCTGCCAGGGGTCTTTGGCTGCCCGCAGCGGGCACGGGACACAGAGCCACGGGCAGCGCCAGCGCGCAGCGCGGAGAGTCGCTGAGGTTGAGGCTGTCCTCCAGCGTGGTCTGCAGGCTGCCCGCTGAGCTGCTGCTCCGGCTGTCCAGGGAGGTATCGCTCACGGGCGTCTGGGGAGCAGCAATATGGAAACACCGGTCTCAGGAAGTAGACGGACAGAGGCTTTGCCTTATTTGTTTTGGGAGTACTTTGGGGGATGAAAACAAACCACAAGAAAGGGGGAAAGCTCCGATTCCTCTCTCACTCTCCTCTGCTGGTGAGGGCATCGATAAATCACCTAAGCAATGCTACAAAGCACCAGCCATGCAGCTTGCCCAGGGGATTGCCTTCTGGGTAAGGAGGAGGAAAGGTTTCAATATTTTGAACTGATTGCATTCCACTCCAGGATGAATCTAGCCCTCCCACGTGAAGGGCTCCGCTAATGGGAAGGGCTGCTGGGATGTTGTAAGCTCTGCAGCCTCTGCCACTAGGCTTTCCCTGAGCATTGACAGTCCAGAGGGCAGTGGAGCAGAGACTCCCCATGGGTCCTCACTCATGGCTTCCCTATAAACCTGCCATACAGGCTGTGAACACACCAAAACTATCAGCTGGGCAGGAATCAGGGGACTTCTGTACATAGACCTCCACTCGTTAAAAAAATAAACAATACTTGGGGAGAGAAAAGAGGCCTCATGGTTCTTCTGACCAGCACTAGCAGCAGTGATGGTATTCAGGGCAGAAAGGTGGGGTCCCCTTCCAGCAGGAAGAGAAAACAGCCTTAATTTCCTTGTATCAGGGCTCAGCTAGTTAAGCTGCATTTCAGTTATTTCTAGGAAATTGGTCTGCACTATGATATCATAACTGAGACACTGTACTGGGAATAATACATATAGGACTGGAAGCAGTCTCCTGAATCACAGTTATTCAACAGAGTCTGCATCATATAATCAGAACTTTACCAATTTCTCCTTTATAACAATTCAGTACTTTTGTCCCAGTGGTATGCCAGCTCCAGTGCTTTTCCTCTTCGTGTCCCAGAAGTTTCAACACTGCAACAACTCAGTGGTCTCAAATCAAGGCTTAATTTTTCCTGGGTGAATTTATACACATTTGTATTTACTAGCAGTGTCTGTCACATATAGCTAGATAGTTTGTCCTGAATGGAGTGTCCCTGTTCATGGAGTATCTTTTAAAAACAGTAACAGGGATCTCTACTTGGCTTTCATCTCTGCCTCCTCTGCTCTTCAGAGACACTTGATCTTCCCCCAACACTTTTATTCTTCTCTTTCATTAGTGAGAAATAGCTGCTTTTACAGAAAGAGATAGCACCTTTCTGGGCTGTGAGAGCTAAGTGGGCTGGGGAAAACAATGAGCTTAGAGACACAGTGTGTGGATGTGGCACTAAGGGCTGTGGAGGATGTAGGTGGGGCAAAGCCTATTCCAACCAAAAAGGTGCGTGATCTGGAGTCACAGTGCTAAGGGGACAGGTGCAGCTGTCATCTCCCCGGCTCACACCGTGGCTGCTGTGCACACAGGTGTCTGCAGCACACTCAGTGCCAGGGACCCAGGGGAGAGCTACAAAGTGATGTGATTTCATCTTCATGTGGGGCTCACTGCAGCTGTCGCACTATTTGTTGATCCAAAGCAGAAGAACGTATGACTTGATGGGTGAGAGCTATACAATACCCTTTGCTATACTACCTTGTCTTTTTCCCAACCCTCCTGCATTCTGCAGTCCACTGTGCTCCTCCAACAGATCAAGGTTTACCCAGGCCATGACCACAGCTGCCTCTCTCTTTCCTTTGCCCTCCTCCTTGTTCAACCCCTCTGTTTGGGTGTGATCTGAAAATTGAGTTTTTCTAGCAAAAGGAAGCAGGGTTCCTCACCTGATGAAGAAGTGAACAGTTCACACTCGGAGATCTCAGTGATGCCCATGAGCCTTGCAGAGAGATCTTAGGAAGGTTGTGTGGACTGGAGACCTCCTCAGGTCCTGTCTGGGTGGCAGAGGTGGCTGGGTGGAAAAATTCCGCTGGTACAGGTAACAGAGGGCAAGATGCACCTGGAGAGAAGGGGCTGGGAGGGACTGACAGACCATCAAAGAAAGGGGAAGAGAACAGAAATAGAAGAAAAAAAACCTTTGAGTCCTCTGATTTGATTTGGTGCCTTTGGTGCTGTTACACTGAGGGTCCTCAAGTCCAGTGTACAAAGGATATTCAGTGACATGCACTCCTGACCAAGAAACCTCAGTCTGGTATTGAGACCACAGATCCCATTTCTTGCACAAAAGTCTGCACCAGACCTGGAAGACCTAACAAAGCTCAGAGTCATAAAGAGCCCAGCTTGGCTCAGCTGTTGTTCTCACAGAATATGTATCATTGCCAAAGGATTTTCACTCTATATCCTGCAAGGCAAGGGATGAAGGGAGATAAATAAAGTGGCGGTTTGGGAAACCCGGGGACCAGAGGAGACCAGAGCATGCTCAAGAGTGGCACTGGAGCACTTCCACTAAGGACAGATGCGTGTTACATGTTCCCTGAACCTGTGCCTGCTGTCAGGGGCAGCAGTGTTTTGCTGTGCTGAGTGAGCACAATTCATACAGCTGGCATGCTAAGGGAATTTGTCCCCACTCTTCTCTGACCATGCATGGGCACACTACTGTGAATGGGGGTCAGTTCTTTTACAATACTTCACATAGTCATGTCTGAAGGAAGATAAAAGATCTAGCAGCTAAAAAAGGAACTGTTCCTCACACCATTCCTCAAGACCAGCAAATGGAAAGCTAACTGCTGGTTAGTGTAACCCCATGTCACATTAACTCCATTCCTGGCAGAGGGGAGGCAGGGGAAAGACAGATGAACTTAACCAACCCACACTTTCAGCAGACCCAGAGAATAATGAGAACTGTGCTCACCTTTGGTACTTTCATGCTTTAGCCAAGACTGGACTGAGTTGAAAGGAGTATTCTCCATTTCACACAGGTAACTATCTGGGTTTGTAGAGCCATCCTCACTGGACACTGGGAGCAGAGATTCCCCAAGATTGTCTGCCCCATTGGAGTCAGGGCTGTCTTGGCCATCCTGCTAGAAAAATTAGTGAGGACAAAGCCTTGTGAAATTTAATGGCAGATGGTAGAACAAACTTGTCAAAGTCTTAAAAAGAGCTCATTCTGATAATACCTTCAAGCTAGCTAAAAGATGCTCAGTTTGCCCACCCAAATCCCCTAAATTTAGACTCATTTAGAGGAAGTTATTAACAGTAGTGAAGAGAACTTTCTGAAACATATATCCTTTTGTTCTCCTCAAATCCTTCTCCATGGTATGTCTCTGTGGAGAAACACTTGAAAAATGATCAGAATTACATTCCTCAGCAGGGACACTTGGATGCATACAGAGCACTTGAAATGAGCAGGGGCATTAAATACAGTGCATGGTGTAACATGCCCATGACCACCTGGGGCTCACCTTGATCTCCTTAGGACTCAGCTGCGAAGTGTTTCGATTATCTGACTCATCTCCTAGAAGGATGGAAGAGGACTTGTCTGAGTTGAGGGATAATGCTTCCATTTCAGCCAGCTGGACCTGCAGGAAGGGAAAGGAGCTGTCACAGGTCATGCCTGGCACCCACATTTCAAGCAGTCACACTGTTCATGGTGGATAAGTGAGAGCCTGTAGACTCAAGATCAGTTTTAGGTTATATTCCTTGGACACATCAGGAACTGCCTAACCCAGACCTAGGCTGGGCAGGAGAATTCACTTTTTAAGGAAGGTTGAACATACAATCTGCAAGCAGCCCACCACCAGTCCATGCTTCTCTAGTGCCAGAATTGGAGGAACAAGTCCTGAATTTGTCACAGCAATACAGTCAGCCCAAGGCCCTGCAAGTAAGGCCAGGCAGGCAGAGGGCTCCCTCAGGCCAGTGACAAGGCAGCCTGCTCTGCTGAGGGATGAGGAGTGAACCCCTCTCTCTGAAGGCACCACAGACAGCCCTGCTTAAACATGAAGCTGCTTTCATTCCGGAGATAGTCATGCCTCTTGCAGTCCATGCCAGTATCATGCGTTTCATATTCTCTTACCTTCATTACTGAAACCCTGTTTCCCTCCAGCTGTTCTGAGTCTTCCCTCTCCCCTCTAACCTATCCAAGACCTCACCTAACACCATCTCCCATTCTTCTCTCCATCCCTAAACTCACTCCTCCCACCCACTCATACTTTGCTCTCTTACTTTCTGAAAGCAAGTCTGACCACTGCATCTTTCTTATTCTTGTTCCTCTGCTCCAGTCCCATGCCTGACTTTGCTTAATGCTTTGGCCTGTTTCATACTACATGTGCCCCTCTCCCACATCATCTTTCATCCAAGCTTTCAAACTCCCTCTGCCTGACAGCTCTTTCTCACAATGCCTGAAAAGCATCTTCATTTTCTACTAGACTAAGCAGTTGCTCTGTCCCTGCTGTGCTTGAATTCCTGTCACCGGTCTCTAGAGTCCCACCAGTTCACACTAACAGCAGGTAACTCTTGAGAGCTGTATTCTGGGTTGTCTCAATGAGGACAGCTTGCTTCCTGATCGTGTATCTTTCTGGCCATGTGTTTGTGTTTGCAAGAGGCAGGTACAGGTTTTGTGCCATGACAGCAGGTGAAACACTTGGAGAGAAGACTCTTTTGAGCTGGAAGTTTAGTGGCTTGGGCCAATGCCAGAAGGTGGAAGAGGTCTCCATCTGAGCGATAATGCACTTTAAACAAACAGGATGGAAAACCAGGGCAGGATTTAAACAAAGGGCACAAATTACATCCTTATTTGAGGTATTCTGACACAGGCACATGGTGCTGTTCCACCATGAAGAGAGCCCAACACCGACAACTGCTGCTCAAAATGCCAACACACAGAAAGCTCATAATGAACTTATATCAAGCACATTACACGACCACCAGTCAGCAACTACTTGTGTAGAGAAACATAATCTTCATTCAGTCCCACTTAATGTGTGTACTCATATATTACTGGCCTAATAGGTTGTTACACCAGAACAGCCTTACAGCTGTGCTTGTAGAGACATGAGTATGAAACATGGTAACGTCTGTGACTACCTTCTCCATCCATAAAAAGGGATTTCAACAAAAGTCAGAATAGTCTGTCACTGAACTGCTTGCTTGCAAATTCTGGCCACCCTGGGATCTACACAAAAAAATATAATCAACAAAGTCGTGAATAGATAAACATTTCACTGCTGCTTGCTGACAGACTCCTACCAGTTCGTAAACACACTTCAGCCACCAATAAATAGATGTCTATCAACCATCCCAAGAATGAAAGGATAGCAATGACAAGAAAAGAGGTTAGCACCATGAAAAAAGGAGATTTTGCCTGTATTGCCTCCCTTACTGCAGAATACTTGAAAATCAGCTGACTGAAGATGGGGAACAAAAAATTTTTTAAAATTATGGTGGGAGGAGAAGGAGCTGTTCACTAGATCACAATCCATGAAAACTGCCAGGAACATCAGCCTGAGACACTGAACCACACACACATATCCCTCAGAAAATATCTAATTGCAGATACTACATAGCTTTATAAACAGACCTGTGATTACAAAAATTCCTAATTATACAAATAATTGGTTTGAAAATATAGTGTCAGGAGCATAACTGGGAAAGGTGCTGAGCACTGCTGCTCAATGCCACAAAAAGCTTAGCACATATGAATAAGTTTGAGCATATGTTTAAATGTTTTGTCCATCCACTGTGCTCAGCATCTTGATGAATTAAACTACCAATGAAATCAGAGTGAACATTTTTGGCTAATAAGTGCTTTTTGTCAAAAGAACAGAGTTAAGGGTGATGTGGTGGACAGCAGGTATACTGCTTTTTCTAATACACATGTATTGAAGAAGACTTGATAAAAACTGTTTCACCTTTGTAACTTGCTGTCAATTGGTTCTGAGACACTGTAGTTCTATGTGTACAATACCTATTTGAATATGTTGATGTAGCAGAATACAGTCTAATTTAAATGACTATTGTATTCCTGATGTTAGCTATGCCTCCATATGGTGATTTCTTGTTGACATTTCCTCAATGTTTTTTTCACTATGAAATACTGAAGGTCATGATCAATCATGACTTAAATTCCTGAACTGCAGTTTTGATTTATATGATCAGAAATAAAGTATCTACATTTTATTACTAAAGTTATTCTTGCATATATAGATAATTTCAAATTTACATTTTAGATGTACTGAAAAGTCAATTTTGAAAAATAATTTATGGCTCTGTAACAACTATTAGAAAATATAGTTGTTTTTATAGAAACAACATAGAAATCACATAGAAAATATGATCTAAGAATAATTCTTCAGTTGTGATTATTATATCGAAGTCCTTGCTGTGGCTGTGGGTTGCACTTGAAGATTTTGCTATCTAGTTTCCTTGCTGGAAAGGTAAGAAAATGTGTGATTGTCTTCATTCCTAGGCAGGATACTGAAGATTGGAAGGTTTTCAAATGTAGCAAAGTAGCTGCAAATGACTTAACTTAGGGGTAATCATTCTGGAATGCTGTAGGAGATCTCATTTCCAGAGAAAGCTGAGCACCAATTGCTGAACATAAGGACATAAATAAAGCAGTGGAAATTGCAGTTAATTGAAAACTAGTTATTTGGTTGCATTAACACAGCATCCATTTGCGAAGTGTTGCAATAATGATAAACTACAAGAATATTTGCATTTTGATACTTTCAGAGGGAAGTTATGGGGACGAGCAGATAGTGAAAAACTGGAAAAAAAATTAGAGTATCACAACTAGGCACCTGAAGCCAAACAAAATATTGCTTTCTTCAAACAGGGATAGAGTAATCTGCCAATAAGAGCTCATTTCACAATGTGACTTCATGAGCGATAACAACATATCACATTAGTTACGGGTAAGAAGAGGATGAAGACTGCCCACTGACATACCAGATTACTGTCAGATAAGCCACACTACTGCTACAAGTCTGACCACACAAAACTGGAGCACTTAAATCCAATAAAATTATTTCAGAAATAAAATTTCAGAAATAACCTATCTCCTTCCAGACTACTTTCTTCCTGATTTTCACAAGGTGAAAAGACTAATAGTTTAGGAAATAGTTTTCTAAAACATCTACCAACTTTAGAAGCTCAAGTCTAAGCCATTTGGTGTCCTGCTCTTAACAACAACCCATTTGTCAGCTAACAAACTTTTTCAGTGGGCCCATTTTTATTTAGTTTTTGCTCAGACTAATTAACTATTTTTTGCCACAAACCAATCCTTGCTCACAGACGGTGACTCTGTTCAACAAGGCATTTAAACATGTGTTTGATTCATCGACCTCAACAGGGAATAAGCAAACACATGCTTAAAACAAGGACAAAACACATCCTTAAGTCTCCCACTGAATTGCTCCTGAGTGCTGTCGTTGGGGTGAGACCCTTAGAGTCCTCTGTACAACATGAGCTCAAACTTATTCTTTTCTTGCCAAATTGAATACAAGAGCTGCCAGGATGCCTTCATATTCATTTCTCTACAGGTCAGTCCATCCCTCCTGACCTGTGTCCTGTCATGTCTCACTTTTCCACCACCTCAAACATCCACCTGTGGCTGAGTAGGGCAGTATCAGCACTTCACAACAAACAACAAACACAGGTCAACAAGCTCTACTGTCTACACAATCTACACTCAGGAGCACACATCAGACGACCTGTGGGCATGTGGGTGTGGGTGTGCAGGTCTTGGGGGGAGAGTCCCCTCACACATCCTCGTACGCAGGTTACCTCTTGCTTGTCATGGTTACACTTCTCGCACATGGCCGGCGAGGAGTAATGGTGGAAGACGGAGCCCGATAGGTTATCGATGATCATTAACTCCCCGTCGAAGGAGTCCTTAATAATTAAAGAGACACTGTCCAGCCATAAGTTCTCCTAGGGGACAAGAAAGGGGGGAGGACGGGAGAGATCATTTTAAGAATGTCGAGTTCCTTGCTTTAAAGTTTCATGTGAGTTTGGGGCTGGGTTCTCCACCCTGACTCATCTGGAGCAGCATCTTGTTCTGCAGGTACTTGCACAGGGTCACTGGGGGAACACTTGCTCCATACGCTGTGTAAAGGTGCCAGAGTTCAATGTGGAAAAAAAAAAATAAGTGAGGGACAGTCTTCACTCACTTTCAGTGCACCATGGCACTGCTCATGCCTCCCTTCCAGCTCTTCTGGAGTGCCTCACTCTCAATCTGCCATTTCCCCTGCACTCTTCTCCTGAGCTCCCCTCTCAGATTTGCTCCTATCACACCTTTAGCTAATCACTCCATCCCTCCTCTGCTGGCCCGTAGGTTCCTACGCCATGATGACAATGAACAGGACACACTGCTGTCATGGCCTTGTCCCTACATGATGCTACCAACTCAGTCTACTGCTGAAAGCAAACCTCTCACCTTGAAGTGGAAGACTCTGCTACTGCTAAGCCCTCAGACATCTAGGCTGCCCAACTTCTACCCACAGCTACTTACTGCAGTCTGGTTTAGTAAGCTCAAAGGTGTACTCACCTGGGCTGGAGAGTAACATCTCATGCACAGATGTCCTTCAGGATCTGCTCTACCACCACCTGCTCCTGTTCCTGCTCCTTTTCCCTGTCCTGAATTTGGAGAGCCTGACTTGCGGGAGCACAGCCCGTGAGCAATTTCTATCTCAAGCTCAGCATCCATTTCTGCATCTTCCTGGGCCTCCTTGTTGCTGTCGTCGAGATGTTTCATGAGCACAGCTACCACCACATTGATGAGGACAAACTGGGCTGTGAGCACAAAGCTGACAAAGTACAGCGGGGAGATGAACTGCAGGTTGCTGAGGCAGCTCCGGTCATCATGGCTGCAGTCACGCAAAGTATCCTTGAGGGGAGGTTAGGTTTGAGAGGGAACGATGGAAGGAAGGAAAAACTAAAGTAAGAATGGAATATTGGTTGCTCTTTCTGCCAAAAAACACTGACGCCAACAGAAAGAACAAGGCAAACACTTCTATCACTCCATACCCTTTGGGATAATGAGGTCCCTGAAGAATCTGGGATGCTATCTGTGCATATGCTGTCTGCTTCATAGCGAAAACATCCAAAGGTATATGGAGCAAACTATTTTCAGACCATCACGTGTTGCTGCCACTGTAGCCCCACATATGTGAGCAAGACCAAAAATGAGAAGTCTGGCACTGCCTTTTCCCCTCTAGACTCAAAAGCACTAAAGGTGATCAAAGAACTTTCCTTCCTCCTTGTCCTCTGAAGGAAGGAAGTATTTATTTTGTATTCTGGTAGCTCTGCAGATGGGTGCCATGTCCAACATACATGTTCTATGCTCAGCTTTGACAACAGACCTTACTATAGTGGATATTTCCTCTTAGCCTGGACAGTCTTCTTGTTCCTCCTAAGGAAAATTGGCATTTTCTCAATCAGATGTCTCTAGGACTAGATGAGCCCAAGGTCTGAGTAACCATGGCGGAGAGACTTCGGACCAAGCAGGGACCTTATCTATCAACAAGCTTCTGTGCTTCTTTCCTTTGCAAGCCCAAGCATTGATGAACAGGTCACACATCAGAATTTCTCTTTCCCCACAAGTAGAAGATCCTTGTCCCAAAGGCCCAGTTACCTTCATGATCCCATTCCAGTTGTCACCTGTGGACACCTGGAAAAGTGTGAGGAAGGCCATCCCGAAGTTCTCAAACGTGGCGTGGCGGCTCATGCCCTCACAGGGGTTCTCATCATTGCATACTGAAAAAAAGGGGATCACAGCACTCAGTGGAAGACACAGTACCAGTCCTGAGATAACGACATGAACTCACAACCTCAGGTAATGGTATCAGCACCCCGAGCAACAGTTGGCTGTTGGCCATCAATACAGAAAAATCCCTGATGGCCCAGCCCTGGGATATCACGCAGTGTACTCTGTTGCTCAGGGGTATCCTCCTAACATGTCATTATGCTGCCTTTCTTCCTGATCAATATTCCATGGCAAGAGATGTAAATAAACTTTCCACAACTTTTCCTTGTAATCTTAAAGACAACATCAAGGAGGACAGTGCAGGGAAAGCAAATGGTTAAGAATATAAGAGTAACTAGAGGCTGCTTTTATTTTGTTAGACTATTACAAAAATTTAGAGGGAAATTCCTCTTACATCACTTATGCATAAGGGAGAATGAAGTCCATCAAATAATTCAGTCCCCTTATTGAAGAGTACTAATTTTGAGCAACCTCAACCAGCAGGTCTGTAGCTCACACAAGAGCATGGGCCGCTGGAGACTTACCCAGTTTTCCAAAGAGCTCCACTCCTAGAGCAGCATAGATGAAAAAGAGGAGCATGAAAAGGAGTCCAAGGTTTCCGACCTGAAAGCAAATGGCATGGTCAGCCTATCCCAAAACCCATTTCATCTCTACAGGCATTTCATCTCTTTTTGCCTTTCAAAACCTGAAGAGAATAGCAGCAAATTCCTGGTGTACAAATGCAAACAATTGCTCAACATTAGGGAAATCATTGTGGGTCCAGTTGCAACTGGACTTGAAGGATACTCTTTATCCAGCTGCCTCCACTCCAGTACAAGCTCTGATCAGAGCTGACTGAAGTATGCAGTTTTGGGGACAGGTGAAAACAAACACATTGGAGCAGAGGCACAGAAGGTGAAGCCACTTTGGTTTGGGTGAAGGACAAGCTATGAGTCACAGCATGGAGATATGTCCTGCAGTGCTACAGGCCCCTCCAAACTCCCTAAATCCCTTGAAGTTATGATCGTGTGAAGAGAGTAAGAACAGCGTTTCATGGAGACAGGGACACAGGAACACCAGCTCCTCCCATGAACCTGGAAGAGTACGGTGGGGCAAAGCACCAACTACAAGTGGAGGTTACATCAAGGCTTGTGAGAGGAGTAGGCAGGTGGGAAGCAAGAAGGGTAAAGACACATTTTTAAGATGTGTATGGAGAAGGTGGAGAAGAGAGGAGACTATGAAGGAGTCAAGAGACCTTTGCATCTCATGAATAATAGGTCAAGGCCTGATTTCTGGAATTTCAGTGGCTGCTGTTGGGAAACGTCCCCGTGCAAGGATTCCTTCTTAATGGTGCAAAAATGCAGCAGTGCCACCAGCAATATGGACATTGCCACCCAGTCCTCACTCTCCCAAATCACTGCTTGTCTCTGAATCTCTTCTCTCCCCACATGCGGGGCAGTCAGATTATATGTGAGGAGCAGGAGTGGGTTTTGGAAGACATAGGTTGAACAGCAGCAGAAAACACCAGTAATGGTTAGCAGTGCTGGTGGAATAAGAGAATTAATGGAAAAATTAAGTACTTAACTGGCATATGGGTGTTTTTGAAAAACTGAATAGTTTCTGGTCTGAATGCATGTGGTCACTGGGCCTTTGTTAGGATCATCCACTTCAAGAGTTTAATTTAGTAATTTCAACTGCTGTGCCATCCAAATTCATGAGAGAAATAAATGATTCAGCCCACCCACTCCCCTGGGCTGCCAGATCCTGGCTCCCTACATACTCAGTGGAAGAAATTATTTCTGATGACTAAATTGGACACTATAGTTAAAGGTGTGAACACACACCACTGGGTCTGTGTCTATAGGGCATTAAGAAAAAGAAATTAATAAAACTTAGCTAAGGACTACATTTCCAAAGGGATCTTTAAAACTAAATTTCTATTCACTATTAAGAATTGCTGCAGTTTAACAAAGACAGGAAGGGAGCTGAAACAGAACGACTGGAGATGCCTTGTATGCCATTAGCAAGCCAAAATCCCTGATGTGAGTCTGTGCTCTAGGAACAAAAAAGAAAAGTCAAGAAGAGGAAAAAGCACAAGGGAAAGGACAGCTTATTTTAAACTGCTTCTTTTGGCAAAGCCAATAAATCTTGGAGAATAATATTGCAGATAATACAATTGTCCCCCAAAGACCCAGTGTAAAATATGGAGACAAAATTTATTCTTTTAACAGTGAAACTGGTGAACTTTAGCCTGTTAAGTGTGGATTTCTACACAACTTTAACTGTGAAGTAATTTCTTTTATCCCTGTTACACAACTTTATTAAACAAAGCCAATCTGTTACAGGAGGAAGTAAAAGCCAGTCAATAGGAAGTGCATTGATCATAGGCTTTGATGCTGGAGGAATTAAGTACTGCTTGTTATTATCTCCTAGGAAATACTTAGAGGCCAAACTTTCAGACATCTGCTTATTCTGTGGCAGGTATTAGCGATCTCCAAAAGACCCAACCAACCAACTTGGTTAGCAAAGGAGCTGCAGGTAAATGGGAGAGAGAAAAGTCAGAATTTATAAAGTATGCAAGAATATACTTGTGGTTTGTGGCTAGGACCAGGAGTAGGGACTCACAGGTACTAAGTGTACTCTTTGCCATCTTGAGCAAAGCAGTTCACTGTCTGATGACTCAGTTTCTCCATCTACATGACAGGGATATGAATATTTCCTCCTCTCTTATTTTTTGTGTATATTTTGGAGTTTGAAGTTGAGTCCTCTTACCAAGGGTTTCTAAATACTATTTCATCCAGCTCTTAATATCTGTGTGTGTTTATCTGGGTTGCAGAATAAACATGCTACAGACATGCAGATGCTTGATCTGAAGATCTGCTCCATTCCAGATCCTTGCCTGGAAAAAAATCATCTCTTGTAGCTCCTGGAATGGAAGAGCAAGATGCAAAGAAGCTTCATTGAGCCAGCCTGGGGCAGCAGAGCCAGAACTAATGGATGTTACCAGTCCAAAACTTCCTGCTATAGGAATATCCTTAATCTCCCGTTCCTTCTATTGTCCAGTGTATCTCAGCCCACAACTATCCTGAATGATATATTATATGCTATATATGAATTATTATTGTTGTTGTTATTATTAACCACAAATAATTATTGTTTAATAAAAAGCATGGGAGCATGGGAGATCAGAAACAGCTCAAGATCCATAAAATATAACCGAGTTTGCCTCTTACTTTTTTACCATCAGATTCCTCTAATTCAGATTGGCATTTGTTGCACCAACATCAGAAGTAAATTCCTTGGGTAACTACTCATGCTGTTTTCAGATTGATTCTCAGCTCATCATCACTCACCAGCACTGGCACATTAGCTGATAAATCAACTGGCAAATGCCTGTGCATTTTGATATGGTGCAATATAGTTGCCTTCTCAGGGCCTGTCAGGGGAACGGTCTGATGTATGATCAGTAGAGCCACTTGGCGCCATTACTCCTTGCTTAACAATTCTCTCTCAACAATCTAAAAGGAAGGGGACCAGACTCCCTGGCTGCTCATCCATCATGGAGGATACTCCGAGTGGGTTTGAAGCCTGTGTAAAGCACCATGTCAGCATCTCATTTGGGAACAGCTGCCGCTCACAGCTCATGAAATCCTTCTGTCTAGCTGTCTTGCAGTAGACACTTAACTGCCGGCTGTGTGAGCCACAACAGAGCATGTCACTGCTTCTCATACATGAGAGGCTCAGAAACACAAAGGGATCCAGGAGGAGAAAAGAAGAAAAAGAAGGAAGGGGGAGGCACTTGCTAAGAAAAGAAGTGACGAGAGTGTGAATGAAAGAGAGGGGGGAAAAGGGAAGAGTGAGAGGAACAGTGACACAAAGATTTCCTTTACTCCTGAAATGGCTGCCAGCCACTCTTCCCTTCTTATGGGGAGGAGAGGAGAGGAGAGAAAGGAGCTTAGGACTTACTACGAACAGTTAGACACTAGCTAGACATGATGGGAAGAAATCTGTGCTTATCCAGGAGTTGAGCCTTATTTCTTTCACCCACTGGAGAACAGAGATGTGAGTTGAGCTGTTCTGAATGACATAAAAACCTGGACATGACCTTCAGGCAGTTGTCTGCACAACAGAGTAGACACCATCTCTGAGACTCCATGAGAATCAACCCTTTGGAAAAAAGGGACAGAAAAGGAGAGTCTTTTGGGAAGCTGGTCTGTTTTACCTGTGGTAGGGCTTGAACAACTGTATCCAGCAGTGCTCGCATTCCTGTGGCCATCTTCAGTAGCTTCAGGACTGCCACAACAAGCACAAGAGAAATGTCATTCAGATTGAGCTGAGAAGATCTGTCCTTTGTGTGACTTACTAATGACAGTAGCACAAGACAGATGTCCTGTCTCCCTTTACCCTAGATAAAATGGATTTTTCCCCTCATCCTCCTTCTCCCTTTTGACTGTACAACCCCAGTTGTTCCTTCTACTCCAGTATTATCCTTTTTACTAAATACTCTGCTTCTGCCACCTGTACTTATTGGGCTTCTTCTGCTCCACGCAGGCACTCTAACCAAGTGTTCTTTTTCCCATCAATATGTACCCCAGTTGTCCCTCTGCTTTGATTTTTCCTTCCATCACTGTCTCTTCCTCCAGCTATCAGTGTTAATCTGGCTTTGCTCACCTTGACCAGGAAGAGTCAGGCCCCTGCCTGTGCAAACTTCAACCTGCTTAGTGGCCTCTTTTCCACATACCATTGCCACGCTTGACCCATAAATGAGTAACGGAGAAAGTTCAGCTTTCACAGGATCTGCCCACCCTTCTCGTCCTTCCCCTCCAAGAGAGCCAGAAAGCCTTATCCTCTCCAGTGTCCTTCATCACATCCCAGCAGGATCCCTGTTGGGTTGTGACAAAGGACATCATAGTGGCTCCTCCAGGACTGGGAACAGGATGAGTCCATGACTGTACAGCCACTGCTCAATGAGTCATGGCACCAAATTCCATTCCATGGCCACATGTACTCTGCCTCTGGCCACTGTCTCTCTCACCCCGGGCAATACGCAGCACCCTCATGATCCGGATGATAGTGGGATTAATTGGGAGAGCAGCATTTATTTCAATCTCTTCCAACGTGATGCCCATGACAGACAGCAGCACAATGGCCAAATCTAGCTGGTTCCACCTTAAGAAGAAAAATTGAAGAGAAATAAAGGAAGATAGAGTTTTTCCATTTCCCTGAAAAACAAAGTGAATTGTTTCCACTTCAACCTCAACATTTCTTTATGTATGAGTTCAAGGCCCCACTCTGAGTCAGCCTATATGGGCTTTTGCAGACAAACAGAGTTACATTTTGCACACACCTTGAGCAGCCAGAGGCAAGCCAGACGGATTTGAAAGCGTGGAGCTGTGTTACTATGGTGCTATGCATTGACTAATGGGCTCAGCTTTTTATGGCCTTACTACCTCGAATCAACTTTGTTATATATGTTCTGCTTCAGCATGCTCACAGTTTGCCTCAAGGGCAGGAAAAATATGTCTCTCTCTAACCTCATCTCCTTTGCTTTCTAGTCTAACCAGCAGATGCCAACCAAGAGGCAATTTTTGGACTACCACCACTATTGCCTAGGGCATCACAGCTCATGCGGGCTGAGGTTAGGTCCATGTTGTGCAGAACTGAGAAGCGGTCAGGGCACTCTGCCACCACCTCACACTCTAGATAGGGAACTGTCTTCTAAAACTCCATCCTAAAACCCCACTGTTGACAAACCTCTGCTCACCTGTCTTTGAAGAATCGTCGCAGACCAAATGCCACCAGCTTGAGGACTGCCTCAAACACAAAGACAGTGGTGAACAGGTAGTTGCAGTACTTGAGGGCAGTCTCCAGCGACTTCAAGCAGAAAAAGAAGGTAAAGAATTTAGGCAAAAGCAACAACAAACACAAAACAGCTCTGTGAGGGGACTCTCCTAAGTGCTAGGAATTCATTGTGAGGTGGGGAAGCTGGCCCATGCTTCCCACCTACTTGAAGGTGGGTACTGCCTACTAAGGGCAGCCACCAGCTGGCCCTTTTGCCCTATGTTCTTCTCAGGATCAATTATTACTCCTTTCTCCTCTACTGTTCAGCATAACAGAGAGGAGAAAGCTATTGCAAGGAAAACGCACAAAATACTATGTCTTCGCCTTCTGCCAGTAGCCTGTGCCACCTGGATGACACCCTGTTAGTGGCAGTGGCATAGCTGTCAGCCAGGAGTGAAGAACAAAGGTTACTCCAGTTGTTGATACAGGTCATCTCTGATGGGAGGAAACCCTGCTGTACCTTGGTCTGGGGCCAGCATATGTCACATCTCTGAGCTAATTGGCTTTTGGTTCTTTTACATGCTGCCCCTTCACCACTGCTAAGGAGCAGTGTGAGCAGTGGGCAGTAGTTCGGGGCATTTAGTACTGGAAAGTTTAGAAGAGGTTAGAGAACATTGTTTAACACATCCTGACAACAGGCTGGCATGGCTGGACCTGTGTTCCAGGGAAAGGAGCTGAGGAGTAAGGAAGAGTGACTTGTTCAGAAACAAAGGCTTGATGTGAGGATGCCAACAGATAAAAGTTTCTTCAGAGTAAAACTGGGCACCATCAAGGGCAAGATAAAAGCTGGGCAGTTGGAAAAGATGGGCAAGAAACAGAGGAGCCCGGCAGTAGATTTGAATGAGGACAGACAGATTCAGTTCCTGAACAAAGCTGCCTCAAACAACCTGTTCAGGCACCAGAGCTGTCACCTAAACCAAGGGTCTTCTGAAGAGAAAACTGAAATGCTACTGAGGAGATGACCTGATGAATGCTTTGTCTACATATGGAGGCAGAAGACTCCTTTGATATGTGCAGCATATATTTTTCCCTCACAGGCATCTAGAGCTTTGCCAGGAACATTGAGAGGTACATGGTCTTGCCCAGCCAAAGGGTAAAACTTATTTGGCCCCCAAGGTCCTCTATTGGGAATCACCCCCTGCAGCTGAGAGAGAGGCTCCACTCAGCACTTTGGCCCTGCAGCTTCTCTTACTAAAAAAAGGTGGTTTGGTAAAGACATCCCATCCCATGACACACAACCAGCCACTTCAGTTCTCTTAGTTCAGGCCATACAGCATGGGAATTGGACTGATATTTGGAAACTTGATGCAAAGCCTGAAGCTCCCAGGACAGTGCTGCTTCCACCACTCCTATTAGGATCCAGAGCAACATAAATAGCAGAGCAGGCAGCTAAATTTGGGTGACCCACATATTCACTTACTAATATAAAGCACAGAGACTTAACTGCACCATGCTTTCTAGGAGCCTGACTCTTGCTTAGATGTCTTCTCTCTGTTGATTTTAATGTATAACAAATGTCAGAGTAGGAACTACCTTTTTTAGATACATGTGAAACTCTTCACCCAACTTTGTCTACTACATTAACTCTTAAAAAATTTTAACAGCAGTTTTTAGAGATTCAAGTGTCCTACTTATGCTGGTGGGCAGTGGTCACCAGAGAGCTGCAGCAAAGTAACAGAATGTCTAGAGGCAGGGCTTATCTCCATGATCTCACTCACCACAGGTTGGTTGTAGTGCTCCAAGGACATAGTGACCACGTTGAGGCAGATGATGAAAGTGATGAAGATGTCCAGATAGTGGCTGGTGCAGACCGAATGAATAAGGAGGCGTATGGGGCAGTAGGTAGCATAGTACGGCAAACGCTGCGCCTCTTCAGTGGAAAGAAGGATATGGGCAGAGTTAGGGAGAAATTGGAAGAAAGAGAGAAATGGGTAAGAAACACTGAAGAGGGAGGAGTCATAAGACTGGTGATGGTGTTGAAAGAAAAAGCAATGAAGGTGGGAGAGAGAAAAGCTAGAAAAGGAGAGGTAAAAGATATGCAGCCTAGGAAGGAGGAGGAAAATTGTAAAAAAAATTAAAAAAGAGGAAAGAAGAAGTGGGGAAAAAATATGTAGGAAAAAAGACAAGGAAAGGAATGCTAGAAAGAAAATCTGTGAGTCTATGTTTGTAGGAATGGTGCTAAATCAGCATTTCATATCCTGACAAATTAAGATCACTTCTGATAAAAGGCAGCAGATGGTTCAAGGAGAGGCCCTGGGGTGTCACGGGAGAGAGGGGAAAAACTGGAGCAGAGGAAGGGAAAGCATGCCCACAGGCTGTGAATGGAAGAAAATCATCAGTCTGGGTAGTAGGGATGATTTCCAGGGGCAAGTACGCTTTTGCAACTTTTAACTAAAGGTAACACAGAAGAGGACAGAAACACCAGGAAAAGAGGGTTTCCTTCACCACAGAGGATTTGGATCCCAAGGAGTGACATTTCAACACTGACGAAAAGAACCAGGAGCAAAACACAGGGGTTTTCCTCTTTTATTTTTCCCCTTCTCTCTTCTTTAAATTTGGATTCAAACACAAAGGATGGTCTGTCCAGGTCTTCCTTCAACCAGCTGAGGTGCAGGAAGCCCAGATGGGACTATCACAAGTCCAGGAGGTGTATCAATGTGTGCATGCCCTGTATTAACAGTGCACACCAGCAAGTTCACAGGGGTATTTTTGGTATGTTATCTCATGAGAAGCAGCATGCTAAAGCCACCCCTCTTCCCCAGACCACCCCAGTGAGGTGTGCAGTGACACGGCAGTGGCGCAGGGAGGAAGGCTGAGAGCACGGCCATGAGCAAAATATTTTGGAGACCAATCCATCAGGAAAGAAAAAGAGGAAAAGGTTTTTCTCAGAAAACCTTGGCCTACGAACCAACAAAACACTTAGGCTGTGCCTTACTCCTTCGCTTCTTCTCCAAGCGTCGCAGGCGCTTCTCCTCCCGCCGGCGCGCCTCCTCAGCCTCCTGGTGCTGCCGGCACTTGTGGAAGTTCTCCACCACCACCCCCACAAACATGTTGAGCACAAAGAAGCTGACAATGAGGAGGAAGGAGATGAAGTAGAGTAGCATCCAGGGGTTGTTGTTGGTCACTGGCTGGAGGAACAAGGAAAACAGAGGCAGTCATTGCCTTAGCAGTAGAGGAATAGGGATGCAGTGGGCAGCAGCCCAACAGTTCCTGATTTGCAAGGTATTAAAATAACCATCTGTGGGCCAGGAGGGAGCCAGCATGCCCAGAAAGGCACATAGCATCATTGCTCCGTCATTACAAATAGATAAAGGCACACTGTAAATCCAGACTGAACTGAAAGTAAGAATTACTACAGATGCCTACTGCACAGGCACAACTGCACCTCCCTGCACAAACCAGGCAAATCCATGGACCTGACCCCTTGCAAAGAGGTGAGCAAAGGATTCAGAGGGGCCCTGGAAGGGACTCTTGGTTTGAGGGAGGTATCTGAAGCGGGATGTTAAAGCATACTTCTGCCTTGCTAGCCCAAGGAAAGTGAAAAAGGTCCTTTCACAAGGAAATCGTTGTACCTGCTGGTCAACAGCCACAGCATCTAGTCCATTATACATAATATTGACCCAGCCATCCTTGGAAGCCAGAACAAAGAGGGACATCAGAGCCTGCAACACACAAAGCAAAGCAGACGTGGAGCAGGTGCATCTGGCAGGCAGCAGGGAAAAAAAATCACAGGTTTATAGTCTAACACACACAGCACTGAAATACTCTTTCTGCCTGTATCTCTGCACACATCAAAACCTGCTCCTTCCCCTGTGGAGGACAGGGAGGCAGTGACAGGAAGCCACGTGCAGTTAGACTCACCAGAGGAGAGAGGTTGTGAAGAGCATCTGCTTTGTAGCAGGAGAAAAGATAAAATCAAGCTCTCTGTTGCCACAATTTTCTTTCCCCGACAACTTGTAAGCATCATTCTGATACCAACCCACTAGTGACACAGCTTCTGCATGGGTACCCATGCCAAATAACTGCTCCCTCTGGTCCAGGGATCAGGCTTTCCAGGCACTGCATCTGTGCCCTGGGGAGGAGTATGTATAGAAGGAGACAAACCCTATGCTGGGTTCCCATCAGAGGCAGGGGCTGTGGGCACACTCACCTGTCCCAGGTTGTCAAAGTTGTACTTGTGGTGTACCCACTTGTAGTTGGCGGCCACACAGTCGGACCGGTTGGTGATGTTCCTGATGTCGACTCCCAGGCAGTGGTAGAACTTGCCCTTGAAGAGCTGCAGGAGGGGAATGACCCCATCAGCCCCTTTCTCCATAGAGTTCCCCATGCTCCCTGGCATGTGCAAAAGCTCCTGAGGTGCTGGGTGGGCTGCAAGACTGCAAGCCATGTGGAGCACAACAAGGACACCACACTGTAAAGCACCAGCTCAAACACTGCTAAGGAACCAGGACCACCCTCATAAACTTACACCTGACCTTTTCAGCCTTCTCCACTCCCCCATGCCAGCAGTCATTGTAAGTCCTTACCATCTGACAGCCCTTTCTGGGTACAAAGGGAAAAAAATGTCTTCTAATCAGTCCCCTAGAGTAATCTTTCCTCCATGCTTCCCAGCTATTGAGAGTGCTGATGGGAAAAGATCTCATCTGAGGGTAAAGAACCAGAAAAAACCATCCTCCTTTTCTCGTTTACCTCCTCTATTTTTTTTTTCCCCTGACAAGTCTGCACTGCTGTGGCTCTTCTGCCCAGGGCTGCTTTCCCCATATGGAAAGTACTGGATTGTGCATTTCTACAGATGCATCAGAGCAGACTAAGTATAGCGTATTCCCTGAGATGGAAGTAACGCCCACACCCTTGCTCCTCTGCAATGCAACAGCCAAGAATAAAGAGGATTAAAAAAAAAAATAAAAGAAGGTTGTGGGTGGATTTAGGGCTCAGAGTGAGGGGGAAGAAACGGAGCTGACTGGAGGCAGGGTTCATGCAAGCAGGCGCTGAACTGCTTGCCTTTGCAGGCAGGATGTGCCCAGTGAGTTCTGTGCCATGCCAGCCCTGGGCTCTCCCTATAAGACTGACTCAAACCCTGTTCCAGCTCCTGCCAGATGTGAGTGTCAACTCCTGTCTCTCACATCCAACAATGTCTGCACTTGCTGAGTGCCTGTCTGTCCTTGCCAAAGAGTTCATTATGGAGGGAAACAGCTGGTGGGGGAGGGCCAGTACAGAAAATTTCATGGCTTGCCCATGCCTCCTGTTCTGCTTGGTTCCCCATATCTGTTGTAGGACCTGGGAGTACAGGTGCCCATGGTAGTAGGGATGGGAGCACAAGGGCTGTTTGGTGGACAGTTACAACCTACCTGCACACCCAGGATACCAAAGATGATGAAGAAAGCACAGCAGATAAGAACAATGTTTCCTATGGGCTTGAGGGAAGAAATGAGTGTCTCCACCACCAGCTTCAGGCCAGGGGCTCGACTGATGACTCTGGAAGGGAAGAAAGGAGAAGAGTGATAGAGAGGAATAGGGCAGGGATGTTTGACCTAAGTTAAGCATTTTCAGCTGCAGCAGACCCCTGCTCTCATTATGTAGTGACCAATCAGTAGAGATCACCCTCCTGTGACCAAAAAGCTGCTTCTCTCCTATGGGTGTGTTGTCTGATGAAGTACCTCCAGCATCAGAGCCGAATGGCTAAGGGGGACCTCCCTGGGGCTAATGGCTTGTTGAAGACAACACTTTGCCTGTCACAGCTGGATCTGATTTGGGACCCTTTCTGGGGAGAACCAGTGGGAAGAGGAGGCGGAGCAGGGCTCAGTGGGGTTCTGACCGGAGGGGGCGTAAGGTGCGCAGCAACCGGAGAACTCGCAGCACCCCCAGGATTTTGGCACCACCAGCAGAGGCCACTGAGACCACAATGTCAATGAGAGACACGAAGACCAAGAAGCCATCCAAGATGTTCCAGCTGCTGCGGAGATAAGCCTGGTCCCCAAAATACAGGCCTAGAGAGACCACCTGAAAGAGAGGGAAGAGGAGAGGGAGTGAAATGGCTCAACTCCATGTTACCTGGTAGAGGGCAACTGTGGAGAAAGTGGGAGGATGGGGAATAGTTATCAACTCCTCATGACACAGAAGCGTAATCTCATAATATTTTCCTTTCACCTGGATACCTGTGAAGGAAAATGTCTTTGGGGAAAGTGGTGGCACATAACTCCAGAAATAACAGGGATATGGCCTCTTCTCACCCTTTTTTCTGCTTCTCTGAGTAACAGGATACTGCAGGGAACATGCAGGACACCTTTCCCTGCCATACCACAGACCTGGGGCAAGTATCCCAGTTCAAAGATCACCTGGGAGGTAAAGTCAGGTACCAAAATCCATACTTTGGCTCTTAAGGGAGTAGTTTGTTTGTCAGCATTTCTCAAAACCAGCCAATGATACAGAAATTGCTGTCCTTGGGGAGAGCTTAACACACGGGAAATAGTGGTCAAAATTCAGAAATTAATTTTAGGGGTTTAACTTCAGGCACACAGTTTAAGGGTTCTATCCCATTCACAAGAAGAGAATAACAAGGTTTCTTGATTGTTGCAAAGTACTTAGACATTTACTGAATAATTATCTCATCTAAGAACATGTTATTAATAGTGTTGTTATTTCCCCATTCTTGCTCCAGAAGAAAAGGAAAGGACATTTGGCATCATTACAAAATCCTTACCTAAAGGCCAGCTATTCCTCATGGATACTAAGATTCAGTTGGATCTAAAGCCTAGGATAAACATCCTCTCTGTGCCTGAACACTCAACTCCAGGCAGTATCTGCCTTTACCAAGGTGGAAGAAAAGTCTGGCACACTGAAAAGGTAGACAAATTTTAAAAGGGTGCCGAGCAGTTATGAACTATCTTTGACACCGGAACAAGGCCCTGAGCTGCTCATCTTCAGTAACTTACCTTCAGTGTCATCTCAGCTACAAAAATTGCTGTGAAAATGTAGTTGGACACAGTGAGAAAGATCCTCTCCTAGAAAACAAACAAACAAATAACCAAAACAAAGAAACAGAGAAGGACCTTAAATGTATCTTGACTACTACTTGTTATCTGTCAGGCTCCTCCTTTTGCATTCCTGTGAAGGACCTGAAAGTTGGTGAAATAAGGAATATAGCCTTGGCAGAGGTCAGTGCTAGGCATATTTCAGCCCATAGACCTTGGCTCGACCCTGTGCCACAGCTGGAGCAGGATCCTACGCATCTCTGCAAGGGCTGAGCAGATGGGATTTGCAATGCATTCTGCAAATCTGGTTTCAAGGCACTCTCTACCCTGTTTTGCCACTGCTGCCCAGTCCTGACCTGCTGAACTGACCCGGGACTGCTTTCCAAAGAGCTGCTGACCACGGACTACAGATTGTGTCCAAGTGCAGTAGAGTCTGGGAGTCAGCTAAGGCAGACTAATAGAAAAAGTAATTTCACTTGCCAGCTTGAGCCACCTCCAAAATAGCTCAAGAGTAGCATACGTGAATGATGGCATACCAGTCCTATAGGATGGAAGTGACTTCTATCTTTCAGTTCCCAGTGGTTGTTGCTTTTGGCATTCAACTCTTACACGCAGGTTCCTGGAGGACTCTCTTACTTTTCAGGAAAGAAGAAACTAGGATTTCTGTATTGTAAAGTGGGTTGCCCCATTATAAGCCCCTGCAGGGGAAGCACACACTATGTCAATTATTAGTACTTGGGTATTTGAACTGAGTGGGAACTGGTGTTTAATACTGAAGTTCTTCCAGGGGTCATACCAATCCCAGAAACACTTAAGAACCACTGATCGAGGTTGTGCTAAAAGCAGGTGGCAGGTAATTGTGCTCACCGTGCTTCTGTGTTCAATCTGTGGTCTCTCCAGGGCAATCGTGATGCAGTTCAGGAAGATGAAGGCCAGCACGACGTGGTCAAAGAGCTTGTGAGCAATGATGGTTTGGCAGAGGAGGCGAAACCTGTAAGAGAGTTCGAGTAGGCACATGTGCCTTGGGCAGAGCAAGTTTAAGAGCTATGAGGATAGATAATTAAGAGTTCTGGCCAAAACAGGACTCTGACACAGCAGCTTTCCTATGACTGGTACTGATGTCTGTTGACATGGCAATATCCCAGGATGGTCCATGATCACACAGGGAGCCTAGAACAGTGGAAGGACAGAGCAAGGAGCTGAATGTCCATCCATTTCCCCAGTGTCAGTGTGGTTTCTTAACCATTATGACTGTGCTCCTCTCTTGCCTTGTAAAGAAGAGGCTGAGTTCCAGTTTTTCTCTTAAGCTCAAACTTTGTGCCTCCCCACAGCAAAGAGGCCACATACTGAAAGCTGAAAAGGGGCAGGTAGGTTGGCAGTCATGAGGACCACACTTCTGTCCACTATGAAAGACACTGGGGACATTAACACAGGGGTCAGAGCAAAAAGCTCTCCATCATGACCTATGATTAAAGCCCTTTCTTTTCAAGGGGCAATGAACATGGGTGAGAATACTGTTGGCTGGGGTACATGGACATTTTCTCCTGGTGGGAAGATCTCTTTAGCAGGAAGAATTTAACACAAATTTCTTTTTTTCAGGCAAGAAGAATTCTAACTTTACCCTAAAAAGTGTGATATAACTGCTGATAAGTTGGTACTGGGACTGTAAATGAAATGAAGAGACTATTCTGGTATCAAGGGAGGAAATATCAGTGTTATGGAGTCATTAATAATACATTCTTTATCCTTTTTGGGCTAACATTAGTATTCCCTACCTTGCTTTGCTATAAATATTTATGATTACACAAAATAAAATTGGGATGCTCCAAAGGGAGGGAAGATCACAATAGCTATTTAGAACACTCAACCTTTGTTTCATCTCCAGAATCTAGGAAAAGAAAAGTTATTTGGCTATAGAAGGGACAATGGAGGAGAAAATACTTCCCAGCTGGTAAGTTTAAAGTCACAATCTAACTTCAGGGAATGTGGCCAGCACAGCGAAAGAATCTACCCCATCTTTTCAACCTCTCATGGCAAAAACTGCACAAACCTGTTTTGTGGAGAGAAGAGATATATGGACCAGTCTTCCCGTAACTCACACCAGTCTGGTTTATAGACTTCCATCATCTTCCGGATGCGAAAGCACAGGCTCTGTAGGGGTGCAGAAGAAGCAAGTGCCCTGGTTACCTTCCCATTTACCTGAGAGAGACACTCTTCCTTTCACATCTAACCCAAAAACATCACTACTGCAGTCTGCCAGGTTCACTACCTGCCTTTCTTTAAGCCCCTTAATGAGGAAATCAACTCAAAGACAACAAGTCATGGAAAAGAAGGTAGAAGCTGATTTGTCAGAGCCCATTTACCTCTTGGCATCTGGTTTCCTCCCTAGATTGTGACAAATAAAACTGCTGGTGTCCCTTCTAGATCAGGATGTTGTCCAAGATACCCTGTAAGAGCTCTTGGAGGGGCTTTGTTACATGAGGAAAATGTTTCATCCCTACCTCAGCTAAATGAGAAGCCAGGACATGGAAGTCTTCTGTTGGCACTTGGGCTTGGAATTTCATACAGCATATATGTCTATTCAAATTTCTCCTGACCATTGCTCCATTTTTTCCAGCCTTTGACCTGCTCACAGACTGGGCACTGCTGTCTCCCAGGCTGGCGCCACAAAACCCACTTATCTTGTCTCTGGTGCCTGTGCTTCCTGCCCTGGTCTGCTGCCATTCCCCAGGCTAAGCTCTCTCTGCTCACACAGCCTAACCTCTCCTACCCTGTAGAAATCACTGGCTGCACGACTCTCACAGTGCCCAAATGACCACATGTGCATCTCACATCTGCCTTCCTCCCACCATCCACCTGTACAGCTGCCTTAGAGGCAGCCTGACAATGTGGTTTCAGCTTGTTTGTGACAAGAAGGTCCCTCTGCGTTCAGTGCTGTCCTCCAGCTTTCCTAAAGGATCTTTGCAAGCTCTCCTATCCACATGCAAGAAGACTGAATCTTGAGGATGGATTTGGGCTTTTCTACAACACTGTGGTGCAACCCTAGACTCTCTCCACCAAATACTTACATAATCTATCTCTTCATCATCCTCCCCCCGCTCCTTGCGATTGTTCATTTTTGGGAAGATCTCCTTGACAATACTGGGCATTTTGCCATTGCAGTCCTGATGCTCACTGGCCCCAGGCAGTGCTCCCAGCTTATGGGTCACTCTGTGACTGGATGGGACTGAGGCCAACTCCAGCAGGTCACAGGAGCCTTTGTTATCCAGAGAGAGTGTCCGGCGGTGATGAAACACTCTTCCCGTCCCATCCGGCTCCCCATCTGCTGCTCTGTGAGTTTCCCCAGACAGGAGGGACTCATGCTCGGCTGAGGGATGCTTGTGTTTCAGGCTGTGTCCCCGGGCCAGGCTGTTCCAGCTGGAGCGACGGCTCCCCCAGGCTCCACTGCGGCCCCAGGCACCGTAATGGGAACTGCGGGAACTGGACTGCAAGAGAGTGGGGTGTGGACTCAGTGACTCCAGGCACAAGGAGGGAGCATGTGATCGTATTTCAGATCACAAGCTTCTCCCTGGGCCCCTAAGCCAGAAGGTTCTCATTTATCAGATGCTGAGCAAGTTGCATGGTGGAACTTTAGCAGCTATCTCTGTAAATCTGACAATAAATTGATAATGAACTAGCAATGCTGTTGGCTGTGATTACTTTATAGCACCATCTGTGCACAAAGCACTTTTGGGGAAGGTAAGTAATAAAGCCAAAGGCCAGGTGCCTGATGTTGTTACTTACACCAGCACAGAGCAAGAATAAAGCTCTCAAAAAATCTGATTGGCAGCTTTTTACACTGCCCTGGGGTAAAGGATAACACAAGGTACAGGGTGATAGATAATCTGACACACCATCTTTTGAATACAGTCTTAGTAAAAGAAAGAAGTAAGAGATACAGGCTTGTTGGAAACAGTCTAGTCCAACCACGTCAGCAACTTATTATGTGGTACATGGCTGCTAGCTCTCCCTGTTTAGAAATAAGAGGGTCATGAACCCTTCAAGCACTGATGCATCCCCCAGGGCTACATACCTCAGTGGGTAGAAAGCCCAGAAGCTCATGTGCCAAGGTGGACAAGTCTGAGATGCATAGTTAGACAGCCTGCAGCTTTTGGGAAAGTGCTATGGAACAGTAGGATCTGCTGTGGGGAGCTCCAAATCAAGATTTTTCTCCTCATTGTTACCAAAGCTCCCAGAAAACCCATCTGTACTGGGACTAGGCATCACCTAGATATTTCTACGCTCTTAACTCACTCAGGGCATCATTTTGTGTCCTGCACTCAAGGAAAACAAGGAAAGGGCAAGAGGACAAAATGTGTTTTGTTCTAAGAAGGAGACTGTCTTCTTGGTGTTCTCCCTTTCTCACACTTGATGAAATATAGATATATAGGTCTATAGACATATAAAGAGAGAAACAGAAGAGACAGAGATATAGATAGAGACATATAGAGATAAAGAATGGAATTTCACACTCAACAGAATATAGCTAAGTAACCTGGAAATAGATTTCAAAAATCTGGAAATATAGGTAAATAATGTGAGCTGATCTGAGTTCTAAAGACCAGCAATGCCCTTCTGTTAGAAGCCTACAGCAGCAGTGCAATCCTTCACAGCAATCCCCAGATGATGACAGAAATACAACAAAGTGCTTGGCCTTCACAAGAAGGGTACAACACATTTATACTCACTCACCAAGGACCGTTGGTCATAGGTAATTCTCCCCAGGGACATCACACTGCTCTTCCGGGAGCCAACGGCAACACGGATCTGGTCGAGCTGCAGGGAGTTGCGTGAAGAGTTGGTGACCCCCCCAGCAGCCACAGGTGGGTTGGAAGTGGGCAAGGATGGGTCCAAGTGTCCATTAGGTGTTACAGGAATTGCACAGAGCTTGGGATCTGAGTGGACAGATGCAGAAAAAAGAATGCGAAAAGAAAAAGATAGGTTCCATTCTATGCAGTGTCTGTTTTAAGGTCTAAGCAGTTTAGCATGTTAACAGTGATTAGCAGAATATTAGCTTTTTAGCATCAATCAACATTGATTCCCCTGATTAAAGCTGTTGTGACAAAAGCGGTGCAAGCTCAGAAGACTTTAAAAGAATCTCCTCAGTCTCCAAAATGGACTGCAGCTCTCCTTGGGGACAGACAGACAGCAGAGTGGTGGTCAGGCAGCCTCAGGCCAACAGGCAGAGCAAGAAGCTGAACCCTGACAAGGGGACAAGGGTGTGCTTCTGCATGCCAAGAATAGGCACCAGCATCTTCAGGTTTGAACAAATACCACCAGCTGTCAGACTGGCTACTTAAAGCAGTTTGGCTGAAACAGTGAACAAGAAACCAGAACGTAGGGATAGTCACAGCCATCCATGTTTTGGGGTCACCTTAAAATTTCCTACAATCATATTGCATGCAAACAGTGTATCCAAGTCTATCCTACTACATTGTGCTTCATCAGATGACTGATAATTGACCTTGAAGATCCAAGACATTTTTGAGGGATAGGTGACCATCAGCATTTGTCAAGCTGCATGGAGAAGACAGGGTGTTTTTTAATGCTGAAAGGACTAGAACAATCATTTTTTCACTACTGCATAATGAATGCCACCTATCCATTTCTGCATCACAGCTATGACTGCACCAACACCTCTATAACCTCTTCCCCATCTTTTTGTCAGGGGTTTTTACTGCCCCCATTCAACACAATCTCTGATATGGTGCAGCCGGGTAACTCAGGATTGGACTGCTTTGAAAAGAGGTAAGTTGCAGGAAAAACTTGTGACAAGCCAATACTGGAGCCACCACTCCCTGCTGTGGGAGCTGTATGTAATCCCAGATATGTGCCTGTGATGCATGTCTGGGTTATGCTGTGAGTATGCTCCTGTCGTTTCTTGCATCTTTCTGATCCTGATCTTGCCTTACTGACTGGACTTTGTAGCTTGACCTCAGACCCATCTCACCACTGTGGATGTGCCTGGTAATCACTGAACCACTGGCTGACCCTTGCTAGTGACAGTGGACCTGCTCTGCTCACCTTGTGCAAGTACTGTCCATGTGGTCCCTACGTTCCTGCCTGACCCTCTCAGATCCTGGCTCACCATACACTGTGGAGCAAGCTACTCTTGCTGCTCCCTGCCACCAAGTCCTGTCTGAAGTGTAATACCTCTTGTAGAAAAACTTGCAGTGTTTGAGGAAAGACTTAGAGATGGAGACCTTACCAGGCAGTTTGTATGCAGATTGTTCCAACTGTTCATTATCTTTCCTTGAAAATAGGCAGGTTTTTATCAGCCTGAATTTTTCTAGCTTAAACTTCCAACCTTTATAATCTCATTATGCTTTTTTCTGCACAATTAAAGAGCTATCTACCATCAGAAATCTCTCCTTATGGTCTACAATTACAGCGCATGTAATCGAGACACTTCTCTGGTCTCTAAAGTTCATTAGTCTCTCACTGAGGCAAAACTTCCAGGCTTGCTTCAGTCCTTCCTAACATCTAGATATCCCCTCTCCAGATACAGGTCCCATTTTTGGTCACAACGTTCCTGAAATGGTGCCCCTGAAGCTAAGCAGAGACAGTCTCACTTCTTACTTCCAGTTGCCATTCTGGAGGTAATTCAAGAACTGCTCCACTTAGCTACCACATTCCTCAGGATGCCAATATGTCTGTTTTTCCACAGATAACACCACAAACTAGCATAAAGTTCAAAATGGAAACTCATAAGTTCTTGGAGATGGGAGTAAATTTTCTACACAATCTGTTTTTAGATTTCTCACCGAACAGCAACAGGACATAAGCAAATAAGACTGTTTTTGAGCTATTGTACCTGGGCCTTCCTGGACCTCTTGGAACTGATCAAACTCCTCCATGTTTGATGAACTCTGGTCTTCATCTGAGTATGACCGGTTGGCATCACCCTGGAACACAAAAATTTAGAATTTGGGAACTCAAACAGAAAAGACCATTTTTTCTTTTCTTTCATTGCTAGAACAACTGCAAAATTGTCCTTGGCAGTCACGCATCAATTGAGTGAATCTTGTGTGATTTGGGATGGCTGATGTATTGTGTTCTTGCTTTCAGAGGGATAAAGGACTCACCCTGTCTGTTGTGTTACACAGGATGGAAATTGTGACTTCCCTTCCAGAGAGCCTGTCTTTCCCTTGTAAGAATTTACACTGCCTTTTTTTTAATTTATTTTTATTAAAGAGCACCCTAACTTCAGGAGTGAAATGACAGAGGTGTAATACTTGGAAAGTCATCCAGTCCAGTATCCTCAAAGCGCCCCAAAGTTTACCTTTTTAGTACCTCTATTACTCCTCCTGATGAGGCCTCGGTGGCAACTCACCTCAGCCTGGAATCCCTCCACAAGAATAGCCACCAGCAGATTGAAGAGTACATAATTGCCAAATGTCATGAGAGCCACAAAGTAGAGGGAAGCCCATGGCGAGGTGGAGGCCATGCCATTATAGAGTACAACATTCCAGTCCTCCTGGGTTAGGATCTGCAACCAGAAGCAGAAGTTCAATAAATGTGAAGGAAGAACATGAAGGGGAGTCCCAGAAAAGGACAGTGAAGAAATACACATCAGGACCACATCAGGCCTCTTAACTTCCCCGTAACCACACATCCACTGTCATCACCCAGCTGTGGTACTGCACCAAAGACATCAACTGAGCAGCAGGAAATGAGCAACCATTAGGGCAGTCATTTGCTGAGATGATAGTGTTAAACTTGGAAGTTGCCACAAGAGGAGTGACTTTGCAAACTGTCCCTTAGGAAGGAACCCCCCTGTTTGAGATATACACCAGTTCTTCCTCCAAATATCACATGAGTGAGTCTTTTATGCAGCCTTTTGTGTTGTCAGGAGTGAGTGCAGCACTCTGCAATGAGGAAAAAGTATCATCTGATCCTCTTCACTTTGCCCTGGCCCACCCATAGAGAGCAAAGTGGGCTTACCTGGAAGACAGTGACAATGGCCCAAAGCAGGGAGTCAAAATTCTTTCGATCAGGAACTGTATCGCCTGTGTCTGTTCTGAGGCTGAACTTGCAACCAAAGATGTGCATTCCCAGGATGCTTTGGGGCAAGAAATGGAGATGGTGTCAAATATAAATATCGCTGCCACCACAATGAGCTGATCAGAGTAATTCTCTTTTCCTCATGAAAATTTAATGTAACATCACAACAGCAAGGGGTACAACAACAGGGTCAGACCACTGGGACCTATCTGTGAAGAAGGAACTGCAAACTGCAGCCCTGTAGCTCACAAAAAAATTTGCTTTCCATCTGTGCTGACTCAGAGCTCCCATATTCTCTCCAACCTGTCATTCAGATCTGTTCTATTTTCCTTGTTTGCTCTCATATTTCTTCATTTCATGATCCATACATCCATGGGATGCACAGACAAACTTTCTTGGTTGCTTCTTGCTGCCCTTCTGTCAGAGTCAGCCTCCAGATTGAACTGTTCCCTGCAGCCAGGGTTGATTACCAAGACGCTTCACCTGTCCTGAAATGGGACATTATGCTTGACATCCAAATTTGGTGGCACTATTCCACCACCCCATCCAGGCCAAAATCTTCAGCTGCTGAACTCAACTTAGGGCAAGAGTAAATTCAGCCCTTATGAACAAATAAATGCTTGTCACTGCTGCCTTAGCCTAGAGCAGTGGGCAAGATGAGTTACACAATCATGCTCTGAAGCTCTGTCCCCATGAGCCATGCAGTGCCACTCCAAAACTGTGAGCCAACTAGCTACCTCCTCACCTGAATATAAAGATGAAGAGCATGAGGAGCATGCAGAAGGTGGCTACGTTGTCCATAGTCTTCATCAGCACCACAAGCTGGCGGCGCAGTGCAGGCATGAAACGCACCAGCTTCAGCACCCGAAGGAGTCGGAAAGTCCTCAGCACAGAGAGGCCCCCATCTGACTGGCCAATGATTTCCCAGATGCTGTGGTCCAGAGAGGCACAGAGAGCATGAGGGACAAAATGAAAGACAAGTGAACAAACAGAAGAGAGTGAAGAGTAACAATACTAAGTTTTCACCTCTGCACTTCAGTATAAAGGGGTGAGAGAAAATCTGCCTGAGCAAGATAGAAGTGTATACTATAGGCTTATACTTATGTGTAGAAAGCCGCATTTATGCCTTAAGAACATGAATGCAGGACTGCATTTTGCAGGAACAAGGAAAGGATTTCAGCATTAAATTCCAGCAAGACAAGTTCATCTATCACACATGAAACCTTTGTAGCTTCCTCAATTTGCGCATTTAAAAACTATTTCACAGCTAATATTTATTGTGGGCTTAACAAGGCAGCTACAACTGCCTCCATTCTATAGAGGAGAGACCTGAGGGACAGAAATGCTCCAATATCAAGTATTGAGAAAGGACATCCTGGTCTCCCAATCTTTGGCTTAGCGCATCAGCTCAGATTCCTCTCTTTTGAAAAGGTGTGCAAGCTCCGTGGTTATTTTTTTCTATGTGTATTTCAGTTGATCCCCAAGGCCCTTGTCACCTGATGATGACGATGATACTGTCGAAGATGTTGTAGGGGTTGCGAAGGTAATCAAAGAGACCAAAAGCAGCAAGTTTCAGGATCATCTCCAGAGCAAACATGCTTGTAAAGACAACATTGCTGATCTCTAAGATGTTGGTCAGTTCCTCTGGCTGGAGAAAATGCAAATTCAAAGAGTCAGAACTGAAAGAGCCTTAAAATTATGGCAATTAATGTGCCACCCTTCCCAGAGAACAGGGTTTGTTGGGAGCTGCTAAGCTTCCATTGGTGAAATTAGAGTGGAGCGGAACAGAGTCACTTGTACTCCAATTCCTTTGAACATTTGCTGCCTTCATCCTAGATTACGTCCCTAACAAGGTTTTCACTAGAGGTGGTCAGGAACCCCACAGCCATTCAAACAGACAAGGCCAACCAAGTGTCTCCCACATTCCATTCCACATCCTGTCCCCCAGCTAAAGCTGCTTTATTTAAGTGCAAAGAACTGGAGTATTTTTTGAAGCAGGGCAAAAGTGGCTGATCTGTGGTCAACATCTTCCATCAAGAATTTTTTACTCTGAGGTTTCCACAGGCAGCTGGAACACTTTTTTGCTGAAATTCTGAAAACATTTAAATAACAGGAAAACAGTTCCCCATCTTCCTCTAAGTCTCACCACACTTATCTGGCCCTTTCCCTCTATTTTTTTTAATTTCCCCATTTTTCTATCCCCACCAAATCCTTGGTGTGCATTAGTTTCCTGGTTTTGCTCCATCAGTCTTTTCCTATGCCTCTGTCCTCAGAGTAGTCTCAATAATTACCCAAGTGAATACAGAACTAAATGAATAGGACAACAGCAAGGAGGGGCACACTGCTAAAACCTACCTGTGTAAGGGACAGGAAGAGCAGAACAGAATGAAGAAAAGAGAAAAATGGAGAGCAAGAGGAGAAAGGCAGGTATACAAGGGGAAAAATTCCAAGGATGACATGACTGTTGAAAGAAAGAAAAAAAAAACCAAAAAACAAAAGGCAACCTGACCCTGCAGTGGGCACTTTTTTCCTATTAAATCTTTGACATATCTTTCACTCCCTGTCTTCTCCAGCAGAGACGAGTGTGTTTATGTGTATGAGAGAAAGTGTTCTAATGATTCCATCAGTGGAACAACTCTGAACAAATTAAATTACTCCTTTTGTTTTCTGAATTAATGACTTTTTTCAGTGTGTGCAGCCTTGAAAAATTCTCTGACAAGGTCAAGAAAAGGTCTAGACCATTTACTCAGGAGTGATGAAAGGAGGGAGGCAAAGGCTGTGCTGATGTAATTGATGAGGGATGCCAACAACCTGCCACCCCCTGTGAAATGGAGGCATTCCCTGCACTGATTTTGGAATGGACTTAGGTGCTCAAAGCACCTCTCATCCAGTGACTTGAACTGCACCAGGCAAAACAGCAAGGGCTGAGATCTCACATAAGATTAGATGTGTGAGGGACAAGACATGCAAGCCTGCCCATGTTTGTATATAACACACACACCTACATAGCCCAGGAAGACTACCACAGCAATGGCAAGGTACAAAATACTGCCAGAGTGAGAAAAAACTTCCTCCCAGGGCAACAGGTTGCATCTTGGGGCCAGGCTAGATAACCCATAGCCTTCAGATTGCATGAGACTGCTAGGGCAGCCAGCTCTGGTTCTGACTCTCTGCCCAGATCCTCCCAGGTGAGCGAATGAACTGGAATCTGCTCTTCACACCTATGGCTTCCCATGCCCTTTGCTAATTCCTTGCACTCCTCCTTGCAGCTTTTAATAAAATGGTCCCTCTCTTTAAAATGAAAAAAAAGGGGAGATGGCTCAATTTCCATCCATAATTACATCTGAATAACAAAACCATCCTGAAAATGACAGGGAAAGGAGGTAGATAAGAGTGAAGAGAAAGAAAGAATGAGCAAGTGCATGTGGGAAGGGAGAGTTGAAGATTACTTCACAGAGACTCAGGCAGTAAATGCCACTTGCCAAGAACATGAGGTCTATATGCTAAACAGAGATGCCAATTTCAGCCTGAATCAAATGATTTTGTCAGTGAAAATGAGCAATGTAAAAAAGCAACAGGTTATGATGGTGGATTATCCTCCCCTCTGCTTTCCATAATCTCTCTCTTGTGCTGTCGTAGGAAGCAACTGATGTTTGAAAAGCCATGCTTGCATTTGCTTGTGGAAAAGGTCACCTGTTCCTCTGTCTCTCCTTCCTTCCATAACATCTGTTTCTCTAGTCAAGCCTCACATGTTAATCTGTTTCTAATGGGCCATCAATCAGTCTCAGAAAAGCATCCTTCCTAGCGAAAGGGGCAGGAAAAACTGGACAGAGAAAAAAGAAGAGATAGGCAGAGAGAAAAGCAGCAAAAGAGAAATCTAAAAACAAAGCTGGAGAAATAATTAAAATGAACTCACTGGCAACCACAATAAAAAGAGAAGGAAAGATTTGTTTAAATGCAGTAGGAAAGTAGTACAGGCTGGGGAAGAAAGAGCAACACAATAGAAATGAACTCGTGGAAAAAGAGAGGAAATAAAGAGAGAGGAGCCAGCTGGAGAAGCACCATCACTGGCTAAGGGCAGATGCAGCACTGCAGTAATTTCTGGAGATACCAGCAATTTGACAGAATGTAAAGAGTCATGAGCTGGGGGCCATGGCTGCAGGGTGGGGCCACCAACGTTTGTGTCCTGTGTGGGGATGCCCTTGTTCCTGGGTCATTGTGGCTAGGAGTGACAATGGATGAGGTGGGTGGCTGGGACACTGCTGGTCCAGGGGACTCTTCTCTGGCCAGGAAAATGCAAATTTGATGAAGAGGACAAGCAAACAGGGAAAAAGTGGTTCCCTCCTTTCCTTTCTACTGACATACAGGATCTCCGACACAGTGGATGTGTCACCTCACAGCTGTGAGGGCTCTCCAGCCTCCCACAGACAACTCTCAGGCATTTGTCATCAAAACCGTTAGCAAGAATTCCTCCTCCCAGGTTTACCTGCAAACCATAAAGTGAAGCATACACAAGGAAAGGCCTGAGCTCAAGGCTATTTTAGTCCAAGAAAACCCAAAGAACACCAGAAATCTCCACACAAGCAGTCTCTGTTTGTATTGCTGAGACAGGATAGACTCATTTACCCACCACACTAGGACTAGGAGTGAAACTTGAACAAAACTGTGGGAGCTGAGTACTGGGGTAAGGAGGGTGGCTTGAAGGGGGGAGAGGTCCCAGAGCCAAAGTATGCCCAGGGCCGATGTTTTAACCAGAATGCTTCATTTACTCTGTGTACAGATCTCTTTCCCAATCCATGAAACCATCTTTGTGGCATAAAGTCCTTAATCTCTAACAATGTAAATCAAATACTGAGAGTGAAATACATGACTCAGATTTACTCCAGAACACCTGTCCAGTGATCAGAACTAGAACTGGGGCAATAGAGGGCAGCAGCTCAGCTTTTTCCTCCTTTTCAGTTTCTTATTAACTTCAGAGTTCTTTTGTCAGATTAGACTGAAAATGTAATTAGTCCATTATCTGACAACAGCCAGAAAGTCTTGCACCATAGGAAAGGTTAAGAAGATGCAGATCACCATGAAGACCCTGCAGGAAAAGTTTCTCCTAACCAGGAATAGATTTGCTACTGTCTAGACACTGAAGAGTAATTGATGTGATCTGTGCAGACCAACCCTACCGACCTACACCTGCACATCACTGCCCCTGAGAACATGAGAAAGAAATATTCCATAAAGAGGTCTCTCCAGCCTATTTTCACTCACAATTTCAAAATCACTTGACAATAATCAGAAGAACTGTAGAAATCAGTCATAGAATCTACCAACTAGGTTTTACTTAGTTTAAACACTACCCCACAACCAATACAGGATTTTGTGATGGCTTGTTATACCCTAGTTTTACAAGACTGAAGTAATGTGCTTTCATCTACCACCCCAGGGAGACTGTTCCATCATTTACTAAATGTCAGTATGATGAGTTGGCTTGGACATTTGCTGAATGTTTCTGACAAGCAGCAAATAGTAAAAAGAGAAGCAATAACTGTAAAATATGAACTAGTGAATGCAATAAATGCTGGTATAAAGGGAAATCACACAAGCTGAAGGATATAAAGATACTGATCCACAATGTGGGTCTAGTCAGGAAACAAGGGATCATCTTCTATCTACACAGACAGACCTCATAAAGTATTGATCTGATGTATGAAAGAAAACTGTCAGTAGAAACTGGAGAAGATAAACCAAGTCAATCAGCAATTATCTAAAATGGCTGCTAATAGCAAAGAGCTTTGAGTCCAACAGACTGTTCAAGAAATACATGACAAGAAATTCAGCCTGGGACCAGCTTTTCATCTTCATGCTGAATAAGGGAGAAAAGTGGGCAGCGCCAGAACCACTGTGAATATTTAAGAAAAAGTAAGCCTCTTAAAAGGATCCTTCTGGACAATCTAATATTTTCTACACTGGATTTTAAAAATAGACGCTTCCAAATAGAAGCAGATCTGAAGGGCTGCAAAAACTATTTCAAGTAGGACAAAGCTTGAAATGATGAGTTTTGGCTTAGGCACTGTCTCAGCAATATCTGAAGGCCTAAGAGTGAGAATATTACATGGTATATTGCACACTGATGGATTTGAATAAACTTACCTATTTACAAATTATAACTTGTGATAAGCTCATGGATTAAAAATGACTCATAGCAGTGCAGTTTCTCCAAAATGAGTTGATTTCCCTCCCAATATACACATAAGGAGATGGGAAGCTGCCTTGGCCACACAATCAGGACAGGACAAAGGACTGGATGAATAAGATAAACAAAGCTAAATTCCAAGGTGATTTGAATCCTAGTAAAGTTGTTGGACTTGTTAAGTCTCCTCAAAGAAAAGCATTGTGAATATTAAACCCCTGAATTGTAACAAACAGTTATAATTAATGTATTTCTGTCTGTTGGTCAAGACTTGGGAATTGAAGGTGAGATGCACTCATGGGCTCTGTCCCTCAGGTTCCTGTGTTTCTGAGCCTGAACCTTATGCCTCACTCCTTTAGTCCTCCTTACCTCTTGACCTGATGGCTGTGGGTGCTTTGGTAAGCACCTGTAAATAGTCCATGAAAAGATGTAGCATCAAGTTGCTGATGCACATGCCATGAGCTGTTCCCAGGTCTGCTCAAACCTGTGACACCTTCCCACAACCTTCTGCCAAACTGGATGGGTCCACAGAGAGTGGCTGGGGTTGTGATCTCCCACGCACCAGAAAATAAAAACTCAAGAGGTCTCTATACGCATTAGCTCTGGGCCAGAAGACATTCATATGATGAAGTAGCTGAAGCAACAGAAGCTTCTTCAGCCATAGGATGGTGTCACCCCACAAATCGCAGATATTGGTGGGCAGAGGGGCTTTTCTGGATTTCATTCTACGAAAAATTGTGTTTCTGGGAGGAAAAAGCAACAGGAAAATAGAAAGGAAGGAAAGAAAAGCAGACAATGAAGCACCAGCCTGAGATGTACTGATAGCATGGTTTGAGAAAAAACAAAAGAGAGCACAAATGTCTTTGTGCTTCTGAGTTAACTGCCCAATGAAAAGGGCCTGAAATTCATGGTATGGCCTGAATATTTTTTAATCTCCTTGTGCCAGGGAAGCAGAATTCAGAGCACATGTTTTAAATAAACAAGCTGCACCACATTTTTCAGTTATGATCAGTTTGACTGACATCTCTTCTAGTAGAAACAGCATGCAGGGTCACAAGGTTTTCCTAGCTACTTATGGATAAAAAGTAATAGCATAATTTTAAAGACGTGTCATTAAGAACCCGCTACTAGAAACTCCAGGGCTGCAGAGGCAGATCCCACTCTGCTGCAGGCTGTATAAACACAGCAGAGGTATCCTGAAAGGGCTTAAATCTGCACATAAAATAGCCAGAACATGCGAGTGAATTCTCTACCTCCAGCTCAAATATTCTTCTGTTACACTGTTAATTCACGCTGTCTCCAATAAACCAGAACGAACAATGGCTCTCCCTGCTTGGCGCTCACATCTTTAAAACATCAGTGGGCAAATTGTCCTGAGCTCCAGCCCTTAGTCATGTCTCCGCTGTGTGATAAATACATCACTCTTTTTTATCTATTTCCATGAGTCAACCCCTCCAGCCTCTTCTTCATTCTCCTCTACTCGGAGCTCCTGCTAGTATTTTTCTGATACTGAAGCATCCAGTGCAGTTTTGCATTTTGGGATCAAATTAAGGTTTCCCATCCTTCTATCAGAAACTAGCTGGGCTATGAAAAATCACCTAAAGCTTGGTACGTGGGTGGGATTCAGACATCTGAGGTTTCAAATACTGACTCACACACCGTGTTGCCTCAAACAGGGAATGTAAGAGACCCTGAGTCTCAAGATATCTCCATCCTGATACAGTACAGGACAAATCTGGGTGCCTGGCTTGAACCAGACACGCTGCCGGTCTCTGCTATCTGTGTTTGGGACTAGACTTCACCTCAGCCATAAAGTTTCAATATAGTCAGCATCTCAGCAGGGCAGTGATCTCTTATTTCTGTATTCTGGGTAGGCACATGGAGTGAACCATGCTCACATTCAGACTGGCAGCACAGGTCTGAGACATGGATGTACAGCACGGACTCTCTCAATGCAAATACAGCAGAGCTACCAGCCAGCAATGCAGATGCAAAGCCATGGGCATGCTTAACACCCTCTGACGTTGGCTCTGCACATCACAAAGTAGTCATAGTTTCTGTTTCCCAGCTATAAAATAAGGGCACACCACCCTCTTCCATCTTAGAAGTCTGTCATTAGGAAAAAGCGCATGACTGATTCAGAGCTGTCTATAAACTATTGGCGTGAAAGTCAAGCCTGTGCCCACACCTGCTGTTTGTGTCTGACCTATCTATCACTTCTTACTCTCAGGGCAAAAGAAAGGATCCAGCTGCCTGTGCCCCCAGTGTGACTGGAGATGGGAGATGGTGCCTTTTCCAGCCTTTTTGTGTAGATAGAATGTGCTCAGACGTCTCTTAATTAAGTTGGGAAGGCTAGAAAGCTGATGGATTTGAATTGAGATGCTGGTGAAGTGCCTGTGACATCCCCAGAGGGCACATTAAATTAACCAAATAGACTAAGGATTCGGTAAGCTAATGAAGAGAGAAATGAGTGAGAGAGATGGGGAAAATGGAAGAGATGAGGGTGAAGGGAAAAAAAGCAGATGGAAAGAGAAGATAGGGCAAAAAAAGAAAAATGAATGAGTGAGTAGGGCAGAGGAAAAGAGAGGGATCAAGAAGAAGTGATAGGAAAATACATGGAGAGAATGAAAGTGATTAAGTGCAGGAATATGGAAGTAAGAGACCCTGCAAGATCCTGAGGCTTTCTCCAAAGCCATGCTGGGACCATCTGTGCTGCAGCCTGGGGTCCAAATTGCTCAATCTCTGCCTCCACTGAGTTGCATCAGCTGCTTAGCGAGGCCATAACCCCCAGCAGGACTCACCAGTCCACACTGCCCACTTTGTGTCCTGAGGTGCCTTACCTGTTCGTGGTGCTCAATGCCCATGCTGATAGTGTTCACCAGGATTGCAATCATGATCCCACGGTTGAAATACTTGCTGTCCACAATCACTCGAAGCTTGACTCTCACTTCTCGCCACATGTCACTGCAGAGCTTCAGCCGCCCTCCTTCTTCCACCTCCTCCTCTTTTTCCAGTGCTGAGGCATCCTGGTCCTCTCTGCTGCCCGCTTCCTCCCTTTCACTGGCTCCTCCATTGTCCTGGTCTGAATAAGTGCTATCCAGGACAGAGAACCTTCTGGATGCTTCATACTCCCCTCTATGGCATCGGGGGCAGTTGGTGGGATCGGAGGTTGCTGTCACAGCAACGGGCTGGATCAAACCCTGAGGAGGGCAGCTAAGAGAGTTGTGCTGCTGGCAAAGCCCTGGAAAGACAAATGGTTGTGGTTAAAGGAGAAGGCTTTGAAAAAGACATTGAAAGTGGAAACCTGTTTGGATTTTAGGCATTTAGGCAGGATAACTGGCCTTTTTAGCTGTAAGGATTATTAAACACTGACACATCATCTCAAGGGCAGCAAAAAAAGCCACTGCTGTTGGGAGCTCTAAGCTGACTGGCTGCATCTCCAAAAGGCATGGTACTGTTCAGCTTGCCAGTGATCAGGCTCAACAGGGGTTCATGCCCATCAGAGAAAGAACTGTTTTGTTTAATGCGGAAATTGCAGATTGAGACTCAGTAGCTTGTGTTAAATGGGAATTGAGGGGAAAAAGAATTACAAAAGATGATTTTGTCCTGAACTGCTATAAGTGGGGTCTGACAAACCCCAGGCTGAACTCTCTAAATCAGGAAAAGTACATTAGCAAATCATCTCAAAAAGCCAGAAGAGGTAGCACAGGAACATCTTCTGGTAGTTTGATTCTGAATCAGAATAGATCTCCTGATTTCAGTGAAAAAACTAAATTTGTGTTCCTTGATCCTCCATTTGGGCCTGGAAGGTCAAATGGACACTGGGGGAATAAAGCAATTAATTCATTAACACAGTGCATGAAGCCTGCAGAAGATTTTCTCCCAGGAAGTAAAGAAAATTAAAGTCTGAGTATTCAAGACCAGCTGAAGGAAAAGCTGCCTCTTCTTGTTAACGGGAGCACAATTTAGGAAAGGAGTCAGCAGGCAGTTAATGCTAACTCTATAAAAACATTTTACAGTGACTTTTCCAGCCAGGAATCCAATTGAAATGAGATCTCGTGATATTTTGCACAATAGCATGTGCTCCTGTCAAAAGAAATTGTCACCACTGCCTTGCATATCAAACAGACTTTTTCAGCATTGCTCCTTTGGTTCAGGCAACAACCTATTGCAATTCTACTCTCTTTGCCTCTCTCTTGAGGTCCCACAGCAACTCAGTTTGAGAGAACTCTGGGGGTTCTTCTGTGTCACCAACCCTAATCCTTTGTCCTACTTTGTCATATGCCCCTGAGTCTTTCTCAAACTGCTATCATCACCTAGTTATACCTGACATGGAACCCTTTAAAAGTCTCAGACAGGATGTTTATCTCTTTGTGGCCTCTGGATTTCAGACCTGGATTACCCCTGTTTCCTGCTGGCTGCCCCTGTTTCGTTCCCATTCTTGGCTGATCATCCCCACCTTGCTGCTCTGGTGTGCTGGCCAAGGTACCATGCTCAATGGCCAACGCTAATTCTAATTCTGTGCTTTTTAGGCACAGGTCCTTTGTAAAGCTGACACAAGGAGATGCTCCCAGTTACTGTCACGTTTCCACTATTGGCATTCTCAGCTTTACCCATGCAATCCTTACTGTAGTGCCTCTGTTTTTTCCTGTTCGTGCCTGGCTTGGCATCACTGGGCTCCACGTGGCCCTGGCGCCAGCTCTGTATGCTGTTGTACAGCCCAAGGGTGCGGCGCTTGGCTTTGCGCACAATGTGGCAGATGTACTGGAAGATCTCCTCGTAGCAGTCTCCCGGCTCCATGTAGCTGGCGACAGTGCTGGAGGAGAGGTACCGGGCCCTCTGCTCCTGCATCAGCTGGTGCTCCCGCTGCTTAGTCTCCGAGAACTGTGTGGCGATGACCACCAGGCACAGGTTAATCATGAAGAAAGAGCCCACCTAATAGCAAAGGAGAAGAAGGGGCGGTCAATGTCAGCATGAGGAAGAACACATTGGGAGAGGGAATGTAAGAGGAGAAATTCACTGGAGGAAGAGGAATGGGAACTGGTCTGCATATGGAGAAGGAGTTTCAGAGAAAGCCAGGAGTGCGTGAGCTTGGTTTTGAGACCTCACCAGACATCACTTCCATGCAGAATTTAGAGCTATGAACTGAAATTCAGGAATGAAGGTCCAACTTCTGGCTCTTTTGGTAGGCTTGGGACCTTCAGCAAGTCACTTTCAAGGTACATACAAAGGGTTTGATGAAAACTGGACTTTTTCTTTCTCCTTTGTTTTAAACAGATGGCGGGAAACAGAGAACCAGCTTGGTAGTTTTGCTGCTTTCTCCTCTGGTTATTAATTTACTACTGGAAAAATCATGCACTGCCATTTTTGATCTTCAGCTCTTGGAGGACATGTCAGTACTCTCAGATCATTTTAAGGACACATCAGTGTACTTGAAACATATTATTAATTTCCACATTTACACCATAATTCACCATACAGGGAGATGGCACTTTTCTAAAATGAAGGAGCTCTTGATATCCAGAAGAAGTTTACAAAACTAACAACTCTGAGAAGGACACTGAGTGGTCTGGCGAAAACATGCATCCGTGCTTACTTTCTATTCTTCTGATACAATACATATTATATTAGCTCTTATTTCATTCATCCTCCAGCCTAGGTAGGCTTCCCATTTCAAACACAAAACCTGTACACAACTCATTCCCCCAATTTCTTAGAAACAAAACCAAATAAAATGCGCAAGATCTCCCTATTCCCCATACAGAAGCCAAAATGCCTACCAAGCTTATTTCACAGCTTTGCATGCTCCCTTTAAGACTCAGTTTTTCTGTCCATAATATGGAGCAAAGATTTCTTGATGCTGAGGGATCTGGGGGTAAAATGATATCACTCTGTGTTATATATTATGAAATTAGAAAGGAAACTCCACTAGGAGAGTTACCCATAGGTTGATAGATTTAGCATAAAACCTGGGCTTCAATAATGAGAATTTCATACATAAAAGGGCTTGTAACCACATTCAAAATAATTTTCAGAAGCTATATTGCCTTGATTGGTCACTGTTCCCTACCAAGCTGTAAGTGTTGGTAGGGCACTGATAAAATGCAGAGCCTGAATAAGGACCATACGTCTGCGCCACTCTGAAACAGACACTGCAGGACACCCTCGGGAGGAGAAAAGGCACCAGGTCAAGATTTCTGCTTCCCTGGATCACTGAGTATCCCTGCTAAGGAATATTCTCACACCATGTTTCTCCTGTATAAACCCACACAGGACCCAGTCTCACCTCACTGCCTCTCCTTCACAAGGAAACAGCCCTGACAGAAAGCTGGATGTAGTCCTGCCCTTCTCTTCACATGTGTCCTCCCCCATATAAACTTTCCAGCAAAAGGGAGAGAGCAAGCAAAGGTGGTGGCAACCTGATCCCAGCCCTCGTGCAAGGAAAAGGTGTTTTATTTCAGCAAGTACCCTAACTTGTTTTACCTATCCAAGCAGCCTTTCCCTCAGTTCATAGCCCTTGCTATCCCCCCACCAGCTTGTCCCCCCTGGCTGTCCCTTGCTTTTGCACACAGATGCCCAGCAGCTCTGTCCAAGGACTCAATACAGCAGCGGTCAGTATTTCAAAGGGGAGATGTCCCTGCTAGCATCTCAGTAACCCTTTGAAATATGAAGCTCTTTCCAACCAAATTCAACATAAGGACAATAAATTATCTCAAAATAAAGGCCTTTCCCTCTCCCCCCGCCCCCCTACCAGCACCCTTCAAAGCTGTTCTAATTCTGCTTCACTTCATCACTGAACCCTCCTCTCCATTCCCCTCTATTTCAGCCTATTTTCCCTTCAGTTTCTGTATGTGGTTTAGAAAATTAAAAAAATGCCTCATTCAGATTCCTTCTCTTGCACTCAAGATTTGCCCTAGTTCATGACATCTTGCATGTTTTAACTGGTAAGAGAGTGTGACTGGGAATCCAAATTCTTCTCCGATGCACTCTCCTCAGCAACATGTGACACTCACATGGGATTTCCCGTTGAGTTACCTCCCTCTGCTTGCACTGAGTGAGGCAATATTAGGCGCCGGACACCAGCTGCATGAGCATTTCTGGAACACTCCTTGTGACACTGCACTGTACTTTGCATCTTCAAACAATTCCATAAAAAACAAGCAATCGAGACTTGGAACACCTTCTCTCTAGGTTACAGATGGAAGAGCTGAGGACAAGAAGGTGTCCTCATCAGGATCACGCTATCAGCATGCAGTTGCATTTAAAGTGAGTTTCATGTTCACATCACTGAACCAGATGACCAAAAAGGGGAGGAGTGAGAGGACTGAATATGGCAACTAATCCTCAATCCTTTTATCTAGGAATATAAAATGCAAAACAAATTAGTTTGGTTAATCCTCAATTAAAACCACAGACAAGTCCACAGACTCACAGGCTCTGCTCAGCTTGACGCTGCCTCCCAGCTAGGAGAAAGACAGGAAGGGTCCCCAAAGGCTCCTAACTGAGCTATCCATCTCAGCTAGCTGAGCAGGGAGAGAGAAAGTGTCTGACATGGAGTCAGACAAAGCATCTGACAAAAGCAGATGGAGACCCTTGATTCAAAGCCCCAACACAGGAGTCCCATTCAGCCCTGACACTGAGCTCTGCTTTGGTTAAGCAGATCCTGGCCTCATTCAGTCCAAGGTTCAATCCCTATCTCTGTAATATCTAACAAAATTTGACTAGTGCTGCAGATGCTGACTTACTTGTCAATTATTTTTACTGCTTCTGCCTGGATATCCAACTAGTCTTCTGAAGCTCACATGTATAAGGACAGAGCACTTCAAGGAGGCTCCTGAGTGCTGCCACACAGATGCCATTCTGAGAGTTTAGAAGAGCAGTGGACAAGCAGCTGGAGAGGTGGCAAAGAGACAGCTGGACCCCAAGCAGGAAGACTGAAATGAAACAGACCCAAGAGCGGAAAGCAGTCCTTCCTTCATGTCACCTCCCTGCTCTCTGGTCAAGTGGGTAGTTACTTAAAATCTGCTGAATAAGTAAAATTCTTTCATCAGGTTGTTCTACAAGGCCACTCTGAGTGGCAGGATCAGACAGCACTCTTCCCCTCAGAAGAGCATATCTGTGCAGGATCTCTAACTGTGCTTGGAATATATCCAGGTGGTGGAGCCTTCTTCCTGCCGTATAAGCAGTAGCAGGTAATGCCCTTATGCAGGTGTTTGAAAATATCATTGTGAGGGAAGAAGTCATGGATGAAAGCACAGCTCTAAAGAGAAGCTGCAGAGATGCAGACCCAGAAGACCAAGTCTGAGCCAAGGCTGGAACGTGTGCAGAAGACCAAAGAGTCAGGGCTTAAAGTGTGACTTATCAGAGCACTCCTGCTTAGAAACTCCAGCCTTTCAACCACAGAGAAGGAGGGAAGGATGAAGGACTGTAGTTCATGAGATTTAAAGAGAGAGTGTCATTCCTATAAGAACACTCAGACAGAGCACGCAACCAAGTTATATCAAGTTTGCACTGAGGTGTTGCTATGTGCTACTAAAGATGCATCACACACACCAAGAAGGTAACAGAAAGGCTAAATACCTTCTTGGTGTAACTCCACCAAAGGTAAAGGAAATATCCCACCTGGCATAATGGCTTCTTTGTTCTGAGCATTCCCCAAAGTAACTTTGGATTAACATTCTCCTGTGTTTGATGGAAATAAACCTATATGGCTTCTACAAATGAGGAGGGAGTGTCTAGAAATGTCAATGACACTGCACTAAAATCCCAGGTGGAGCATTTAATTGAGGGTTTTCAGTGCCTGCAAATTCAGAGACTAAGTTTGAATCACTGTGAATCCACATGAGGTGAGACAGCACTAGAAGGACACTTAGAAACCAAAAATATGCTGACAATTTATGTAGTTTGAAATGGGCGTGGTGAAGAGCAGTTTTTGGCCTACAAAAGAATGGGCGTGTCTGTCCCAGTGGCTAAACACTGACTCTGCACAGTCCTTCCTGGCTCTGGGACAAGGAGTAAATTGTGTCAAACTGCACATTCTACAAATCTGGGTAGTCTCAGCATGCTACTCAAAGAGAAAAAGCAAGTGGGTGCTAAGTATCTATTGCACTGTGGGATATATGAACAAACTCCATGGGAAATAATTACTTTCTGAACTCACAAAAAGCAGTGGATGTTCAGAACACAGCACACAGGAACTGCCCCCTGCCACCCCATCCTGTGCAATCACATCTCTGCACTGTCTCTTTGGGACTCTCCAGCCTCAAAGTAAAAGCAACACTCCACAAGGTGTGTTTCACCTCTGCTGTACTTGCTCAGGGACACAGTCCACAGAGAGTAGGTAACCCTTCTGTTTTTCTCTCCTTGTCTTTCCCTTGTGATGGTAGAAGGCGGTAAGGCAGGGTGAAATCAAGGATATAATTAGTTTTTCATAAGTTCTCTGCACTGAATGGGCCAGCAGATTATTTTGGTGCCGCTCTCCATATGTACAGCTAGCAGAATTTCTCACAGAAACCGGGTTAAAGTTTGCTTTCCCTTAAATTACTACATGTCAACTTGAACTTAAACTAGATGTTGTATTAGATAAGTCTGTTAATATTACTAGGTGACTGCTTCTAGAAATCCTATTTCTAGAAGGGCACAGCCCCATAAGACAAGTATTAGATGAAGATCAGAGTCTTAGCCAGGTCCATTTGTCAGCTCATTCAAATGTATATTGGCCTTGAAAATATATACTGAAGTCCTTACTGACTAAGCAACCTAGAACTAAATTGCATTTACCCTGTACAGACTTTATACTTCCCATAATTCATCCTATGTCTTTCCTGTCTACTCTTGACTTCAGTCCTCCTATGAGAAAAGCGTGAGAGCCTTCATAAAAACAAAATCCTTCCTTGTCAGAAATAGGATATTCCCTCCAAGAAAACGTACTTATGCGAGGGGCCTTGAGGAATGGAGACACAAATGCATCTTAATTTTACCTTTCTTCTCAGGTATGGACAATAAACCTCTTTACAGAAAACCAACCTTCAAACTTCATTTGTATACATCCACCAGGCTTATAAACTCCTTATTAAGTTCTCGTCATGTACACACTTCTCTCTTTCCACCCCCACCATCCACAAGGGATCCCACACAGCCAGTTTATTTTGGACTGCTGACACTTTTGGAGCAGCAGCTCCTTTTCGTTCACGGTGAGGAAGTAATTCAGCGTGACAGACCTTGAATCTAACAAAATGTGAATCTGAGACTCTGAACCTCAGAAATCCAGGTACTTCCAAAAGCTGCTGGCTCAACATGGCTCAAAAATTACTCAAGAGCTTAAAATGTATAAAGAGACCAAGTAGAAGGGCAGATAAATAAATGGTTTTCTGTATTTTTAAGCCAACAGGTTTGGGGAACTTACTTTGCAAGAAGATCTGCCAATGAGAACATCCTACACTGGGTGCATATAACTTTTGAAATCAATCCTAAGTATATTTCATGAGTAAAAGATAAAAACTTAGCTGACAACCATGTATGTGATTCTGCCACTGACTCTTGGGTGAAAATCAACTAGCCAGATTTCTGAAATTCCTAGAAGTTTGGTTCCTTGGTATATATGTTGATCTAAGACCTGATTTTTGTAGGCTCTTAGCTTGCACTACTGACATCCATCAAGTCTTATACTTACGATTATCAACAAGATAAAGTAGATAAAATTGTAGAAGGAATGGGCATCCATCACATAGTACATGATCTCCACCCACCCTTCAAGTGTGATCACCTGCAAAGATAAACAAGAGAAACAGGAGGGACGTGGGCTTCCAGAGTTCATTCCTCATTGTATAAAGGCAGATACTGGCAGGGCTGTTGCAACCCAAGAAAGGTGAGAAACAGCAATTCATTTCAATGAAGCCAAATTTCCATTTCAGGAAATCAGCGTGGTACTGCTTGGTGACACTGGCACACTGTCAAAGTCTGTGAGATCATTCTAGTCCACAGCAGGAATATTTCATTAAAATAGTTCATTTCCCTGGATCACAGCAGGGGAAAACCCGCAGCAGGTTTCTGTGCCCCTTGGACTGGACACCGCGTACAGCCGGAGGAAAAGTAAAAAGGCATGGATTTTAGCTCCCATCTGCAACGCTTGTTGGGAATTGGAAAAAAAAAACCCAACACTCTTTACTATAGTGGTCTGCACTGAAGAGAAAACTTGTACAAGTCAGCCTGAAGAGTGCAGCTTTTTTCAGCAAGGGCCTGTAACTGCTCTATGTCCCTCCTCATCTTTGGGAATGCTGTTCACAGTGTGTGTGCTGTCCCTCTCGCCAGGGTAGTTACAAGGCCCTTTACTCTCTGCAGCTGTCACACCTTGCAGAAACTACCACTGGAGCCCAGAAAGACTGAGTTTTTAAAAAAGAAAAATAGCTTGAGCCTTTTTGAAGGCTAACTTGGACTTACCTGAAATATCACAATCCAGGCATACCCAATGTTGTCAAAGTTGATGGCACCCTTGTGCGGGTTGGCATTGCCAGTACGGCACACGTTGTAGTACTGGTTCCAGTTGACACACATGCCACTGATATTGAACTCTTGTCTGACTGAGTTGTAGTAATAATAATCATCTTTGTCCAAGCAACACTCGTGGCCTCGCTCCTTCAGTGGGGGTATTTCATGACAGCCCATAATTCCATTGTCTCCTGACAGTGAGCAGATAAAGGGCATCTCATCATCTTCTTCAGGTTGGTAATAAGGGGGCAAGACAATGTCACCTTGTCTGCAAGAGAGAAAAAACCCACAGTCATAAATTTCCTACGACAGTTTCCTATCAGTGACACTGGTGAAGCAGAGAGCTCCCATTCTGACATAGGGACTGAACTGGGTAAGGCATTTCCAGGTTTATCATCTCAGGAGAAGGGAAAGGAAGACAAGGCTCCTGAAAACCAGGAAATTTCCGGGGTGAGTCCCTAGTTTTCAGAGTTTTATCTGCCATCAGGTTATCCCAAGCCAACACAATCTGCTTGCATGAAGATGAAGAAGAGCTGGAATGCAGAGATTTGCAGTCTGATCACTCCCCCCATTATCATCAAAGCTAAATCAGATGCAATGATATTAAGGTAGTTCATCAGGCTTTACTGTGATGTGCTCATATATGTAACTGTTGATGGACATGTTTTATAACATTTCCCAGTGAACCTTCTGTACTTCTAAAAAAAGAAAAAATCCAATTCATGCATAATTAAAGTTGCACAGATAAGCCTTAAAATCTGGAAATGCAAAGTTAAAATTGACATAACTTTAACTTTGACTCCTTGACAGCTGGCATTATGGGTGCAATGTTTCATGACAAGTTCACCTGCTTTTTTCCAAATAATGCAAGCACCTTTCAAATGCATGAATAATTAAAATAATCTATGCTTGCTTAGCTAGAGATGAGCTAGTGATTGGGAAAGTAAAAGGTGGAGATTAAAAATTTTTGATTAAACTTTATCTGGTGTATTCCTTGCAGTGCTACAGTACACAACTTTCACACTGCATGAATGCAGATTTTTGCATTAAGTGTCATTGGAAGAGGACAAGCGTTGATTAAAAAGAAAAGACAGAAAGTCTTTGATTCCAAACTAAGTAGGACTAAACCACAAAGATATGTCATAACTCATCCTCATAATTGGAGAACTGGATACAGTCAGAATTGATTTCTCTAGTAATGGTCAGACAAACATTTTGTAATATCTGTCACTTTGAAGGCTGTGGCACCAATTCACTTCTCAGTTACATCAGCTCTACATGGATGTAATTACAGTCATTAAAGTAGTACTACTCCTGATTTACATAAAGGACAATCATTCTAAACATTCATTTTTCCCAAAGGAATAAATAAGCACAAGAAATGTCTGCTTTAAGCAGCTCCTACTCTCCAGCTTCACCACTCTTCTACAAGATTATACTTTCATACTCTTTTTTCCCCCAGTTTGAGATGATCTAAAGCTTCAGAACTGTTTAATCAGTCTAAACTGATCTGCAGCTTTAGCTTTTTTTTTTAAGGCAGTCTAAACTGATAACACACCAGGGATTAGCATAGGGTTTTAAGAAAACATTTTAAATCCTAAGATCTGCTAAAGCCAGAAAGTCAACAGGAGGAGCTGTGCCCTGAAACTGGGTAATCTGAGAACTCATGACAGGCAGGAGCTTTTCCACCCCACTGCCTGTGGGGACAAGTAAAGCTGTGTTCTATAGACTCACACCTAAAACCTCAGATACCTGTAATTGATCCCTGTGTGGCTTCAGGCTCTCTGCCTGAATTGTGCCCACATTTTCCCATGAGTTTTTTGTCCCATTCAAACAGCCATTCTTTGCTTTCAGATGTTCACACTTCCACTAACCCAGCTGTGGGATACCTCTACTGTCAGCCCTCCATCCTGTCCCCCATGGCACCACCCACATGCAATTCTACTCCTGAAGTTTTCCAATAATTTCCCAGTGTCCTCCAAAGGTAATGCACTACTGTCCAAGCAGTGACCTTAGCTCCATCTTGGAGGTGCCAAAGATGACCCTAGAAGCATTGGGCAACACTATATTTTTCTGTAAGACTCCTCCAGGTGTTGTTTTCTGAAGAGGGAACAAGTTCAAGAGTAAAGCAGCATGGTTGGTGTTTCAGAGTTTCAGTTCTTTCTGGATGTAGAAGCAGCATCTTGTATCATTGGACGTGGCTGGAGGAGGCAACTCTGCTAATCTGTGCCTTGATTCAACCCAAATGAGCCCAACCTCATTGTTCTGGTGACCGTGAAGACATGAAAACCAGCTGTCTTTGCCTGCCCTCCCTTTCCACTGCAAGATTAGACCAACACTCTGCACACTGTCACCCTAAGGCTGTTTGAAGTCAGTGACACACAGGGAGCCAGGCAGTGGAAGACAAGCACAGGGAAGGGGAAAGAAAAACACTTTTGGAAGAAAGAAACCCAGTCACTCACATCGTGAAGTTCTCCTCCATGAAGCAGCGGTTGCGCAGCAGCCCAGCCCACAGCTGCACCCCGATGATGCCGAAGATGAAGAAGACAAAGAAGCAGAGAAGAAGGACGTTCCCCAGCATGGGCAAGGTGTCCAGGAGCAAGTTGACAAGGATGCGCATGCCTGCAGAGAGAAGAAAGCCAGAAGGAGCAAGTGTGGGACAGAAAGAGGGAGAGAGGAAGGGAAGAAGAAAAGGAAAAAAGTTTATGAAACGTGCAACAAAATAAAAAAAAAAAAAAAAAGGCCACATGAAGATAAAAGCAGAGTGTCAGAAATTAACTACTGTCCAAAACAGGCTAGATTTATGGTTATTGCCACTTCTTGTCCTAACCTCTACTGACAGGCAGCCAGCAGAGCTGCTGTGATGCCGTGATCTCTTAACCCTAGGCCTCCATCTGCAGCAGAGAGAAGAAAAGGGAATGAGACTTCTGGTGCCATCAGCTATCTGACTGATATCCCTCCCTCCCCTTTCCCTGCAGAAAGGCAAGAGAGTGACGACTGTCCCAAAGGTGCATGGCAGCTCCATGGCGCCACCCTCAGATGTCTCAGAATGAAAGTCATCCCAGCTCAACAACTGCATGCTGCAACCTGTGAGAATTGTATTGACAGACCAAGGCCAGCACACATAAACTGGCACAAACTGGTTTCCTCAGTGACAGCACCACCAAGAGAGTCCCTTGGCTAGTCCTCCTGCCTCAACAGGACTGGAGCACAAAAGTATCAAGCACAGCCCGAAATCCTGCCAGCACAGAACCTTTGCCCAGTACAAATGTTTCCAAAAAGCTTTTTTTTCTTTTCCAATTTCTAATTACCTAATGCATTATTTCTGTGGTTTAATTTTCCCCTTGGCTTTCCAGCTCACACAGCCACAAGTGGGGGTAAAGATAGGCTCATTTCTCTATGGAGCTAATGACTTTTCCTCTGCTCTCCAGGGATGATGAAAGTCTGGAAATTCTTCTGAGCATCACTGTACTACCTTTACCCCTGCACACACCTCATGAGGTCGTCTAGCCTCCATGGAGGTCCCTCCCTCAGGTGCCTAGGGAGTTCCTTCACTGAAGATGTTCCATGTAGGCCAGCAAATAATTAGCTAATTAGGTATTTATAACCAGTTCATTACTTCAGATGGCAGAGGAAAGGAAAAGAGGAGGGGAAGATAAGATTAGGATTCTCTGACAGCCCTTTGAGGCACTGGATAATCCCCCTTGTGTGCCCAGCATCAAATAATTAGCCACATGATGCTGTACATTATGCTCCATGTCTATTCCCCGGACTGCTTGCCACAGAGAGGGAAGGGAAGTGGTGTCTGCAGAGGGGCATGCAGACAGGGGATGCACACACACTGAAGGGAGAGGTAGAAGCATGCCAGGTATGAGACATCAGACTGGTTTACATGAGTAGGGAAAGTTTTGGGGACAGACAGGGGTGGAAGAGACAGGAGTGGTATTTACAGGTAAGAAGGAGAAGATGTTTAATGGTGGCTACACTGGGTCATGAAGGACAAAGAACGATGGCATTAGATCTAAGGTCAGGCTGTGGAGCAGTAGTCAAGCCCTGCTGCATGACTGCCCAGCTGCATCACTAGTCACCCTGTAAGGCACCTTCTAGACAAGTACATCAGTAACTCAGCAGTGCAGGGGCACAGCTCCAGCCACTCACTGGGGATCGTGGACATGTCATGAGTCACTGACAGCTGTCTGATTTCTCACCACACAAAGTCCAACAGCACAGCCACAGTGCCCTGCTGCTGGTTGCTGTGACCTGCCAGGCCCTGGAGAAATGTTCTGGACAGCACTTCGACTTCAAGACCATGCACCCTCACTGCAGTGCACCGTGTTCCCAGCATTAGTGTTGCTTCACAACACCAGCTCTGTAGTTCCCATAAACTGTCCTGGTCAGTACATTAGGGAGAGCCAAGTGACATGGGAAGCTGTGCCAGTAGCGCTGCAAGAGCAGGTAATGTTTTAAAGATCAATTGATGCTAGCTCCATTTCAGAGCTGGGTAATGGCAAGGAGATTGTCCTTATGCTGAAACACAGAACAGATAAAACAGACATTCTCACCAGAATTTTACAGACAACACATTTGTTGGGTCATAATTTGCAAAAATTGATTTTGTCCATGTTCCAAGAGAAGACAAATGACTTGCAAAACTTGCCTGCCTTTTTCTTGGAAACATCCTGCCTGCCCATACGTTCTCCATCCTGACTCTCAGAGGGATTACTGATGGTACAAGATTATGCTATCCACAGCTCCAAGATCATAGCTATGGCCCTCCTGTTAGGCCCTGGGGGTACTGGTGGCCCCGTCACTTGGCATCTTTTCTATATCACAAAGCATTTCAGCATTGACTGGTTCCATTTCTAAGTCTAAATGAAACCAAATTTCTATTTTTTTTTTTAAATCTCACTGTTTAACAGATTCATCTTTCTCTTCCCATTGATGCTGACTGTGAATACGAGACTGGCTCTTCTGAAAGCAGTAACACTGAAGCTACACTCATACAAACATAAATTACAATTCTCCTATGGGCCAACTATCTCTAAAACAAATCCATCACTTCACTTTGTGCAAAGCTTCTTTTGCTTCCTGCCCTAAACCACAAAGTAATTTTTCTTGGAACCCATTTCTCACCAGAGGCATCAGTTTGGTCCATCAAATGGACCTCCTTTGCTAAGTTTGCGCAGTTAGTATCAGTACTTTAACTATTACTTCCATGTAGATGAAAGACATGATGTAAACACAAGCTCAGTACCTTTGTTTCCTTCCTTGTTGGCCTCCCCTGCTGCCTGCAATACTCAGGCTGGAGTCCCTGAGCCCTGTCCTCTGCTCTGGCATTTTGGCAGTGTGTTTCTATGCCACTATGGGAACTCTGAGAGAAAGGTTTTTCAGCCTCCCTGTTCCCCCCAGAGCCAGCAGCCCAGTCTGTCTGTGGCTGGTTCTTTGCAGTCCGCCATCCCCCGGGAAGGAACAGGCTGGTTTGGTAGCCAAGCTAGCGCATCAGCTACAGGTTTCCAAGGAAGGGCCTTCACTGCCAGGTGTCTGAATGCTTTCACGGACAGGAGGGAATAAGCCCCACTCAGGCAGGACTCACAGAACAGTGTGCTTCAAAGTCTACCCAGTCTGACTGGAAGCAGATTGCAAACAGTCGCTGGTTCCTCCAGCACCTACAAGGTACAGGGAAAAGAGGCAGAAAGGCTGAAAAGCCTAAGGATAGCAGAGGATAATTTTTTGTAGAGCCTGGTGGCCAAAATAACAAGATCTTTAAAGCAACTGCTGGGCAATGGAAATGAGCAGAAAGCATATTTGTCAGTGCAGCTATGGAAGCATTCTGTTTTGGGGAACTGGAATGCCTCCCTTTTCCAAAGGGAGACAAAAAGGTCTTTGCTGGAGAAGCTGCCACCTACAGCAACAACAAAGCATCTTGCATGACAAATTCTGGAAGCTGCTGGAAAACCAGTGCTTCAGCAAAATTCTGTTGCTGCCTCCTTCCTACCTTCTGCTGCCTCTGCCACTTTACTTTTCTCTTGCTGTGCCTACAACTCCTGTCTGCCTCTGTGTTGCTCCTCAGCTTACGTGCACGTTTCCAGGCCTCCCTTCCCAGTGCTGCCTTTCCCCACATCCCCATTTGTCCTTTACCATTGGCAGAGCAGAAGCTATGCAGGCTCACAGCAAGGAGGTGATATGAAAGAGACAGTGACCTTTTCTGAAGCATCCTTTGAAAAAAAATGATACACTGCTTGAGAAGGGAAAGGAAGAAGGGCTGGGCAGTCTGAAGGAAAAGCAGGGAGGGAGATCATTGATGAAGTAACATTCAGCAACCAAACAGCCTTCCAGGGCACCAAATATGAAAAGGTTTTGCTCTACAAGCAAGGGAAAGAAAAGCTAGAAACATTAAATATTCATGAGTGCCAGGTGTGGGCTCTGAAAGGTCTTTTCTCCACTCACCCTAACAAGGAGACAGGGGAAAGGAAGAAATGAAATGGCCTCAACTATGGGCATCCGAGGAAAGATCCTCACCAAACAATGCTCACATAATACTTCCCTGCTGCTTACCCAGGCCCTTGGGTGAGGGGTAGAGAAGGTGCTCGACGGTACCTCGTTGGCAGGACTACTCTTGGTAGAATATCCTGCAGGAGCAAAGCCACCACTCAAATACAGCAGTAGGTGGGCAAAAGTATGTCACAGAGATGTGAAATGATGGGAGGGCAAGACAAGTGCCAGGAAGCAGGAAGCACAGGGTTCAGCAAAGTCTCGGAGCTCCCTCCTGGCTTTGGAAAAAGGAAATCGTCTATCTCACCCCGGTGGCATCCAGAGGCTCTTCCTGAGAAACTCTGCAGACTCTGCAGTGACCCTCGTTCCCTCCAGACACTTGCCTTCAAACCTGATTAGCGGGGCCATCACAGCCAGGCAGCCTCGTCTGGCACGTCCTAACCCCGGGGAAGGCGCGGCGGGGTCGAGCAGCCGGCGCAGGGCAGGGCACGGGAGGAGGCTCCGGGCAGCCGCAGCCAGATGTGCGGGGCAGGGCAGGTGTGCCCCGAGGCGCGCCCCCGCCGACCCCGCTCCTGCTCAGCATCGCCTTGTCACTGCGCCTTCTTTCCGCCTGCTTCTTTCCAAGAGTGAGCATCGACAGCTGAGCTGATTCACTCCCTAGCGCTAATCACCTTGTGATCTGAACGGGGGACTGGTTCAGGAGGGGGTGAGAAATCCTGGTTTTTCTGGTTTCTTATCTCTCACCTCTCAGGCTTTCAAATCCTCCTCAGCTACACGGTGAGGGACAAAGCTGATGCACACAAAGTCAAAAGGAGATAGCTCTTTGAGGCAATCGTTCCCCTGCTTAGAGAAAACCAGATGGAAGAGAACATAATTCTCAACACCCATCCCATCGTGGACCAAGTCATCAACTGTCATTTTAACTGGAGTAAAAGCACATCTCCCTCCTATCAGCACTTGTGACAATGTCTGGCAGGACATTCTGCAGAATGCAGAGACTGAAGTGTCATTATGTTCCTCAGCCAGGCTGCTTGTCCAAGCGTGCCTTCTTTCCTTCCTCCCCTGCCCCAGGACACATGGCAGTCCATCCAGCTAGCATGTGGTTGGCAGGATTTTCCTGTCTGTGCTCCTTTATGGAAATTTTCAGAACTGAGGAACCATTCCAGTAGATAGATTGTACAGAAAGTACACAGAAAGAGATGCAGGTGTTTTTTTGTTTGTGGTTTTTTGTATTTTTTTTCAGCCAATCCCTGTAGTCAAAACAATTTCATTTTGTGTGCATAGTGCAAGCTGGTGCTCCAACTTGTGGCCCTTCTCACTGAACTCTTGCTGATCTGAGGTTTAGCTGTCATTTCACACATTGCATTCCTGCACATCAACTGAAATGTGGAGCCAAGCCACTGCAAAGAGACGCCAATCAGCTGTGATTCCAACAGTAGACATGCTGCCAAGCTCACTGATAACTCACAGCTTTCCATGCCACACAGGTCTTTTCCCTTTGCTGTAGACCTCCTAACTGAGGCCTCTTCTGTAAACAAGTGTAAGCCAAAGGAGCTCAGCTGGAACAGCTGGTGTGCTGCTCCAGATGCCTTGTCCTCAAGTTGCAAAGCCAACCTCACATTGCGTACCATCACTGCCTGCTTTGCACCAATGCAAGAGAAAGCATGTCCAGGTGGATGGCCAGACACAAATTAAATGAACTCTATGGAAGGACAAGTCCAGTTGATGGTATGAGGTAGTGAGAGACCTTAAACCAGTTCTGCTGTTGAGGGAAAACTGCCTCAGACACACCGGTCTCATTCAGAGGCAAGCAAAGTCTTTCCACTGATCTCTTTGTCAGGGTCGTGGTGCTTGCTGTCTCCCTTGCCACATACCCTTGTAAAGATACATTTAGAAATTGGGGGTTTGCGCTTGCAGATGGTCAGCATGATCCATAGCTCAGGAGCACAGTCAAGCTCCTCACCAGCTCCCCACTTTTGCCTCACTGACAAGCAAAGCCTTCTAGCATCTCTGACTGGCTCAGACACCTTATCCTTTATAGCCTGTTCATGACATAGCCTCAATTTCTCCAAATCTTTGTCACTCCTCAAGGTGACCACAGAAAATATCAAAACATGACATTTCCAGCACTTACAAAGCTTCAACTGTACAAAGAGCTATTGTTCATTTTCTCAGTAGCATGGGCACCCCAAGCTTCATCTTGGTACAGTGACTTTCCTTAGAATACTGAATCAAGTTCAAGCGTTAAGTGTCCTCTGTCCTTACCTTCAAAGTACTCTTCAGCTTAAGCCTGAGGAAGCCAAAAGAGGGACTAAAACTCCAGAAAAAAACCCCTGTTGGCCAGAGCTTCACCCTGCTGTGACAAAAGAGCTTTCCAGAGTACTTATAAAAGAGAAAGGACTCTCTTAAGTTCTCTCCAAGGCCATGGAAATTGTGATCCAGGGACTAACACAGACCTCACCTCTTTTCAGTCAGAGAGCAAAACATGGATCAGGTCAGCATGAGCATCAAAAAGAGAAACAAGAGGGGAGAAAAAAAATAAACCACTTAGAACACCTCCCAACAGACTAAAATAACTGCCACAAAGAGTGCTGTTTTTCTTAGGGTGAGGGGAAGACAAGCAAATAAACACATGGGGACTGCATAGGCACAGACTGCCAAAGGGGGCTCAGGTGGAGCTGCCAGGTACTGTGAAGAAGGAAGCTCACAAGTGAAGTCTCCTAATTGCAGACCTGACCCCAGGGTTACAGTAGCCTCGAGAAGGAGAGCAAAATCGAGTGCATTTACCTTTGACACATAAATGCTGACATCTCTGGAAAAGAGCGGCCCCAGTCCAAGCTTTTCTGTCTTCCAAAAAGGAGACACCCAAGTTCTGCAGCAGGCTGCACCTTATTATGGAGGCTGTGAGCCCAGCTGAGGTTTCTCGGATAACAACAGAAAGCTACTCCCGCACAAGCATTGACATCCAGTACGTGCCACCATTGCATGGTTGGTAGCCACATAATACACGACATGAGCAGAAACGAATGCAGGCAAAGGTCTCAGTCAGCAGCCCTTTCTTCACTCTCTCTCCATTATTGCCTTGCAAGCTTTGGACTGTTAAGCAACCTTGTCTTGCAGAGTGATGACAGGTGTCAGATTAATTCTTAGAGAGGTGTCTCTCTGGGGGATTGCTGTCGTTCTGTTCTTTTTTGTAATACTGAACATCTAATAAGCAACACCTACTACCACCTGCTACAGTAGTTCATTCACTGATCATCTCATTTTTTTCCCCATGTATCACTGCAATGATGACTGCACTCACTTTCAGTGAAGAGTCCATTAAAAACACACAGTGCCAGCTTTTCTGTCAGAATTGCTGGGGTCACCCAACACCAGGCAAGGTGACTCCAGTGCTATGGCTGTGAGCCACTTTTCTCCACTCTATAAATATCCTCAAGTTCTTTACACATCCCTGGTGCTGTGTAAGTGGGACAGAATAATGCAAAATATTATGTAAAACAGTGTCAATGCAACTTCTGGTTAAGATTTAAGGGAGCTAATTTCCTCTTGCTGTCACTGGCATGAATCATGTTTCTTTCTACTGCAGGCAGTGACATGACATTAGGTGAAATGAGTGTGAACAAGAGAATCAGGCCCAAAATACACAAAGATAGAGAAATTTAAGGTTATGTTGTAAATTGCCCTTCCCACATACACAGAATGTAATTTGCATTAGTGTAATATGACATTATCTTTCACCCCATAATACACTGTTGTTATTGCTCACATTTCCATGGTATCCATTGCTTGATAGGTCCCATGGGACAGACTTTGCAAAACAGCTCAGCTCCCATTTAGGCAACAAAATACATGACTGGGCTTTCATGAGTGCTGTGTACACTGGAGACTGAGCTTGTTTGAACAGGCAGCAGAATTGTCACAATGGGAGCTGTTTGGAACTGAACATTTTTTAAAATTCTGCCTCTGCAGCTTCTCCTACAGGAGAAGGAAGAAATAAAGATTCCAGCAAAGGTCTTTTTATGACTCTTTTTTGTTTTGTTTCTTCCAGGCTTGCTTCACTTCCAGTAACACAAACTCTGAGATGCTATTACTGACTGTTGTGATTTTTATTGTAAGTCTTGGAATGCATGGCAGAAACCTTCAAGTGTGAAATCCTGTTATGACTTGACAACTCCAGATTACAGCAAAAAAAAGAAGTTTCTATTCCCAGCTACTATGGGGGGAAAAAAGAGGACTAAAAGACCTGAGTCACAGGTCTAAGGTTCTGAAAGCCATGGGAAAAATAAATATAATCTGTGATTGGTTTTCCTTTTCCTTCTTCAAATCTCATGGCTTTAAACCTGTCAGACAACCTACAAGCACACAATTTGTGACTTTTGAATACTTGCTAATAATAGTGAAATCGAGTGAACTGGTTCAGAGAGGAAAACATTATTTTCTCTCATGGTCACCTGGCAATATATTGCACACTCGGAATCCACATGAAAAACAGCACTGAGATCAGACAACAAGTAAATAAAATTGCAGCCTGTCTTTGGTGACTGACCAATTAAATCAGATACAGGCAAAAATTCTTTACTGTGAGAGTTGTGAAGCACTGAAACATCCAGAGAAGTTGGGGATGCCCCATCCCTAGAAGTGTTCAACGCTAGGCTGGATGGAACTTTGAGCGACCTGGTTTAGTGGAAGCATTCATGCCCATGGCAGGGGGGTTGGAAGCAGGTGATCTTTGAGGTTCCAATTCTAAACAATTCTATGATTCTATGGAGACTTCCTCCAGTACTAAAAGATGTGGGCCTGTGACAGACTAATTTTAATAAGCTCCAGAGAAGCACTGATTTGCAAACCCATCCAGCATATTTATCTGAGTGTCAATAGATTTTCTTTATATTAGTCCTTGACTTTGTTTCTGTTTTGATTTCCTCCCCTTCACACCCCCCCTATCACTGTCTCTGCATTATCTTACACGCGGAGGTGCATCATGCCTTCATGTCCTGTGCCCTGAAAACCCCACTGCTTGCCTCCTGTGCACTTCTCTTTCCAGCCCCACTCCTTCTCTGCTCTCATCTCTATTGATGGTCAATCTGCTCTGCTCTCCTTTGCACTGCTCCCTGTATCCTGAGCATGCCCACCTGATGTAGAGCTTGACTGTCTTCATACAGGGCTGCACATAGAGGATACTGCAGCTCTGAATATGTTTCCATCTCTGATCTGTCTCCCTCTTGGAGGAAAAACATCCTTTAATGGCCTGCTCCAGACATAAATCGCACTGCTCTATTCAGTGCTTTTTCCATTTGGCTAGGGTATTGGATTGGGAAGGGAGAACACAGGCTGAACTTGACCCCCATCAGTCAAGTCCATTCCCTCTCAACTTTTCTCCATCCTTTCACTGCCCACCTGTCTGGGACAGAGCCTACAAAAAGCAGGCAGCTTCACCTTTCAGTACATTTGTATCACACAGCCTGACGAGGGAATGGAAAGTGCTTTGTGACCTCTTAATTTTTGTGTATGGGTGCTGTGAGAGAACATCACTTTTGTACCTATACTCACCTGCTCAGGACCTCGGCTGTGTGTGGATCAATCTGTATACACATTTGCACGTTGTTTTAAGTGCAGTTTGTTTGCCACTGAGGTGTGATAAGAGCAGCTTATGCAAAGAACTGTGAATGGGGGAAGTCTAAATATTTGGAAAATACAACAGTATTTGAGTTTCAGTTATTGCTGCATAAATAGAGCTGAGAGGGGAAAAAAGTACTTCTGGAAGAGTCAAATAGAAGAGGACATTTTTGAAAGGGAATCAGCATTAGAAGAGAACAAGCAAGTGACAGTCCTCTTGCAAAAAGAAGAAAGCATCTAAAGCAAAGACCCTGAGGGGGAGGGGCTTAGAAAAGGAATCTCATAATCCCTTTGCATTTCCAACTGCTAGGGCAGGACTGTGCCTGTCAAATGAGCTTGGGTTTTATCTGATTTATCTGTAAAAGAGGCTGCTTTTCAGCCTAATATGTCTCAGTCAGAAGCTAATTTTACACACGCTCATCAGTGAAATTAGTTCTTAAACACATTTAGAGAAGTAAATGTCATCATTTCCCCCCCATGACCAGTGCAGGGTTCATAGCCAGATTGCTCTATCTTACACTATTACAACACCAAGCACAGGTAGCTTGGCATGGAATACAGATTTAAGGCAGGCATTAAAATGCAAAACATCTGCATTTCCCATTCCAGGGTTCATCTGCTTTAGACTAATTTTGTATTAGTGCTTTGGTACAGTGAGATAAATGCAGAGCTAAGAGTTAGGAGATGTTGGTTGTATTCCCAAGTCTGCTGATGACAATTGCTGGGTCTCATTCATCTGTTCTGAAACATGAGAAAGACTAAAATAGAAATTCTTTGTTTATATCTTTGAGATCTGTAGAAGAATGGTAGAAGACTCCAGTCTATTTGGATCCATGGAGATACTATAATTACAATCATTAATAAAGAAAAATGGAACCAGACCAAGATTTTCCCACTTTTCTACTTTTACCAGCAAAAAATGTTATTTCATTGAAATAAAAATAATGCAATAGTTATTAAAATATTTAGCATAAAGAAAAGGAGGACAAGAGGAGAGAAAAGCAGTTTTATAATAGAATAGCATGATTGATGATTTTTGATTTTTAAACTTCTTTGTCATGATCAAATATAGGAAAAAAAAATCCCAAAACTAAACAAGCCACCTAAAATTAGGCAGCATAAGGCCATAAAAAAATGGATGGGAAAAGATTATTTTTGTTGTGACTAAAAATAAACCACATTTAGAAAAAGCAGAACTTGCCACAAATCCGAAATTCTATTTCCTGCACAGCTAGTCATAAGAATATAATATTATATTTCTTATGCTTATAACTCCACATAAGTATTACTGCACTTACACACCGAGTATTAGCACATGTATACCCGTTCTACTCAATAAAGTTGCTATGCAACACTGCAACAGACTCCTTCACTTCCGTACAGTATGCTCAGCTGAAGTAATCTGCTTCCAAATGATGAATCGGTTACTAAATTATAAGTGGAAACTGGAAGACATCAAACACAATGTGAGGGCTCTTCTTTACATAAGGTCAATGTGACAAGAAAGAGTAAACTGAAGAAACATTTTCTGCTCCAATGTCAAAAAACTTAATAACAGAAGCACAAGAAATTCAAATTATCAGAAATGACTACAGACACTCTGCTCAAAAGCAGGCAGAAATAAAGGAAAACCAGCCTCCCCTCCAGATCTTCTGCCTTGCCATGAGAAGTGACAAAAGCAGCAATGTTTTGCCTAGCAACCTGACACACAATCACAGAAGGATAACAACAAATGGATGTGGAGTTTCACCCCAAGACCAGCACACAGACATGCCTGGAGCAGAAAGCAACTACCCCTGACAAGACCTGGGGAGTGTTTTTTACCTCTTTACATTTCTTTGGTGATTTGCAGGGCTTGTCACACCAGCTCACTGCTGTGGAATCGAATCACATGGTAATAGGACCAGAACTATCTCCGATTTCTTTCTCCCCTCATTTTCAGAAAAAAAAAAAACAAACAAAAAAACACCAAAAAACCTCCCAAAACCCAAAAGTTCCTGGGGTTGCTATCAAGAATGCAAGAGATAAGACAGAATGTTAATGAAGGTGTGATACATATTAGAAGACTAGGGTGCCTCACATTTTCTCTAGTACACTTCAAAGATGACATAAGAATGCAGATGGCACGATCAGGTGGGGGAGAAGCCCAGGCTTCTTCATCCTGAAGGGAAATCTGAAATGGTCAGTACCACATCCTGCTGAGAATTGCAAGAAATGCAATCTGTTGGAGATAACCAGAAGCTAAAGATCAGGCTTAACCCTGAAGAAAGGAAGCTTGAAATCTAGAAATGTCTCCATGTGAGATGTCACAGAATCATAGAAAGGTTTGAGTAGGAAAGGACCTTAAAGATCATCTAGTTCCAGTCCTTCTACCATGGACAAGAACAACTTCCATTAGACCAGTTCCTCAAAGCCCCATCCAGCCTGGCATTGAACACTTTCAGGAATGGGGCTTCCCCTGCAAAATCCCATTTTACTTCTTTTACTTACACAGTGTCTCTTAGTTGATTTGAAACTGGAAGAATTTCCAAAGGCAGTGTGATTTACAGCCTAATTATGAACTGGGTGGAGAACGTCATTCTTAATGAACATTTACCACCTTTTGGTTACACTGGATATCCTTTTGTTCTTCTGCCATGATTCAGAGAGCCTATGCATCCTCTACACCATAGATAATGAGTACAGCACACACAAACAGCATTTGTCAGCTCCTTGTGCGATATTGTTTCAAAGCCTCAGAAGTCTCACTGTCAGGAAGGGCTTTCAGTAACATGTTAAGAACGAGCATAGGTAAGCAGAATTTATCCAACTTGGGCATTTAAACTTGCCCACTGCCAAGAATATAAAATAAGTTTATTTGACTTATTTAATAGGTGACAATTTTCCCTCTACCACGTTGCATCTGAATTTCCTCTCTCCTAATTTTCTGGTATTGTTTTGTTTTTTGGGGTTTTTTTGGTTTGTTGTTTTTTTTCTTTTTTTTTTCCTGTCATGTAGTATGAAATTTGTCTCAAACTTCTCCAGAAATTTCTCACTTCAGTATGTGGACTTTTCAAACAGTGGTTGATTAGCAGAGTGGTACTCTTCTTTGGGCACTAAATAATCTACCCTGACAGACCACTTGAGCACTCTTCCGTTCATACTGTAATCAGTCAGGTTCCTAATCACTTTGTCCATTCTCCCGGTAATAATCTGCATTTACGCAGTCCACAGAGCCAGATTCCTCTGTGAAAATCAGTCCCTACCTGGGTGCCCACATGGAAGCCTTTGAAACACCCACTGGTGAACACTGGGCCACACTGTCCCATCACAGCCTTTTGAACAGGGCCAAATACCTGCCCTTGGCATTAACCCCTCTCCCCAGATATCTCACACTCACAATCATGACCTCAATCTCCCTCTACCTCTTGTTGTCTTGTTTTCCACTTCCTTTGCTAGCACCTGCTATACCTCCAGCTTCGTATCATCAGTACATCTCACTAACAGACTTTCCTCTTGCTTCAGATCAGTAATGAAGAACTTTAAAAAGACATTAAAAAAAGATTTGTGGCCAAAGGTCCAATTAATTATCTTTGCTGTACCCCACTAGGCACCTTCTTCTAACACAGATCCATTTATCAGCAGCTTTTGTTTACAGCCTCTTCACCAGTCTTCAGCCCTCCAGTCAATGCTACCTCTCCCAGGGAATCCAGTTTCTTTTCTTTCTTTTTTTTAATTAATGGCAGGATGTCTTTCTTCCAAAACATTCTCTGCATATAACCACAGATTTATGTAGCAGGAAAACTACACAAAGATTTAACCACAGATTGGAAATTAAAATAACACCAATTTCATACATATTTATACTGATAAAAGGAACAGGCAGGTAGTGTCATGGCAGGGACAGCCAGGAGAAATTCAATGTCCTGTGCTCTGCAAAGGTTAGGAGAGATAGTGGAAAGCACCTCTGGTGCCTCTGCATGGAAGGAGCAGGTCTCTGGTGGGTCAGTTCTGACATGGCTCACGCCACTCCTTCCTGGCTGTTCCAGCAGATAAATAGGAAAAAAAGAAGGCCTCGACTTTCTGTCAGTCAGGATTTGCTCCTGACCACCAGTGTCCATCAATTAAAATGGCAGATACTTGTAGCAGTTAATTGCATGCCATTCAAGATGTTCCACTTGCCACCAAGGTTAAGTGTACCCAGTAACAGAGATCAGTCTTTAAGTAGTCTTTGAGCACAAACTTGTGGGACTCCTGATGAAGAAGGAAGGAAGGAAGGAAGGAAGGAAAGGCGGCTGAATAACATGAGAATGGTGCTGCTCTCACATAGCTGGCCATACGCTTCCTGGAAGGGGCTAGCCTGCCATGCAGCACCTCTCCTACCCCCTCAGGGAAAGGGTGCCCCCTGACACCACGGTGCATGCCTACCACCAGGCCAGGATTGGCTCCCAGCCCTCTGCTTTCTGGGGAAGGGCCAGAGAGATGGAGACAAAGAGTTGTTTTGCTGACAGGGAACAGCCAAGAGCTTGTCTTGACTCCCATCTTTAACATTCCATGACGGACCTGCTACATTCCTGGGTGTGCTCTCAATGCCCCAGCCAGCTGCTCTTCTGCCTGGCACCCTCCTGCCATGCTGGGCACACAAGACTGTGCCTCAGTTTCTCCATCACACCTTTCAGCACCCTCTGTTCATGGCCATTGCTCAAACATAAAAGTACATCTAGGAAGAGGGACAAGACCCCTTTCTAGAGGGACTTTGCATGGAACTAGAGACCCTGAAATCTACCTCCACAACAGGTTCAGGAAATAGGTGTCATCATGAAAGTGATTTTAGCACAAGGAAAAAACATATAATGCAGACTGGGTCAACGGAGCAAACTTTCTCAGAAATGGAAGAGAAAAAGAAGTATCTGAGCTTGAGAGAAAGATTAGGAGAGCTCTGGCAAGGTCTTAGCCACTACAGACAACCTGATTGGAGAGATTATGTGGAAGAGCAAAGAGACTTCCTGCCATTCTGCAAGGCTGAAAAATTTGCAGAAGAAATGCCTGAAGTCTCATAGGGTGGCATGTGGGAGCCGCTGCCTTTGCACAGAGGACAGCCAGAAACATCAGAGTGACACAGAAGGCTGAGTTCAGTGCTCCTGCAATCCCCTAATCCCAGTGGCATGCAACCTGTCCACCGGTTCACTTCCATCTACCTGGATATAACCACTGCAAAACCTGAGCCACCTCCTTTAATGTTTCCTGCAGTTCAATAACAACAGCAATTCTTGCTTAGTTGCTTCAGGAGAACAACATTGATGGGAAAAAGAAAAACAAAACAAGGAGAGGCAAAGGAAGGAAAGGTGAGGGGAGAAGTTCAGCACCATCAAAAACTTTAAAATACGGTGAGGAGGGTGATCCTGTTCCCATCCTCTAGGAAGGAAAGATGTGAGGGTTATGGAGGGACCACCTCTGCTGTGGGTGCAGTGTACGTGCATAGCACATGACCCAGGGCTGCAGTTCCTCTCTTGTTTATGTGCAGACCTGAGCTGGGGGCTGTGTCTCAGGCCAGAATGGTGCTGGTGAGCAGCAACTTGGCTGCTGACACATCCAGGCTCAGGTACAGCCTGGCAGCCCCGTTCCCAGGGGTGCTCAGCATGGCTCATGCACATGCCAGCTCACAGGGTGGATAGTTGGCACAAAAGAGGGAGCGCAAAGCACAAAGTGAGGAAGAAAACAAAAACAGGCAGCATTATATGACCCCAAGCTGTAATGGCATGAAAACTTTTCAGAGGGGATCTGAAAAACCATGTGAAAGCCTGAGCAAACCAATTGTCCCTGCTTTCCCAAGCTCATCCCTCTCCAGACCTTTCACACAGCTCTTTTTGAAGTGGAAAACATTATCAAACCTGCAATGTCCTTCAGTAAAACACTTTACTGCACATTGTTCAGCTCCTGAGCCATCAAAATGGCTGTGCATAAAATGCCTGTGATCAGATATGCTGGGAGATTCTTGTTTTCCTGCCCAATGACATCTCTTGGCCTTGTGATGGGGAAAAGCCTGTACACACACTGCAAAAGCCTCCACTCAGTTTGTACCTGACCCCTGCTCGGAGAACACCATCACACACAGCTTTATTGGTCATGTACTCCCCAAAAGCCGAGTGGAGCAGGTGTGAGAGGGAAGCTTGACTTACTAGGCACACGGTTGATAGCTTTCAGGGGTCTCAGGACACGGACAGTACGGATTGCAGACAAGTTAATGTTTTGGAGATCCAGGGAGTACTCCACCATCCTGCAGAAGGGAAGAGAGAGAGAAAGAAAGAGAGAGAGAGAGAAAGAAAGAAAAAGAAAGTTTAAAAGAATCCAGAATTTTGGCTTGAACCACAGATTTATCATTTCTTCACTGAAGAGTTTCTGGAAGTCATGGAGATGAAGCCTGAGTTTTTGGAAGCCAAACTGAAGTCTCCATGAGCCCCCCGGGGAACAAGACCAGAGCCACAGCTCCTCTGGCAGAAAACACAGTGAGCAGTGAGGGCATGCAGAGTGATAACACATACCTGCTGTGACTGTCAGGAGGGGAAGGAGCTGCGTGAAGATGCACTGACAAGAAGTACGCGCTGCTGGTGAGGACATGCATGTGGGGTGGCCATTTCACACACGGCCAGGAGGAGAGGGCTGTGAAGCCAGTTTTGTTGAGTGTTACCCGATGCACAGTGGGATGCTCCCTGGGTCCCACTCATCTCACACTGCAAGATATGGTCCCTGAAGGCAGCTTCAGCTAACCTGTTTTATCCCACATAGAAACAAACTCTCTTACTTAAAGCGGTAACTGCTTTGACTAGGTGGGGAGCCTTCCCCCATAGCTGTGAATCAGTCCTTTTGACACCAACCAAAAGGGGGAAAGTCTAATGTTAGGACATATGCTAGACCTTAGCTTTCCCAACCCAGCACCATGCTGTCTAAATAACCTCAAAGTTATTAGGCGTGACTAACACATTGGCTTTGCTTGAAGATCAGCAGGTGCAAGTGACAAAAAGTGACTTGGCCCAGCATCTCTGAACACCAGCATAGCAAACATCCTGCCTCTTTGAAAGCATGGCAAGAAACCACTATACTAACAATTTACCCTGGCCAGCAATTCCCACCTGAGGATCTCAAAGCATTTTATGTGTTTTTGTGAATGCCGGTGCATGAGGCCTCCAAGAGCTGTTATCACTAACTTCCCTTGGGTGACCCTGATGTGCAAATGGGATCAAGAGGGTGACAGAGTCGGCAGGTGAAATAGCAGCAGAGTCAGGACAGGAACTGCTTCTACTGAATCTCTTCTCAGAAATAACTAATGAAGCTACAAAAATCCCCTTTTCCTTGGCCTTTTAACAAGAATCGAGGGACAGGGAGGGACTGGGGACACAGCTTCTTGTTACTGCACCCCTTCTCAGAACAAAAACATTATAATTTATAGTCAACCTAACACTGACCCAGCTGTGTCTGCCCAGGAACCACTGAGAAGTGAATGAGAGAGCCAAAGTGAGACACTGAGAGGAAAATGGGGTACATCCAGTCTGGAAAAAATATCAGGGAGAGGCATTTAGTGAGATGGACTGGTGGACTGATCATTCTACTGATTACCCTCTATTCAAGAGGACCCTGAAGAGCTAATGCCTGGTTATCTGTCTACACCTTTCACAAAGGGGACTTGTCAGAGTGATAGATTTTCAAACACGATGGGGTAGATCTGTCGAAGTGTTGTGATTATTCTCTCTCATGCTCTCTTTCTTTCTCTCCCTCGTTCCTTTCACTCTGTTCTCTCATGCACTTTTAGGGTAATTGCATGAAATAATTCTTCCTCTGAAATGCAGTGGCATTCATTTACCTCCCTGGAGCTGTCAGTTCCACATATACCAAGCGTAGAAGAAGAGACAAGGGATTTCATGCAGATAATCAAAATATTCACACCCCAAAAAAAATGCAGCACAAAACCCCCACCAACATCAAACAAAGCAGCAATATTCAACTAGCCTACAAAAAACATTAGTGATAGACAGAGGCTTAGGATCCAGTCAGATGAAACTGGGAAGTGGGTATGGAAGGAGGAGGAACACACACAGATATAAATTCATAGACGTGGCTACAAGACATCATACAAAAGACATACCTGTGTGTTTCAAAGGAGCAGTGCACAAAGGGCCTTGAGCAAACACTGACCAACCTTGCTCCAAAAGCATAAAGCAAGATTACCTCATCTGCATGTTGTTACTCCAGAATTAAACAGACCTGCTGAAACTTTGGAGCTACAGTTACAGGCAAAACACCCTATAGGCGTAGCTATATCACTTCCAGGACATGAACTAATAGCTCTTCACAGCACAGAGACTTGACATGTGGAGATAGCCTCATGACTGAAGGAGTCCCTACACTGCAGTCTCTTATAGGGGTTAGGGATATGCACAGAAACATAAAGGTTTCCAAACTTGGTGAAGTCCCACAGAACTTTCTTTGCTCTCCTAAAAGAACACAGTGATAGAGCAATGGGTTGAGATCGAACCTCTGAAGGAAAAAAATTCTTTTTGCTCAATAGCAGAACAACCTGAAACAATCAAATATCACATGCACAAATAGCCCAAAATACATCTAATTCAAAAAGTGTTCCTTTCTGAACTGCAAGGAACCAAATGAGAAGTCCTGAATAACATGGTGATCCTCACAGAAACCGAGCACAGGGAGAAAGCACAGGGCTAGGGTAAGAAATCAGTGGGCAGAGGTGCCATCTTTTCTTAGCCTTAACCATGCAAAATTAATTTCAAAATAGAACTTCTGTTTACAAACCATTTAGATTTTGTCATCTTGTGGCTTCAGCCATGTTACTGGTATTACAATGGGAGTAACCTTAACCAGGTTCACATCACTGTTTGTCCTAGCTAAAATGATTTTGCCTCCTATGTGGTATAGTCCACGTGTCACCAGAAAATTATTAATTGTCGGAGTAGTGACGGTGGGTCTTTTCAGTGCAAGACAAATGCTGCCTTAGCTGCAACTGTGCAGTTGAGACAGCAGCAAGCCAGCCTCCCACAGCCTGTGGTGGCTGCAGATTTCCTGCAATTACGTTCCAGTGTAGCTAAACAGACAATAACACTGCCAGTGAAAACAGCGGGCTGTTCAAAAGGATGGGTTTGAAAAGGGCAATGCTAAATTTTTCAGAGGGCAGCTTCTGACAAAAATGTACTCAGCCCTAGGAGGCCCCGGGGCTTCAGCTCCATCAACAGACCCCTTCTGCCTACAGTTCTTCCTGAGGCCTCCTGATCTTGGCTGTAATAACAGAGAACATCCAGGATGCTTAAATCCCTGTGGATGTCTTGCCTACCATAGTCACGCAAATTGCAACCAAAACAACCCTGATGCCATTGCAGTGTATTTTTGTATTAGAGCTTCTTGTTCTCGCCTTTTCGTTCCTAGTGATGCTTTAGTATCAGATATGTTCGTGCTTCTCTTTGTCCAACAGTAGCACGCCCATACCATGCTGATGACCAAGGTGAAATGAAACTCTAAGGATTAAGATAAAAAAAACCCCACATTTTCTGTGTAGATAAAACTGATAAATCCAAATGCTGCCTCCTTCCTCTAATGAAATGGGATCTCTAAGTGACTCTGCTGGAGTCTTCAGGCATCTGCAGCATTTGAGGAATTGCTAGCTCAGCTCTTATTGTTATTATCGTTCTCTACTCAGCCTGGAAACCCTAGACACTTAGCCTCCTCTTGGTTTGGGCTGCACCCGATCTCCTACAGCCATATGTGGAGCTGGTGTTGGAGTGACAGAGCACCAAAAGGGCTTGTCACAGAAGTGAACAGTCAAAAATTGGCGGCACACTTATGTCAGGAGGTTCACATTTGCTGTGTCTGTCTCTAAAGACCTTGTGATGGCAGATCAGGTGTACTGCTCTTATTTGGACTCTCAGGCAGGCACTTGACCTTCAGTGCTTGGATCCTTATCACACCAGCAACCTGCAGAATCCTGTGTTTGCTCAGTGTTTGTAAACCAAGGAGGAAGCATTACAGCTAATACAAAATACAGAGCTGTTAACACCTGGTTGAACTTCAGATTTCCAGGCTTCTTGTTCTTGCTTTGTAGCAGCTCAGTGCCATGAGCAAGGGTAGCCCTCATGACCTGACTACCCTACATCTAGTTCTCCTCTCTTTTTTGGCTGCTTAAAGCACGCCTTGTTTGTAAACATCTTAGTATCTTAAAGGTGCAGGGGCAAGCAAACAAAGTCTAGGATGTGAGGGTGGGGGTAAAGAAAATAAAGCCCATGCTGGTTGTGAGTCCTTTCCCTTTCGCAGGAGGGGGCAGGGTGGAATGCATCGCTTCTGAGGAAAATGCCAGCTCATTTGTGGCACCACTAAAGTATTTTGCGGCCTCTGGTGAGGGTGGGCGAGTGGAGGGACAGGTTCAGAAGCTTAAACTATGCTACATCAGACAAACTCTTGGTCTGTGATGGAATTTGAGCACTAAGCAGGCAAGATAATTGAATTTATACAATAATTTACTTCTTCCCTCACTACAGATTTTCTTCTTCAAAACTTTCTCCTTGAAACTCTTCTGGAAGGAGAGGGGATTTGACACATGCACTGTCCCCACATCGCACGGCTCAAGACTGATGCATGTTGGAAATGCTGTCAGGGTAGGAAACAGGACAGGGGCACCAACTGCACACACAGGGTTCATCCTGCAGAACTAGAGGGAAGCCTGGCAGGGAACACTTCTCTGCTCAAACTCTGCCTTCCTCCCCATTCTCAAGGTATCCCTATACCCTCTCTGTACATCACTCTGACTCATGCCTGCCTGCAACATTTCCACTTCACATTTTAATCTTTGTTCTTAGTTTACTAGTTCACAGTTTTGCCATATTCCCCTTGACTTTCATTCATATTTTTCCACTTTTCCTCATATCCTTCAATTCTCTTTACAATTCTTTTTTTCCTTTTCCTCTTTATTACTTTTGTCTCTTTCCCCACTGATCATCTTTCTGCTTTCTTCTCCAAGTTAGTTTCTGCTTTGCTGATAAGCATTAGTGTACATCCAAGTATGTCTGCTCAGCTGAACATACAAGAGACCTCAAGTTAAACAGAGATGAGACCAAGCTAGTGCACAGAACAAGAGAGCAATTTGTTAGCACATTGACCCTGTCCAGAAAGCGTCTGGTCTCGTGTACCTCCATCCCATGCCAAGCCACTGGAGCAGGCAGCGAGTACACAAGGACTAGGTGGCATGCAAACCACTGGCATACAAACTGGCTCATGAGGCCTCACCAACAGTAGAGTAGCTTCATCAGCTACCGCTTGGCACTTATTTGACTCCTCTGCACCTGTGAGCTCAGGAGTGGGCTTGGATCTGTGTTGGCACTCAAAAAGAGTAGTGTTCATAAACCAACAGCAGAAGTGCATGGCCAGGGTGGCTCTGTGTCAGACACAGGAGAGCAGGCTGACCAGTGGGATGGAGGAATAAAAACTAAGGGTATTTAAAACAGACATAGCAAGATCACAGAAAATGTGTAAGCAGTCCAGAAAATTCAGACTTCATCTTGCTGCACATGTAATCCAAGATAATGTACTTATGCAGTGCCTGACTAGCTGCTACCTCACAATTACATTCAATGAAATTCATTATTAAAACAGTTCAAACATTACCATTTACCTCTTCATATTTACATCTCCTTACACCTTTATTAAATACTCATTAACTTTCCTAATCTTAGCTTCTGAACTTCTATTTGCTAAAAATTAGCAGCCAAGAAACAGTATTTAAAATGTGTTCTGGAAGCATTCATAAAAAATACCAAGGCAGTATTTTTCTTATGATACAAAGCCAATATGTTTTTGTCAAATTCAAAAGCTGCCTAATTTCCCTTCTCTGATAGAAGTTTTCAATTGAAATCTAATTAACTGAAGTCTAATCAATTCATATTTCTTTGTCAAATAAATTTGGGGTTGGCACTGAAGCCAAAAACTTCACGGCTGTGACTTCCTAGCCATAATTTTGGACTTATTATGAGTGTCTGTGGGAATTGAAGCTTTTCCTGCCTGTGGACTTCTATTTGGTCTTTGCATCTATGAGTGCATGATATCAGCAAGGCAGAAGACTCTAATTGCTCTCTGCTCCAAATTCCTTCAGCTTCTCAGCTATGTCAGGGGTCTAAGACTGACATGCACCTATACCATTACTAGATGGGATTTAATCAATGTCTTCTATGTACAACAGAATGCCTTTCTGTACTCAGCTCCTTGATTTGACCATCAAATTTTACAAACTGGAATTTCTACCCCTTTGAATATCTTGAACATAGGAGTCATAGGAAAAAGTCTGTCAGTTTTCCCTGTCTGGATTTTTTTATTCAGATATTTATGTCAAAAGCTGGAGCTGACATCTCTCCATTTACCAGAAAATCCATCCCCCTGATAGATGAGCCATCCCACAGCTCAAATCTCCCACCTGCTCCACCTGCAGTTTGTGGGATGGTGGGAGACTGATTTACCCCTAAATACTCCCACTTCTGTTACATGCATTAGGACGAAAGGAAGGTCTCACTGCCCCTGTTCTGTCTTCAAAGACTGTGACTACAACACAAAGAAGGAGCAAAGCCAGTACTCTCACTGGACAATGTCCACCAAGGGTATCTCCACTCTTATGTTACTGAGTCATTCTGACGAAAGGAAAATAAAAAGCATATGCATTGCTAGATCTACACAGTCCTGGTCCTCTGTGGCTGGAGATGTAGCAGTGTGCACAGATCGTGAAGAACTGGGCTGGCCAGGCTCCCCCAGAGACTCTATTAGCACAATCTGTGGTGTGCAAAGAAAGGGCAGGCACTAAAAACCCCTTTCTGGTGTCCACAACTGCCTGGATAGTGGGGACCATTGGCATTGGAGCAACATCAGGGAGGCAGGACGAAGAGCACACAGCTGAAGAGGTAGAGCATGGGGCATATGTGACATTTGAGACACTTCCTGTCATCCCTAAGGTTGGACGTGCCTGAGCTTGTACACAAGGACAGCAGGGGATGAACATAAGCTCTTGTAAACCCATCTGGACATACTAAAAGCAGAGCCAGGAGATTTTGACAAGCACTGCCCAGACACAGGGCAAGAGAGGAAGGCAACTGCTTCCACTCCGAGTCTGCAGCTACAGGATTCACGTGCACTACTGGATGCAAACAGGTTACTTGCCAGCCCAGCAAGGCTGCCTGGCAGCACCTAGTTTTTAAAGATTCCTGCACCATGCCTGCCCTTTTGCTCTCCACCTGGAACCACATCCTTACTTTCCTCAAAGGTCCTAGGGACTCTGGCAAAAGTTAATTTTTTTTAGGTGTCCCTTTCCCCCTGCTCAGAGTTCTGTGTTTTGGCCCACACTACCATTGCCTTTGCTTGCTCACAGATGCAAGAAGGCACAACATGTACTGGTGCATTGAGAATGGGCAGGGGCAAGACTGCATGGACTGTGCTAAGCACATGAAGATCCCAAACCCCATCAGGGCTGCAGTCACCCATGGATGACTCCTTAAAAATGTTGCCTTCATGGATGCTTTGTCTCCTGACTGACAGGTTATTTGGACCTGATCTTTTGCTCTATGGACACTGGTTGCTCCATGGTGCCAGAGGCATAGGGCTGCCAGGCAGTCCCCAGCACTGACCCTGCTATCAGCTCACTTGATACATACTTGTAGAGCAAACTGTGCATTTGTACCCATGTTGCACAGTTTGGTGCCTCTGGGGCCAGGCTTCAAATTCCACCCTAGACAGATGATCTGAACTCCTTTCAACACCTACCATAGAAAGAAGAGGGTAACATCATGTGGCATGTGGCCAGATATTACACAGTAGGCCTCCAAACTGCTCTGCAAACCACAGTATACTAAGTAGTTCTGCTTATCTCTTTTAAATTTAGAGCTTATTACGCTGCGAAATGACAACTTTATGCTGACATAAAAGCTGAAAGATAGAAGTGAAGAAAAAAAAATCCCTTGCTAGTAAAACAAGAACTGCAAAAATTATATCCTTTTTCCCCCTTTACAAAAAATAACAATAACAAAGAGTCTATAATTCTGTTAGTAAAAAAATATTTCCTCAGGGAATGTTAGATCAATTGCTAATTACATAATCAGATCCAGAGCTGTGATGCTTTGTATTCTTAAAAAAAATAACCTGCAACTGTCCCCCCCTCCATTTTTTAAAATTTTTTTTACATTGCTGTGCAAGCAAAAGCTGCTGAAAGCTTCCAGAGCCTGTGAGACTGGTCCCTTGCTGCCTGGACTGTGATTATTTCACACCCTGGAACACTCAGATTTCTCTCCAATGTGTGTACTAAGAAAAAACGTCAGAGTTTCTTAATAGTTTCAGAGACATGATATGAAAAGACATAAGCGGGTTTTCACACTGTGATAAGAAAGCCAGAAGGAGTCGCTGAGCTCAGATGACTGAATACAAGTGACGGTGCCTCACTTTTAAAAACCAAGAGTTTTTAGAACACAGGCTCTGAGCTCTGTATTTCATTGCTTAGGGGAAAATGAAACTAAAATAAAAGGAAAAATAAAAAAGATTGTCTGCATTTTGGTCCTATGAGCCTGCTGGCTTTGCCCTGGTTTGGGGTTTTTTATGTATGTGTTTTGTTTTTGTAAACAAACCTAACATTCACACAGTAGGGAAATTAGGTTTTAGGAAGGGAAAAAAAATCAGAGGCAATAATTGAGAACTCCACTTTACACAGGCAGGGTACCACTGCCTCCTTGTTTTGATTCTTCTCTGGTGTGATTCATTTCATTTTGATGACTGCTTTCATTTCAATATGTTGCACATCTAGGGATAGTTTTACTAGAAGAAAGCAAATGAAATAATTAGTATCATTAAGGAGGAAAAAATGAGTGCTTGTTGGAGGGGAAGGCTGTGCTGCTGATATTTCTACCTTTGGTTAAGAAGCTATTTAGCCTGCTGCTTGCTGGTTTCCATCTTTATCTGATCACTACTTGAAACACCTAATTGCTATATTTATTACAGTTTTCTTCAACTTGCCATAATTTTAGAGAAAATTTTATTTGGCATTGGACATTAGCTAACTAGGATTTTCTTAGCATTCTACTGTTTACACTGCTGCTAATAAGTATTTAATGATCTGAGATTTTGAAGTTATGACTATGCAAATTCTGGCCAGGTCCCTGAAGGAGCGTAGTTAACTAAAAGCAAAGAAAAAGAAGAAGATTGGCAATACACTTCTCCATCTTGTGCAATTAAGGCAAATCAGTGTTTCAGGCTAAGCGACATCTTTCCTGCATGGAAGGGCACCAGGCAGTGACAATTTGTTTCCTGGGAACAGGTGGGCATTTAAGGCTTGGGGGCTGGTACCTCACATCCTTCAGAGAGCTGCCAGCTCCCTTTCCTGGCCTGAAAGGTTGAGGATGAAGTCATAAGTGGTTTCCATGTGAGGACAGATTTGCTGTTCAGAGGTACACACAGTGATTGAAAAAGAGCTTGGATGGATGAATTTGGGAAGCATCATCACTGCAAGTTTATGGAAAGGATGCAATATCTAAGGAATTATGACAAGCAGAAATCAAGGACAAAGGATAAAATAGCTAAGGAATTAGGGGAAGCAGAAATCAAGGACAGTGGATAACTATCAGAAAGAGAAAGTAAAAATAATACCTCAGTTAATAAAAATGCTTTCTAGGTTCCCAGTGTGTAAGCTGCATAAAGGACTCCTGAAGAAACAACCAGCAAAAAGGAGCAGGGAGTGAGAAATGTTCTGCTCAATCTAAGGGATTACCAGGCTTGCCTGAGATATTCAGCTGTATAAAGATGCCAGAAAATAATCTCCAAAGGCTGCATAACTACACAGAAAGGATGCTTTGGAAAAGAAATGAACATATCAGGAGAGCTGTGCTGCCATACTGTAGGTGAAATGATATTAAAAAAGCAGATTTAGGAAGGTTTTTCAGACCTGAAGGACAGCATTTACCCATAATTATGTGTTTTGAAACTGTTTTCCTTATCATGATAGATATACTACATATTATAGACTAGATTTATGTCTGTTTCTGAAGAAGATGGACAAGAAATATTCAGCTGAGCTCCTTAGTGGTGCATTCTGACCAACAGGCAAAAAAGGTGATGGAGCAATCTGGTAACAAACAGCTACATAGGGCACGAGACTTGCAGATCTTTGGGCTAATCCTGTGCAGAAATATTAATGAGCATTTCATTAGAAGAATAATTCGGTTTTAGAGAACCAAGAGAGAGACACTAGTCAGGAGATTATTAAATGAAAGACCAAAGTGGAAAGCGATGATATTAGAAAAAAAGTTAATTCTACAGAACCTCCACATCAAGAACAAAACTAATCAAGGCAGTAAAAGATGTAAAGAGGAGAAAAACAGTATTTTCTATACACCAGTGCCAGGGGCCTGAGTAATTAGGAGAAAAAGAATTGTCCATTTTATGAGTATAAACAGCCTAAATGGCATTAGGAAAGCCTGGTGGGAAAATCTACATGAAAGGAATATTAAAATCAAGAATTTTAACCTAGCTAGGGAGGCTTAGGTAGACGGAAGGGAAAGGGGACTAGCACACTCTGTCAAAAAAGGCATTTGCTAGTACAAAATCAGTGGCAATTTGGAAATGAGCACTTACAGATTAATTTTCTACCATATGAAGTACAGAATTCCTCCTGGATAGATAAATGGAGCCTCATAAAATTCAACAGATGAACACAAGGCCCTGCATCTGTGCTGGACTGACCCACTGACCAAGGACTGATAGCCAGTGGTGCTGCTGAAAAGGACCTGTTAAACCTGAGGCACAGCAGGTGGCAACACAGAGACCATGTGAGGAAGGCTGATGACATACCGAGCTGCATCACTTGGAGTGCAGGTGGTAGATGATGGTGGGATTACCCCCTTTACTTTGCACTTACTAGACCACACCTAGAGTAGCACACTCATTTTTGGCACTCCAATTAAAGAAAGGTGTTGATAAACTAGAGCAAGTTCAAGGGAGGGTCACCAAGGTGCTCAAGAGCTGGAGCATTTGCCCAGTGAAGAGAGGCTGAAGGATGCAGGCTTGTTCAGCCTGGAAAGGAGATGATTTTGGTGGGACTTAACAGCAATTCCTTGATACTTGAAAGGCAGTCAGTAAGGAGATTAAGCCAAAATCTTCACAGTGCTACACAGCAGGAGAACAAGACACAACAAATGTAAATCCAAAGAGGGAAAGGAGGTTCAGACTAGTTACAAAGATACATCAGCAGTGGGGCTGCAGTGAGGAAAGACGGTGGTTTTCAAGATTTGACTGGACAGCTCTGAGCAACAACTTGAGTTTGCTGTTGACATTCCTTTGAACAAGAAGATTGGACTGGAGATCCCACAAGGTCCTTTCCAACTCTGATTACCTATGGTCCTATGAATGTCATTAGACATGTCCAAAATCACACTAGACAACAGGCTGACTAGCTTCTCTTGATATTGGTCTGTAAATCATAAAAGAAAAGTATTCTCTTCATCCCTCTCTAAGAGCTGAATTTGAGCAATGCTCTGGGGGTATCTAAATTTCCTTGAAGTTCCCAGCCTTACAAGTCAGAGAATTACATTCAAGTATGAAAGATAAATTGTCTATTAAGTACTTAATTTAAAAAAAATTAAAGAAATTAAATGGTTACATGTGTTATGTACAAATCAAGTTCACCAAAAGTACTGGATATATCTCATGGATTAGAGGCCATATTCATGAAATTGAAACAACACAGAAGCAGCCATAGAATCATTTAGGTTGGTAAAGACCTTTAAGACCATTGAGTCCAACTGTTAATCCAGCACTGCCAAGTCCACTCCTACATCATGTGCCAATCACATCTACACACCTTTTAAATACCTCCAGGTATCAAACTGGTCAGACCTCAATTCATGAACTGTGCATGACAGTCAAGTAGTATTTAGGGTTATTTATCAGGTATCCAAGACACTTCAATAGAGGCAAGAGAGTTGAACAGGCTAAAAATGCAGTACAACATAAGAGAAATTAAAAACAGGAACACAATAGCAGGAGAAGGCAAGTTGTTACCAATGAATATAAATTAGGAGATTGAAATTGTAGAAAAAATTTAATAGAACTGAATGAGGACATAAAATGGCACAAGTTAATCACTGGAGAAAGAAAACAGAATTGGCATGAACAGTGTAAAAAGACAGAAAAATATCAATTAAAAAAAAGTTCTACAGGGAAGGTCAGATGATACATGTAGACTATAGATCATAATGAGCTAATTTCAGCTCCAGCTGTGATCAAGTATTTTAGGCTGTGCCCAAATAGGGATATTATAAGATAAGCAAGCCTGAACAATTTGTATGCAAGAGTTTTAGAGGAGATGGCCAGAAAAGGTCTGTACCAGTTCTGATGATTTCTGATTAGACTCAGAGAACTGAGAAAGCATCCAAGGGTCAAAGGAATTCTGATGTTGCGCCAGTACACAGGGATGTCAATAAGCTGACTGGACTGATGCTAATCACAATACAGTAAAGAAATCACCAATATGTAGCTTTGAGAGATGGATTAAAGGTGGATAATAAAATTAACCATAATCAACACAAGTTTAAGGAAAAATAGACATCATCAAACTAATGTGCTATAATTTCTTACGAGATTACAAGCCTGGTTCACACAAGTAATTATGTTGATATGGCTAGAATGATATGAAATCATCATGACATACATTAGCTGGAGAAAAAAACTGGCTAAGTAATAAACCTTACACGCAACACTAAATGGGGACTCATTTGTGAGCAGATGTACTTCTGTAACGCACAATTCTTGTCACGCTGTTCTTTATTTATTTATCACAACCTGACAGAAAACTAAAAAAAGTCACTGATGGATTTTGCAGTTGAAGCATATTTTTGGGAGAACAGAAAAGAAATGAAGAGGACAAGTCAGTGATAGAAGAGCATGAACTGCTTTGGAAATGCAAATAATATGTATACCAGTGTGAACAAATGAAACCAACATACATCTGGTAACAAAGTTTGTTCCTACTAATAGGAAAGGGTTTTCTCTCCTCAGAAGATGAGACAGGAAAAAAAATCCCAATTAATAAAACTTGGAGCCAATGAAGAAAGCATAGAAATTAACTGATAGGGAGATGCTATAAATGACTGGATAGGCTACTCCAATACTTGGCTGTAGGAACCGGAAAATTTCAGACTGGAATATAGAGACAATATTACCACCAAAACACTGGAGCAGCCATGTCCCAAGAATGTCACAAGAGAGGAAAGACAGACAATTTCCACCACAGATGGTTAGTTACAGCAACTGGCTCATCAGAAGCAGAGCAAGCACTCCATCTGTAGAATTCATGCCCTTGAGGCCAGGGTGACACTTGGGTCAGTGACATAAAGGGATAGTATCTCCCTTCCTAGAGGAACAGTGGCATCATCTCCAACCACATGTGAACACAACTGTCTCACAGAATAGAGTAGTAGCAATTGCTCACTTTTTATTGCTAGAGAACTGCCTGATTTAAAAAGTTGATGAGTGTGAGCCCAGAAATAAGTGACTCTTTCCCTAAATTCACACACATATAGACTCTGGCTGACATTTCCAATGTGATTAGTGCTAGCATTATCTCAGCTTTCAATGTATAGTGGGCTCTGAACTTTAGGCAGCTGCCCTCTGAAGTTGCCTCAGCTCAAGCTCTTCAAATGCACCCATCACTGTGGGAAACAAACGACGACAGACAAGACCTAATCACAAATGCAGGGGAAGAGGGACTCCCACCAGGACAGCTGGTGATGAACACAGTCTGCTTGAAATGTCTGGGAACTTGCAACCTCCTGTCACCAGCAAGCAGTTGGAACTGGAGCATTGACAAGCTGAATCTGCAACCCTGGTTGTTGGTGCGCACAATGGCATTGGCATTCTTCAAACCAAACTGCCTTGCGTGGTTTTAGGAGCTCTGAGGGGAACAATGAGGTAGAGCGTCAGCTTACAACTGTTGTTTTGGGTTTTTTCTAATCCTTTCAGAAAAAATACCATGTTGAAGGTGGCTGGCGGAGGGAGCGTGCAAGAGGGGAGAAAGTTCTGGTGATGTCAGCTCCTATCACCATGGAAACTGAACAGTTTTAGTGACAATGGAGTCTTCCTCCTTGAGCTTCTGGGTTGCGTGGGGAGCAGGGGCAAGCAGGGCAGGGGCACATGAGGGAATTCAGCTTACTAAAACTATAGCTCTTGGCTTTACAAGGAGGTGAGGAAAAAAACTACAAGTGATTGCCTGAAAACTGTTTATGTAACCAAAACACCGTCCTGGGCAATAGCAGCAAATTGGCGTTATGCTCTTCGATAAAATGTGCTGTCATGCAGCGAGCCAGAGGGAGATATCTCAACTGGCCAGGAATGCCCGACAGAATTGTCCCTTGCCTACACTTCAGTTTTCCATGCTACAGTTTATTCCAACCTTTCTGCCTTGTTGGTGTTTATTTAGAATGAGAGAAGAGAAAAGAAAAGAAACAGATGGGAAATATGGTCCTTTTCTTAAAACTGAAAGAAGCTGCGTGTATTCTAGGCTGGCCATTACTTCCCAACACCATGGACATCTTCTTAGGAGCCAAGTTTATGATCTCCCTTACAGAAAATGAGAATCCAGGATCATGAAAAGGAGAAGACTCTTAGAGAAAATTGATTAGCCTCTGATCAGGATCTAACACCCCGGCATGGAGAAAATACACAAGACCTAATGAAGGCTGTCCTCTGTAAGTCAGAAAGCTAACACAGCATCTAGACCAGAGTAAGCTGAGGCCATGATCCAGATATAGGATCAATAAGGATAAAGCTTGAGGCTTACATTTCAGGTTAAATAAAACCTACAGTATGTAAGGGTAAGTTTAAGCCTTGGATTTGATTTTAAAAGTGCAGACAATTTTAATGAATTTCAAAGAATAATGAATTAATAACCACAAGCTTTTATAACTCAAAATACATTATATAGTCATTAGTTCTATATAACTAAATGGAAAAATCTTTCTTTAGTAGAAGTCTTTTGAGATCAGATATTCTAATGAGATAACTATCATTTCAGCCTGACATCTCATGAGGACAATTGCATAGATATCAGGAAACAAATTCCTTCAGTTTTGGACCTGAAATGAAAAATCCACCAGACTGATTTTTTTATATCTAAGGAGTTGATTCTAAGTCTCCTTGGCATTGAAAGGAGTTCAGATATGAGCTTTTTTTCCTACTAATACTATCAGATGCACAAAAGAGTCTCTCTCTCCTCAAAATTCTGCCAGCAGTGGTGACAAAAGCAAATATGTAAATTGAGTGTTCTCCCTTATTGTCTAGGTAGTGTGGATTTCACTTATTTTCTGCATGAAGTAAGTACTTCAGCTCACCCTCTTTCCTTTAGCATTGCCCCGCTGATTTCGTCGTCTCCAGATCCACTCACATACCACCATGCTTGCAGAGACATCAGGCAGGGCAAGACCTTGAGTTCCCAAGCCTTTTCTCCAATATGCTGGTGCTCCTGTGCCCATTTGGAACAGTCTTTCTCCCAACATACCACAGCAAATCACTCACACAGAGAAGCACCATGGACTACAAGGTCCACTTTTCAAATACACCAGTACTTCCCTTTCTTCCTCATAGGCTGCTGTGTTAGGGTCTTGCTTTCCCTGCATCCAGTCGCCAGCAATTTTGCCACCAGGATCTCAGACTAGAACCTACAATGATCTGGCTTTTCTCATCACCACATACCAGGGGTTTTAACTCACAGTCCTCATGTCAGGCCATTTTAAATCAGATGCTAACCTCAGCAGGCTCAGCTACAAGAAAGGTCTTCCCATCTCACACATATCGTGTTAATTCAGAAAAGCCTATATCTTTCATCTGCCTGTCCTCTTTTCATACACTACCTGGTTGAGAATCAGCTTCAAACTTTTACAACTGCACTGAGTTTGAAACTCTCTGCTCCTCCCAGAAGCAAACAATTATACACCCCTCCAGAGGGAACGACTTTCAAGCCCTGCTGTTAGAAGAAATGTTTCAAAAGCAAATATAAAGACAGTGCTGCTCCACACCATGGGGGCAAACTCTGCTGCTGAGCTCAGACTCACTGCTGGCTCAGTCAGTAATATGTGCACTTCAGGCAATGGTGGATGCTGGCAAAGAGAGAAGTGAGGATTTCTTTCTGAAAATATATTTACTTTTTTTGCTGTGAGAACAGTAATGTTATATATTTTTGACTTTTTTATTATTATACCACAAGGCATTTAATTGAAAATTAGAATTCCAAAAAGCACATCCCACTGGTATCAGAAATGGACATTTTGCTGTGATTCAAAAGGCAAATCCTGTTAGACTTTCAACTTCATACAAGCAGAGGGGAAAATCAGAGCTTCACTATAGCAACTTTGTTGTAAAAAAAAATACTCAAATGTCAGCTTGTCCCCATAGTACTGTGGGTAATGCTGGTGCAATACAAAGACAAAAAGCCCTGAGCAACAAAATTTGCATTCCTACCTCCGAAACGCTGCTGCTGGAAACAGAAACACTAGCTTTGCTTTGGTTCTCGTAAAGGTATGCCTCTTCTACTCGGACATTTTGAAAACAAAACAATAAAAAACCCGAAAAGTTTCTGGGCTAGCTCTTCAGGTGATACAAATTAACACCCTCTACTGAAATTGTGCTAGACAGAGGGCCGCACATCAGCTGGGGAAGTAGGCTACCTTGTCTACTCTTTCTTCCATAGACTACTAACCCCAGGATGCCTGATTGCAGTTTGGCAGATGGACTGGAATAGCACCAGAGTAAAAACTTCCCCCTCAGTCACATCATTTCTGTTCCATGCAAGACTAGTAAACACAGAACTAATAAACCCAGAAACTATCAACCTACCCAGCCATGACAATGAAGAAATCCAGGCGGTTCCAGGTATCTCCAAGGTAACACTTCTTGCCAAAGATCCCCAGGGCAACCATCTTTAAGACCATTTCCATGGCAAAGAAGATGAAGATAAAATCATCAAACACCTGACAAACAAACCCAAGAGAACATCTGATAAGCATTCTCAGCCTTGGACTTTAAAACACAGAATGTTACATCAATACAAATTAAAGTACTTCTGAAAATGAATTTGAAGAAGGGCTCAAAAAGCTTCTCCCATGCATCATAGCTTCCTGCTGCTCAAGTTCACAGGGGGTTTCTATAGCTGTTTTTCCCCCACAGGTAAAGTAATTGATGTAGACTCAGAGACTCCTTACCCAGACTTGAAAGGAGGTGTTGGCTCAGCACCAACAGGTCCAAACCTGGCCAGGAAAACATTGTTATTCCAAGGTCCCCCAGGAGGGACTGCTCATCACACTGCTGCAAATGCCTGAGCTGAGAACTTAATGCAGCTTCACACAGAGTTTGAACAGTACATACCAATCACTGACAGAAGCTTCAGATATCTGAAGGTCTCAGCCACAACAACACTATGGGTGACACTCTTTGCTGACACCATTTTGGGGAAGCAGCAAGCACAGCTACCTGGATGTACTCATGGCCCTTCTAAGAATTCTTTTTATTTCCTCTCCCTTTGGATATCCCAAATGCCACAGAACCTGTTGAACCAGTAATACTCTGGGGTCCTCAGCAGAGCAGTGAATGCATTGGGCCACTGCTATTCTCTCCTGCCTGCCTCTGCCTGGCTGAACTCTGAGCTATGCATCTTGTAGCTGTCCACATCAGGAAACCGCTGCTGATGTGTACCTTCAGGAAGATTAGCAACTGCTCTGTATTGCACGGTCACAGGTATATTTCATTCATTCACTTTCTCACTCCATTCCCCTCCTCAAAGCAAGCTTTTATCATTTTACAACAGGACAGCTTACTGCCAAGGACAATCTTGCCAACCTCTCTGGGAATGTATTGCCCACACGCTGAAGGAAAGCATGCGTGAAAATGTGTGACTTGGACTGAAACACCATCATAAGAAGAAGGAAATCTGCTCACCTGCAAGATTTTACACCTGTCAGAAAGGCAGTCCATATCCTCACATGGCTGGTACATTCCCAGGGTAACGCAGTTTAGCAAAATGACCATCATGCTGACGCACTCGAACCAGGTGGAAAAAAGTCAAGGAAAAATTCTGCAAAAGCATCAAGACTGAAATAAACATGCTCTAGGCTTGAGGTAGCAAATTGGGAAGATCAAGGGAAAGAAGTGCTGGTAGGCTGATTTATTAAATTCCTGTATTTTCCCCCATGAGTTCACTACTTCACTCCTTGATTAAGCCAAAACCCTTTTTAAAAAGGGAAAGTAGAGGTAGCACAAAAGGCCTAAGGTATTTATACAAGTCAAATTATTGCTATAGTTAAACACACACTTGCTTCTCTCCTGTTGGTTTGCCTAGTCTCTCCCCTCATTAGTTTACTGAATCTTCCAAATACATGGAAGAGACTTTCCACAGTGACCTATACCTAAATGCATGAGAGATCTCTAAGATCTAGGGATCTAAATCAGAAGGGATAGGTTGATCTCTACCTGAGCCTAGTGAATATTGCCCTTCTGAGAAGAGGGTACAACACAAGGCTAGAAGTCTCCCTTTTCCCAAGTAAGAGGAACTTGGGGGAAAAGAGTTGCCAGTAGTCCATCTGGTAATTCTGTTTCCAGCAGTGACAAACCCTGGATAAAACACCACAATGTGCCTAAGTTATTCAGTAACTATGGGGAGAAATTGCGTTTCTGACCCCAGCTGGTGATCTGTTTGTGGCCTAAAGCATGAGGATTGATAGCCCTTATAATTGTTTTCTCAGCTACACTGGTGTCCCTACAGATGCTTTGCTTATTCATTTGAATCCTTTGTTGATAATCTTGCTAAAATATCTGCTTCGATAATAGTTGGCAGCCGTGAGCTACATTGGCTAATTATACTTTACATTAAAAATTGGTCCCTCCTATTTATTTTTAATTTCATCAAGTGCCATTTCATTTATATATTAGAAAACAAGATGAAAATGGTGTATTTGTCTTACCTCTTCTGTGCTCTCCCCACCCTCTATCTGCCCCCTCCTCATCATCCTTCTCCTCCTGAAGGAGTCTTAAGGCCTGATAGACATTTATCCAAGAACTCACTTACAGTATTTTAGCTCTAAAACCGGGCACGTTTCTGTGATTTTTTTCCGGTGTTTTCATTGCAAAGCAGTGATGCAGAGCTAATGAGAATAGACCTCTAACCTCTCAGAACTGTCATTCTCAGGTGTTTTACACACCTCACAGCAACATATCTGCTCAGTTTCTACTGGCAGACAACTTTATTGTATGTTTTTTTAAATAACATAGCCATAAAATTATCCACTTAAAATATAACTCACTGCATGCATCCTTTTTCAGTCCTCAACCTAAAACAGTGGCCTGTATCTTTGATCACTTCTGAAAGACACTCAACAACTATGGTTTGTTCTGAGCAAGTCTCCCATGCTCATTCTCTGACAGTGATTTATGACTAACCTGCATAATCTGATCTAGAAGATTATTAATTCTTTCTCTTCTCTCCCACCCGGTTTTCAGTGAGCTACCTTGAGCTGCAAAATCAGACAGGAGCACGGCACTAGTTCTACTGTGCCAATTATGCCATAAGGTGATTTCAAGAATGTGTTATCGTATCCCTACCTAAGTTTATCCCAAGTGCCATACAAAGTAATGCATACAGAGCCCACCCTTGATGTAGGCTTCAAAACCAGAGACCTTTTCTCAGAGGACTGCACCAAAAGGGGGCCACAAATAAAGTATTTGCCCTCTGGGGTCTATACAACACAACTTCAGCTTTACACCTTCCTCCCTCTTACAAGTTTCTTTAATGATGTGATCCAAAGCCCAGGAAAGCAATTTGAGAGGTTTCCATTAGCTGACACAGGTTTTTTGGATAAGTCTGCCATTCTCCTCCAGACTACTCAAAATCTGTTTGGCCTCATCCTTCACAGAATTACAGAACCACAGAATGGCTGAGGTCAGAAGAGCCCCTGGAGGTTACCTTGTCCAACTTCCCTGCTCAACTGGCATCAACTATAGCAGATTGCTCAAAGTCACATACAGTTTGGGTTTGAATATCTTCAAGCCTGGAGGCAACAGAACCTCTCTGGGCAACCTGCTCCAGCTTTTGACTATTTAAACATAGAAAAAGTGTTTTCTTATGTTTAAATAGGACATCCCACTATTCAGTCTGTGCCCACAGCTTCTTGCCCTGTCATTGAGCACAACTGAGACGTCCGTATCCTTTACTCCTCCCATCAGGTATTGACACACATGGATAAGATCTCCCTGAAGCTTCTCTCCTCCAGGCTGAGCAGTTCCAGCTCTCAGCCTCTCCCTTTTGCAACAGATGCTCTGACAGTTATTGGAAAGGAAGCATCAGTGAAGCCCTGGTGAAAGGAGCAGTGCTGAGTGACATTCTTTGAGGGGCCAATAGTGTCAGAGCAGGCTAAGCCAGTGATTGCAAGTCTCTCTCCCTAGGCATAAGAATGTCAGAAAAGGTAGGGACAAAACCAGGGCTTTAGAACAGCCCTGCATGAAATGAATATATTAAAAAAAAAAAAAGAGAAGCAGAAATTGTTTTAAAAGCCAATTGTTTTTCTTCAGAAAACATGACACAAGAGAACTGGAGGCAGAGAGTACTAGTCTTTGACTGCAGCCCGACACAGGAAATTCAGGCAAAGGGGCCGAAAGTCAGGAGTTTACGTTTAATACAGACCTGCACTTCTATCCACATGCTTTGACAGCAGCACTGTGTGGGTGGTCGGGATGCTCCCACACTCCTCTCACTCACAGTGCCCCCCAGAAGGCCATGCAGACCAGGGCAGGGTGCCTTTGGGCAGCTAGTGAGACCCCGAAGCACAAGGCCTGACCAGTCACAGCAAGCATTCCAAAAAACGTTTAGACTTGGGCCAGATGTGCAAGGTCCTCATCTTCTTGCTCAAAAAGCTGTGGCCAGCTACACATGATTTCTCCTTCCCTGTTTTTTGGGTATCAGCTCTCAAAGCTTACCAGTGTTGTCCATGCTTCCCAAGGATGCTGCTGGATCACGGGCCATTCCAAGGCTAGTAAAGTGATATTAGGAAAAGCCACTGCCTCACTGTTTTCCTTTTGGTGCAGTTGGAAACCCTGAAGAAGCACATCCAACCTACAGCAGAAAGGAAGTACAAGGAGAAAACCAGAGTGCCCCTAGTCAGGAGGGGCTGTTGCCTGCTTGGGTCGGTGGAGGGGTAATTAGAAGTACCTGCTGCTTTCAATCTGTCACTGCTCTCAACCATAACTACTGCCTCCTGTCACCACAGCAACAGCCAGGTTTATCATCTTTCTCTTGGTGATGCCTTCCCTTTCCCACATCCCTCACCCCTCCTCCTCTTCCCCGTGCCTGAGCCTGTAATTAATTGCAGCTGCTGACAAAGCCAGTCTTCATAATCTGCATCATTCAGTCAGAAGTTTCATTATTAATTAACTTCTTTCAAAGTTTAAATCTCCTCATTACAAGCAAACCCAGGCACATGTTCTCTCCAGCCCAGCCCTTCCGCACTGCCACTCTCCCTTCCCACAGCCTTACTCCCAGAACCTTTCCCAGTGAGATTTAGGGTCTCCAACAGGTTTTGAAAAGAAGATCCACACAATTTCTGCCCTCTCCTTGGCCACCAGAAGATGCCACAGAGGAAAGTGTCAGCAATCCACTATAACTTACCTTTAAAGGGTGTGTTTTCCCCTAACAGTGACAGTTCACAGTTGTTTCAAGCCCTTTCAAATAGAAGGGTCATGGCCCTCATTTGAAAAATAGAAAACCCATAAAAAGTATTTCCCAACTCCTTTAACCGTGGGCTATTTTCATCATGTACATAAATATCTCCTCCTTGTAGAAGTCCTGTGAAACTCTTGGTTTCAGTACTGTCTTATCACATCAAGAAACATATATAGGTTAACTATATTTTGACTAAAACACTTGTACTCGTTCTACAGTTGGTGCCTGCCTGTGGCAGCAACACTTTTCTTTGTTGCTGGGTACCATCCCTATCCTCTGCATCCTGAGCAGGGCCTGGCCTGACCAGCTCCTGGCCAGAGGCAGACATCGTGTATCCATTGACCCTCCACCATGGCTTCCAATGGACAGGGTAAGTCTGGGACGAGGAGAGACTCAAGAGGGACATGCATCACCAGCACATACCAGGAGAGACCCACCATTCACTCCAATCATCTAGCATATATCAAAATCCACAAGTTACAAGACAGTTGAGGCCATATAAAGGTGTTTCTGGGAGCTGAATGTGTTGCGGTAGTGCTTGACAACATGACTATACATAATGGAAGATGATGTTAGAAACAGATGATGGGAGACAGGCAGAGCTTTTGGGCTCAATTCCTGAACAACAAATAGCAGAAGCGATGTCTGCTGTGTTGGAGCTGTAAATAGCTTGTACCTGAAAAACTGAGTACAACAGTGTTCTTGGAATTGGCCTTAATCTCTGTTTTCTACCACTGACAACAATATAACAGAGCAAAATAAAAAACAGTACTTTTGAGTTCCCTCTCCTCGTCCTCCATCATCAGCTGAACAGTAGGACTACAACCAGGCACAAAGAGCTCCCCACTGGCTGGCTCTCCTAAAACCACAGAAAATATATAAGCTTTACAGGCATGACAATCCCTCAGTCTTTCCTGTGGCTGTCCCCAAACTGTCCCTAGGGTGTGTCTTGTGCCAGTTAAGGTCCTAAGTATCTCAGACTCGTTTAACCTGTAGAAATGTCAGACTAGAAAGCACTTACAGTAAGAGGGAAAAGCCAACCCTGTAGTAATACTAATCATTCTAGAACCTGTTCCTGCCCCAAAATGGAGAGAAGAGCAGGTCAGTGACTGAAGTGGAAACATGAAGCTCCATGCAATGCATCCCAAACACCAATCACTCATGCATACAACTCTTTGTGGCCTCCCATCTCTGAGCTGATGCCAGGCAAGCTCAGCTCAGGGCACTGTGCAGGTGAGAAATCACATTTCCATCACTCCTCTCTGCTTCCCCTTTGGGCTCCTCTACACCTACCTACCTCTCATCCCACCATCCTTCCCATTAGATAAACGGCTTCACCTTGTCATTCCAGGCTGCAGTGATTACGTGGTCTTTCCTTCCATTTTAAAATGAGCTAAGGACAAAGCCATGTTCCTTCCCTATTTTCCTCACCTACTTTGTGACTGTCCTGCAAGAAGCCAGTAGAATGCTATACCTGCAGCAGGACTGTTAATACTTCATTTATAGCAGGAGTGATCTGTTGTGAACATCAGAGAAATTAGTAGCTCCAAGGAAAGAAGTGCTCATTTTCTCTACCTCATCACTGTTGTCTTGCAAATGCTCTCACAGGCAAGTTTCGTTTTCTGCCCCCCTGCCACTTTTTCTTATCGCCACTTAGCTTTTGTGGTTTTCTTCCTTTTATGCTGATACATAGGAGTTTCATTGTCTTTTTCTACCAAACAAGCTGACAGAATCAACAGGGTTCTTTCTCTTCAGCCTCAATCTGCTAAGGTAGCTCTCTGAAAAAAGTTGATTGTAACACTTAATGTTCACTCAAAGAAAAATACCTCTCAAAAGGTGTTTGTGTTCAAATAGATCAAAACAATCAAAACATTTCTCAGAACAAAAAGCTTTAAAAATCCTATTTTGGAAACAGTGAAGCATTTCTTCTTTGTGTTTTTTAGAACAAAGAAAAATTTCAACATTACAGAAAAAAGGTTGTGGTTTTTTGACCTACATAGAACACTCTGGTTTTGAGTTCTGAGTCCATTGGAAATTAAATGCCAACACCCAGCATTGCAATACTACGATTTCATGCTGGCCAAGACACAAGGGGTAATTTATAAAGCCTTTTCGTAAGCACTCAAGGTAGACACGCTCTAGGTGTTCTCATGTCACAATCTTGTACATGTTTGCTGTCATCACATCATTGTTTACACACTCTTGTAATGAAAGAGGAGCACCTAAACTTTACACACTCGACATATGTATCAGTAAGGTCAAATCTGCAATAATATTGATGCTAAGGAAAGTACTGTAGTGCTGCGAACCACAAGACTGCTATATGTTGATTTGAGAGGCACTAGGGAAGCCTTAAGTAATTTGTTACAGCATTACTAGGAGGGAGTAGAGAAAGTTTAAATGTTTGGCAATGCTTCTCCCCTTTTGAGGGGACTTCCTATCAAGAACAGATTCATTAGAAAAGACAGACTGTTGTATCCATGCTAAATCAGATAAACAGCAACAACACAAAGTACAATAGGTCAGCCTCTCTGATCTAACTTCCAAGGACTGCTCATAAAATGGGTCCTGTACAAAGCTGTATGAGCTTTGGGCTGCATAGCTCAGTCTTCATTAGGCTCTAAGTTAAATTTGAATTTAAGTCAGTTGTTTCTTATGCACCACATCATATTCCCCTGCAGAGTCAGGCAAGGATTGAAGATGGCTTTTGAAAAGTTTTCTTAGGGTTTGGTTTTTTTTCATTAGAGAAACAAAATGAAGCAAATCTCTCATCTCTTAAAACTTTTTCCATAATTATTTATTCAGATCTTCTAACTGCATCCATTAAACTCTCAAGTCTCGTAAAACCAAAAATAGAAAAAGCTTTCTGTCAGGAAAAACATACAATGAAAACAGACTAAGAAGGAAAAAAAGAGGTGTATTAACACAATGAGGCAAGTCTTCAGATATTGCAGAAACAAGAAGAAAATGGGAGATCTCTGATCTAGTATAGGGCCACAGAAGACCCCTAATCAGATGGGAAGCTGCAGGGAGAAAGCAAAGCTTCCTTAAGATGCTCTCCATCACAGTCACCCCAGGACTTGCTGGTACTAAAGTCAGGGCAAGTTACACCACAAATTCTGGCTGGTCATCACGGTACCTGGATTGGATATACCTTGGTCTTCTAAAGCAAGCTGGTGTTCTCCTCAGAAGAGGTATGCAGTCCCGCTGCTAATTATGCAAATATCTCACAAATACCATGCATCTTCATCAGTGCTACTACACAGCCCTGCTATTAATGATTACCTCCTGTCTATAGCAGCTGAGCCCCAGAACTTCTGGACTGATAATGACCCACATCCAAATAGCATAGAGCTTTCAGGGTGCAACAGAGCATCTGTTTAATAGTGTGTAGCATTCCTACAGAGCTGTTTACTATGGAATGCATAAAAAATATAGTACCTAGGAAAAAATTACCCAAGAGTCTTTTTTTAGGTCAGAAGAAAGTAATTACCCAAATTTAAACTTAAGCAGGTATTAGAGGTAATGACTGTTCCTAGAGAAAGAGCTTTTTAATATCCTCAGAGGATTGGATTGCAGCTGCCTGTCTTTCTTGCCAGGAACACAATACTCCACCATGCTGTGGAACCAGTTCAAGACTGACTTGAGGAATCAGACCTCCCGCTGACTCCCAAATGGTGCCTCCTGCAGCATTCTGGCTCTGCCTTGGAGATTGCCATCCAAAACCCAACCCAGCTTCACATTAGAAGCTTCAACAAGGTCACAGTATGAGACAAGAGGACTGCAGCTTGGAATATTATTGGGCTTTATGACACATGAAAGAATTTTGTTCCAAAATCTTCAAGTCAAAGTGGCATGTTCAGCAGTTGCTTCCTGCTGCAGATGGAGCTGTAGGGGCAACAAACCCCAGAGAAGGACCACCTGAGAAAACCCCCTGAACCACAAAACTATGGTCCAAACTTTAAAGTTCTTACTGCTTATTGATACTTCACTTAGCAGAGGTAATTCCCTACTGACATCAGTGGCAAAGTAGGGACCTTAGAAGACTTAGTCTTTGATTTTGGACTCTGTTGGACCTCTGCTCTAGACAACAGCTGAAGTTGGTAAGCCAAAACAGGAAGACATTTGCAGTCCAGGAGTGATTTGAATTAGTAATGTGCTTCAGAGTGACAAAACCTGAATTTGAACAGTGCAGCTCAATGCTCTGATACATATATATGCCCCATCATATATGGCCCCAGGAAGTGACATCAGAGAGACTTGTGAAGTTACCATTCTCAAACCAGAGCCTGAGCCATGGAGTGTGAGATGATTGCTGACAATTTATCAGATTGAATCTGGATGTGGTCAAGTTTACTTTGTGGAAATTTCCTTTCAAAATGTAAAAACAGTGTTTTGAAAAGAAATATATATATATATATATCTCCAATTCTCCCTCTGCTTCTGTGCTTTGTTGTCCTGCCTTCCAGCAACTCCATCCAAAGTTGTGCAAGTCTTTCTCAGCACTTGTTGAACTGTGCAACAGTCCTGCCATGTTTGGTAATACTGAAGTCCCTTCTTTTGCACCTTTGTGCCATGATAGGTTTGAATGGGGTCCTTATCTTGGGTGAGCCCACTCGACATAACCACTAAATTAATACAGCATTATAATAGCAGTGTTTGTGTCACCCAGCTTCAAAAAGGGGAAAGGAAAGGACTAACAATGATGGCTTTGGGAGGGCAGGGAAGAGATAAACAACACAAGTCTTGCTTTCATCCCTCCCTACTGCTCCTAATGTTTTCTGGTTTGAGATTTTTTCCCTTCAGCCTTAGTATCTTCTCTTTTGTTTTCCAGATCTCTTTTTCTCCACTATCCTGAAAAGAAATGCTTAAATATTTGGAATGAAACAACATAAAGGAGGGAATAAGCGTTTCCTCAGGAACCAGGAACAAAGGGCTGCATTTAGGAAGACATGCAGGCCCTTAAGGATGCACAGGAACATTTTTTGGGACCTTTTACAGCATACAGATCCCTGTTGATATTGACGAGGCTGCATTGTGCTCCTCAAGCCTATGAGAAGAGCTCCCTGGTAGCTCACAAATTCAAACAGGTAAGAAGAGGGCACGCACAAAGCAAGGTCTACTCCATTCATTTTCAGCACAACTTTCACATTCCCAGTAAAAGGCTGTCTTCTCATCTTACTTGCTGCTGCCTGATAGGTGTGGGGTTTGTCCTGTTGTGGGTTTTAGGCTTAGTGGGCCTTGGGGAACAGCCTATGGGGCATGAAGATGATACTCCAATGAACCTCCTGAAGCAAGTGCTGCTATGCAGCTGCCTGTCAATTGTCCAGGCCTGGAGGACTAGTAGACACCTCCCCAAAGACTAGAGACACAGACACATGGAAGACAGACAGATTTAGGTCCTGGCTGCTGAACTTAACTTCAAATAAAAAGGAATGATGGAAACATCTGTTTTTGAATAAGAAGCAGTACCCATGAAAAGGAAAAAGAGTAGCAGAAGCTTCACCAGCACTGTAGGTCTAAAGCCCACCAAACGCTCATTGTGTTCCTGTTCCTTTTTCTTGTACAGGTCTCTCTGTTCATAATTGTTGTCTTTCTAGTCCAGACTAGTTTTCAAATGTTAAAGATTGCTTTTTCCACTCTTTCCAATTTCCCACCCGTCCCTGTTAAATGTCACATGAGTCCAAGCTGAGATTAGAGGGACTTACAGCTCAAATATGTCTGAAGGGAGTAGAGGCTGTCTTTAATAAAAGGCCATCCTGCCTTGAAGGAATGTGAAGATGACAACAAAAGCACAAAGGACAGATTATGGACCTTCTCACAGGTTTAAGGGGTGGGTGTGCCCTTCTTCACAAGGGCTCTGCTTTCTGCAAGTGTCAGGGCAATATCCTATAAGCCAGCAGGGTGAAAGATGTGGAAGTGAGTACCTTGCTCCTCCAGACAGCCAGTTCCCAAGGCTAAATTATCTTAGAGGGTACTCTGACTCTTGTAGCAGCCCTGCATTAGAGGCATAGAAAGACAGGATAAAGCCACTTTGCTTTCTCCCTTCTCCCAGCTAGGTGATGCTTTCAGAGGATATAGCATCACTAAATCCTATGCTTGGTGCTTAGCTTAGTAGGCTTCTCTGAAGAGTGCTTCAGTACAGAAAAGAAAGTCATGTGGTGACAAAGCTTTGCAGTAAAGTAAATAAAGATTAATTCAGAAGTGTAGGGAGTGCTCAGTAAGGTCACTCAGAAGAAATTGCATACAGTCTAAGCAAAACATAGGGCAATAACAGAAAGAGCTGGTTATGAGCTCCCGATCTTGTTTCATTACTGGCTGTAATTAAAACAATTTTCAGAGTTTAATTTGCTACCACCCCATATTTTGCATACAGATTTTCCCCCCCCCACAGTTTTTGATTTTTTTTGAAGGCTTGTAGCTGGCCCCTCAACTGTGGTTCCCAGAATATGCTGCAAGAATTGGCATTGACGGCCCGCAGGACACGTGCCTGGAGAAAAGACTGATTGCAAATGACTGAGCCAATCTGTCTCAGCAGATAACTGGAAGCTAGGAGCTTCAGCCAGCACGCAGGCTCACAGCAGCTGCTGGAACCTCCTCAAGGACACAAATGGGCTAGGGATGGACTCCTGAAAAGGAAGGTCCGGATGTATCCATGCGACAGAGGTAGCTGCAAAGGGTAGGAGAGATTCTCATTATTTAAGCTTCTCATATGAGAAGGAAAAGGGACTCTGTAGTGGATGAGAAGATGTGTCAGCACTCTCCTTGTACATCTGGTCTCTTTCTCTTGCATCCCTCCTCTTACATCCTGCAACAAAGAGCAGTCAGTGAAAATGAGACTATATAAATTGTATAGTGCTTTCCTTCCAAACACTGTGTAAACTTTCATTAAATTCACTAAATTAACACCTCTACCTTTTAAGGTATATAAATACTTCCCCTTTGTTACTGATAAAAAGTCAAGCAGGAGAGGAGCAGGTTTTATTAAAAGTGTCCCCTGGTTTGGGTTTTCCAATGTATGAACTTCAAAGAGACAGGTTTTCAAGAGCGTGTAATACTTCTAATTTCTAACATAGCCAACAGGATCCGTGAAGCTCCAAGTGTCTGTTTTTAACCATCTCAAGTTGGATGGCAAAGATCAGAGTTCACTTTAAAAAAAAAACCAAACAAACAGCAATGACACAGTAAGTCCCTGCCTGGGACTGCATTAAGATTCAGGTGTTCCTGACACCCAGTACATGTTCACTAAAGACCTCAGCTTTCTGGCTAGTTGACAGATTGCAGCCTGCCAGGGAAAGGAGCCAACATGACTCATGCTCAATCACTGCGATGTCAACAGTATTGAGTGCTGTTTTAAGGGGAGGTTAAATGCTGTGAATGTGCTAAGCATTATCAATATTAAAATATTATTAGTATTATTTATGAGGTATCTCCATGTGTCCTCAATGATGCTAGCCAAGATCAAATTATGCAAAATGTTACATAAATGTGCGGTAAAACATGCTGCCTGCTCCGAAGAGGTTTTAATATAACTGAACAGGACAGGCTAACGATGCATTATGATTTCTGCTTTGCACACAAGAAGCAAGAGCAAAGAAATGAGTGCATTTACCCAAGGGCAGACAGGAAACATGGGGCACAGCTGGGAACCGCACAAAAGTCTCCCAAATTCTTCTCCAGCACCTTTGACCTAAGATCATTCTCTGTCTTAACTACAACTGCATTTGATGAAGAGAGTGCTCACAGAGAGAATGACTCTCCCATAAATCTTTCCCCAGAACAAAGGTAAAAGTGTCCAAGTTCCACTTTGTAGAGGTAACTAATGTACTGCATCCAGATTACCATAAATGTAGGGCCCCCTACCACCCAGAGAGGTCTCTGGCTGTTCAGGTTTGCAGTGGAAGGACAGGCAAGAGCCATGAGACTTATGCTCTCTACCTGCATTTTCCATTGATACCTTCACTGGGACCTCAAGATAAAATTCAGCCCATAGCTATGATAGTGTAACGCTAAAACCAGTCTAAAACCCACACATCTTTCTTTTCCCATCTGCCAAAGAATTTGCTACCTTCCAAGGGCACTCCAGGTTCCTGTAATAAAAGCATGCTATATAAGCACAAGTTAGTATGTTTGGCTGCAGAATGGCCATCTCCAAAAAAGGCAGCTCCTACACAGCATGTTGCTAATAGCACAGGCTAGCAAAAACCCCCATCATCAGTACAGCATAGTTCTGCTTTCTCTAAAGTCTTTCTGCCTGTTGTACTTGTCACCTCTCCTCAGATTTAGGGCTGGTACCACATTTGTATTCCTCTGACCTATTTGTTTTCATATAGATTCAACTTCACACTATTTATTATAGAGTTTTGACAGCCTCTGGAAATACGTGCTTCTTCCTCTTATTTACAGTCTAAATTATTTTTCCCTGTACAGTTTGCAGCCACAAAACGCAGACATGCATTAGACTCATTTAATTTTGGACATACCAGTTGCGGTTTAGTCCATTACCCCATCCTTTCCAGCTATTGCAAGTATTTCCCTTGCTCTTTTTGGAGTATCTTATAAGCCTATTGGTTTTGCTTTAAATTTTAACAAGCATTCCCAATTCTGTGTGACTCTGCTGGAGCTGCTCTTTTATTGGATTACTCTCTTCACTGTCTCACAGACATCCATGTTCTGGCACATTAATTACTGAGCACCAAAAGATCACATGGATTTCCATTGTCCTATGCAGGTTCCATTACCTTCACTAGTCAGCTACCCTCAGACTCCTGCCTCCTCTCCATACTGATTCAACACTGCCCACAGCAGGCAGGTTGAAACCAGATGATCTTTAAGGTCCCTTCTGACACAAAACATTCTATGAATCGATTGAGGGTGGTGAAGCACTGAAACTGGTTGCCCAGGAAGCAGTCCTATCCCTGGAAGTGTTCAAGGCCAAGTTGGAGGAGGCTCTGAGCAACCCGGTCTAGTGAAAGATGTTCCTGCCTATGGCAGAGGGGTTGAAACAAGATGATGTATAAGGTCCCTTTAAACCCAAACTACTCAGTGATACTTAACTACATCATTTCCAGCTGAATACTTCCCTGTCACTTACACCAATACAGTGACTTCACCATGAAGATGGAATAAAGATGACTGTTTTGCAGTGACAGCACTAGTATAAAATGGTGAGTAGAGTAGAAAACTCAACCATCTCCCCCTACCCCAGAGGACAAGGCTCGAGTAGGGTCTCAGCAGCCTGAAAAGGTCCACTGTAGGGAAGGCTGCATCACAATACAGACATTTCAGCCCCTGGATCAGTAGATCACCAAGGCAGAGAGACACCAAATTACTGACAACCCGGCCAGCTCGGCAAGACATTGCCAATGGAGAGCACCAGGGACCAGATATAAGTGGCAAATCCATTCTTTGTGGATTCGGATGGCTGATTCGTGCCCAGTGTAGCCCTGTCAAATGACCCATCAGGAGCAGTAGTTTCAGGTGCAGTTCTCTGGGACAACACACCAGCTACTACTAGACTCAGGATACCTGCAGCTGGCACACCCATCAACTTCTGCAAATTTATTCTCAGAACCCTTTTCCAAACATTCAGCAATGACTTAAAGTTCATCTTCTCCACACGACCTTTTTTTCCATCTGAGAATGATTCTTCCTGTCCAGATAGAATCGGACATAGAGGCAGAGATGTACTAGAAAAAACTATCACAGAAGCTTTAGCTTTGGGGTTTTCTTGCTAGTAATCTACCCTTATATTTCAAGTCTTTCTTCCTACAGATTCTTATATGCCTGACACTAAGCTACACCATGACCAGAGGATCCTTCACAGCTGTCTCTAACATACTCGTATACCTTATGTGATTTGACACCCTTGTGTAAGGTGATTGCCTTCTGGATACATCTCATGGCCACCACACACCCAGATGTCCACATGGCAGACAACAGAATTATCTCCTCTGCCCTTAACCTGTTTGCACATCACACCTGCCCAGTTTACACAGTGAATATAATGACTATTAGACATGAACCAGAAGTTGTCTGCACTCCTGCACAAACTGATGTCTCTTAAATCCAGAATGTCTCCTGACAGGGAAAACAGCACAGATGCAAACTGACAGTATCAAGTGCATTCTCACCATCAAAATCAGCAAGGATTGGAGTTCTGAAAAGGAAAGTTGGGAGCTGGAGGTAAAAAGTCCCTTCCTCTAGTCACACATCTAAAAACTCTGCTGACCAAATGTGCTTCTCCAAGCATAAGCAGAATACAGCCCTTGGTCTGTCCCACTTCAGCTTATCAGGAAATGATGACTTGGCAATGACAGGACTTCACAAGGAACATGAAAAAAAATGTAGAAAAGCAGAGTGTTCCTAGAGAGTCAGGTTGCACAGAGAGACCTGAGGGGTGAGAATTCACTGCTGGCACCTGCGCCCCAAGTACCCATCCATTTTGCTGCCAGGACACACTGCTTCACGTGCCTGTTGCCATGGGCCGCTGTGCAGGAAGGATGTCTTTTGGATCTGAGTCAGGTAAGGATCAAAAACATTTTCCCCTCAGGTAGCTGCAGTGATCATTTATTACTGAGGAGAAAAAAAGAATGGTCCTGCCATAACACCACTTTGATAAAGAAAATTCCTCTGCATCACTATTTTTTTCTGGAAGAGGGGTTGCCATACCTGTTCCTAAGGCAGGAGGCATCTCTACCTCCACAATGTGTAGAGCACAGCCTCCTCTTAGGCACACTTGGAACACCCACTTAGCTTCACCACATTTAAAAAGCTTTCATATTTATGACAGTGAGTGGAAGGGAAAGAAAAACCAGAGCTTAGGTCAGGATAGTAAAAACAGACTTGGCACACCTGGAGGAGACAGCCACTGTGGACCCACAGTAAATCTCAAAAAGCAAGCACAAAAGAGCTCCCATCACTTTCCCAGAAAGAACAGCCTGTCCCCTAAAGCCAGCTCTACTCCCAAACCATCTGCCACCAGGGAGGATGACAAATCACCAATGAACAGCAAGACAGCCAAGGTCCTGTGGCCCCTTGGGGTAAGAGACCCTTGCCAGGCAGCAGTGGGGGCCAGGGGAGCCACAGTGTGCCAGGTCTGGAGCCAACCACACACTCAAACCCCTGCATGCTGCACCAGGCTGATAAAGCAATTTTTCCCATACTGCTCTCCCTGAGTCTGCACCCTTCCCACCCACCTGCCACTAAGATTGTGAAGGTGAACACAAAGAAAAATCAAATTTGTACTAGTATTTTGTGCATGGTGACCCCTACTATAATTTTTTTTTGTTTAAGTCTGGTTTCATTTCTCCAGGATAATTAGTGCTAGGAACCCTTCAAAAAAAAAACTTTTCAACCTCACAGAGCTATAAATTTCCAAGGGACAATTGTCAAATCAGGCTATGCTGTCACGTACAAAGCTTTTACTGGTCCTATCAACCTCACCATGTTTTAAGACTATTTCCATGAAGACTCCCCACTTCCCTGATCCTTTCGTCTCCTGTTAGCAGTCACACTTCTCTCACACTCCTCCTTTTGGCTTCCCAGATGCTGCCTAACAGGGTTTTGTTAAAAGGTGTGTAAAATACCCTGCCCATTACAGACTGCTGAATTACAGCTTTTCAAGGGAAGTACACCTATGCATGTGTAACATGGGCAAGGATATAGGCCATATACATAGGATACTCTTCAGCTGATAGAGGTCTTTCACTAGGAAGTCATGCATTCTGGTGATTTGATGGTCTGTCAAGAGGTTTGTTTCTTCACACAGAATGACCAGGCTTTTTGACGATGTTTGATTTGCCAAAATCCTCTATCTTAAACCACTCATACCTATTTGGAAACTTAATGTCTCCTGAGGAGTTCTTTTCTTTCCATGTTTGAGAATTCCCCTACTTTTTCCAATTGACCCTAACTTAGAAGAAACAGAGAAATAAGAAATTATTATTCCTTCTCCTCATTGCACTGAAACACTGTGCTCTGCATAAGGAGCTGCTGTGATCCTTTAGCAACTTTTCTTGTAACTACCATCATAGAGGTCCAAAACAAAACCACTGAAACCAGCAAACCCCTCCACACTGCACAGCCAGGGGCCTGGGTAAAGCAGCCACCTGTCAGCCCACAGCACAGAGAATTTCTTCAACCACAGGTAAGACTTTGACACCTCAAGCTGGAGTTAGACAACCATTTCCAGCTCCCCTTCCCAGACAACACCAAATCTTAGCTACTGCACCTCTAATCTCAATAATACATAAACTTGGGGATTCATATTTATTTTGTTACATAATACATTAAGAGGGAGCAGCATGGACATGCATGTTCAGGTTTGTCTGCTTGTTTGGGGCAAGAGAAGAACACATTCCCTTTTCACTCAGACACTGTGAACACTCTGGGTCAGGTTTTTGCTTCTCATTTCTCATCCCAAAGCACTGTCACCACTGACAGTTCCACCAGCAGGCTGGTGAGACACCGCACAAGACTGGGATAAAGCAATCAGGGCAGAGGAGAGCAGGAACCAATGAAACACATTCCTATGGAAACGCAACTAGTTTTGTTCCTGATCCAGGGAGAATCACCCTTGCAGAGGAAGGATCCCCCCACATTCTAGCAACTCTCCTGCCTCCCTTCCAGTTGTGAAATGGCTCAAAAAAATGACAAAAGCAGTTTAGCCTTGGAGAAAGTTAGCATGGGCTATCTTTTAGGAACAGAGATGGTTCTTTCTAGCCCCATCAGCTGGAAGCTGATGGCACATTATACACCTGACCCTGGCAGGGACAGAAAAACAGCTGCAGGAGAACAGATCTGAATTCCCCAAGCCCTTCATAATACAGCCGCTTTCTAATGTGCTTTAGAGCATGTGGTGGTGTGATGGAAAGGTTTTATTAACACAGAACCTGCATAATTCAATTGTAAGTTTTAATCCATTCCAAATCATGCCAGCAAAGCCTGTCTGTCTAATCCCCATTCTACAGCTGGAATAGCAGAGAATGATGGCTCAGCTGAAGGAAATAGAAACTGGGACAACTCCAGTGCTTTCCACCCAGTGGCTTTCCAGACAGGTCCTATATTTGTACATGGGCAGTAATTGCCTGTAACTCCATCAGTTAGTGGAGTTGCCCATTTACAAATCAACATAGCACCATATCTTGGTTGATTGGTTAGGTTGGAAGGGACCTTAAAGATCATGTAGTTCCAATCCCCTGTCATGGGCAGGGAAACCACTCACTTGATTACATTTCTCAGGGCCTTATCCAATCCAGCCTTAAACTAAGGGAACAGAAGATGGCAACTGCTTCAGTCTCACCAGTGTAAAACACAATGCTACATCTGGGACAGGACCACACAATTGCAGTCAAAAGCAGAGCTCAAATTTGTTACAGCTGATTTATTAGTCCACTTGCACATAAATAATCACATTTTCTGCAATACAGAGATAGCATTGGACAATCAATCTGGTTTTGAGACACACACTGACAACTGCACAGAAAAACTACTTTACAGCAAGGCTGAGATAAAGATATCTCACCCACGGGAGCTGGGCTCCTCAGGAATGTTTAAATGGAAGTAGACAAACACCCAGCACATGTTGTCTAGTTAGGAAAGCCAGTTGGTAAACCTGAAAGACCTGTCTCAAGTCAAACATGGAAGATAGTAAGACACAGGGGTTATATCAGTTACTGCAGAAAAAGATGGATGGATTTGGTGCTTGTGACAGAATGATGAAGAGAGAAGCTAAAATCCAGGGCAGGGCTTGAACGACCAAATTCCATCACTCAGCTCTGTCACTTCTGATTTCTGTTTAAAACTTGCACCTCTTGCTACAACAGAACCTTCAGCTTGCCAAGACCTATGCACACACTGGTGAAACGTACATTTAGGTATGGTTACAGGTTTTCAAGCTTTGGGAAAAGCTCTCTATGCTGCCAGGCTCCTCTTGCTTGTGTCCTGTGATCAGGGTCTCAGTTTGAGCATTTCTGCTCTCTCTCTTTGCCATGAGGTTACTCTGTTTCTGTACAATTATATCATCATTCTCAGCAGCAGTACCATTTATTTGAAAATGATCAAAACTAGAGAAAAAAATGCAGATCCCTGTCACATTGCTGGATGTGTAGGAAGGGAGGAACTGTTTATTTTTCGCTGACCATTTAAAACAAATGTTTTCCTATCTGGATTAGAAAACAAGCAACATCTGAGTAAAATTTAGCTCAAATCTCCTTTCTGTTTTTCTGTTGCTCTTCAAACAGGGAATTTCAGAGACTGCTTCACTGATGAGAAAAAAATGGATTTGGTTTATTTCAGGAGCGGAGGTTGTGCCTTGGTTCTCTCAGATATATGAAACATCCCTTGATTGTGTAAATGCATCCTGATGGTGTCTTTGTGTTCTTGTCACTCCTGATTTATGGGGGCCTTTTCTCCACTCCAAAAAAGAATTTGCATTTCTATTTCCATTACTTGTACCTCTCCCGCAGCACTCCAGCTCGAGAAGGGAGCTTGTACTCCCCTTCCCCACAGCTGCCCCACATTGCTCTGGCATTGTGAAGGTTATGGGAGCAGTACAGGGGTGGTAGAGGCCCTGCTCAATGGAAATAAGCTCATGCTGCTGTGATATCTGGTGAGATGTCCTGTATGTCACCCTTTCCTCCATGCTGTGATGGAGGTGGAAGACAGCAGCCCTGTCTCCTGTCTGGCTCCCAACACAGGCCCTGGCTTGCTCACCTGAGAAACAGCAGCCAAAAAAAAGAGCAAGGAGGACTAGGAACACTCAGCACTCTGCCTTCTTCATTCTTGCAGGGATGGCAGGAGCACAAGCAGGGAGCCCTCCCCTGGGAACTCATCCCCCTTCCTTGTTTCCTTCAGGGTTGTCCAATTTCTAACATAAGCTTGCAAGCAGATTACTATCCAAAACCAACTGAAAACATAGCAAGTGTCTTTGGCAGGTCGTTGAACAGGTATCCAAAAGTCACTATCCCTCCTAGGCTTCATCCTTACCCCTTCCACAAAGCCAAGTACCCACAGTAAATTTCTGTGTCGGCACAGGCACTGCACTCTCAGCCCTGCATTGCCATTTCTCATTTGTGCGGTCTAGATGGGCTGTCACAGGCATCCTGATCACTCTACAAACCCTCCAAGCCTCCACAGAGGGTGGTCTATGAAGCCAGCAATGTGTGGGAAACCACATGGGCTGCATTGCAGACCCCACTGTCCACCTCACAGCTAAACTTGTGCTTTGACAGATGTAGTGAAACATTACAAACTTCGAAAGAAAAATTGTAAGAGATAGCTTCAGAAAGAGAGGAGTTGCCAGGGCATATCAAGCTTTAAAGATGGGAGTTGCAGAAATGCATCAAGGCTTGTTCTTCAGAGCTGTCAGCCCCACAGCAATTATCAAAACTGAACTCTGTTAAAAATAAGAGAAATAAACTGAACATTGAGTTTGTTTGGGCATTAAAGCCACAGATCCCTAATAGGCTGTTGGGAGTCAAATATCATGCCATATGCCCAAAAAGTCTGTGTCATGTTAATTTGCAATGACCCAAACCAATATATTCAAAAATACATTTTGCTTTGACTTGTTTAAAGTACGTTGTTTTGACCTAAGGGTTTTGGCTATCACCATTACCATGTTGACTTTTACATTAGCATATAAAGCCACAGGAAACATACTGAACTGATTAAAACATGCACATCATTTCCAGGGGGTGGAAGGGCAACAGTAAATTAATGCTGATTTCACTGAATCAGCAATTTCCAACTGAAACCAGTTCCAGGGCAAAGCTCTCCAGAAGCATCAGTGGGAATTCATATGCTGTCCCCTGTGTTGATCTGAGACACTATGCACATCTGGACAGATTCAAACATTCAACTTTGGCCCTTTTTCTCCACTGAGATTTTCGTGGTTTTTTTTTTTTGGCTTTCAGATGTTTGCACAGAGTGCTGAAAGTCATTATGTTCAGCAGTATCTGCTCTATTTATCCAGCTCCCAGCTGGCTGCAGAGTAACTTTCGTCAGTGGATCTGAACTCACAAGTGCTGACACAGATTATCTGCCCTATGAAGAGTGGTTTAACGGGATTAATCTGTGGGAGATCGCCTCAACCCCTTCCCTGCAGAGTCCTACAGCCAAGGATCAGCATAATCTCACAGCCTATGATATGTGCCCACCACCCCAGAAGAAGCTACCCCATTCTCCAGGATGCCTAATTCTGTTTTCCAGACTGGGCTTGGCCCCTCTGCAATGCCTACTTTCACCTTCAGGGAAGGGACAAACCTGAAGGGCATGGGGGGTCAGCAGAGGTATGGGACAAGAGATTGCACTAATTTTCCATGCCTTAGGGCTGGCAGCCCTGCTCCCAGCACAGCATATCGTGCTAGCAGGGGCAGAGAACAAAGCCCCATAGCCCTTAGCCCCTTAAACTTATCAGGTTTACACAGCAGAGTGAAGGCAGGGGAATTACTGACACTCCTTTCTCACCTGCTGACTCCAATTTGCTTGCTTTCATTACAGCAGATAAAAAAACATAAACCAGTTAGTCGGCAAATCGAAACCCAGAAATCACACTCCCTCAGCAACTCATGCAATTTCAGAGGAGGCAGTAACAAGAAATACAGATCAAGTAACATCTTACGCAGTGTTAAGTAAGGGAAGAAGGTTTGACATTAGCATTTCTACTACTACTACCTCTTTTTTGTTCTTTTTCTCCCCTCTTTCCCCTTCAAGCCTAGCTTTAAACATCTCAAAATGGGCTGGTTTTAAGGAGAACTAGAAATCCTGGCAATGGATGATGACTAATACACTAAAGTGACAGAAACAAAAACTTGGTGGAAAACTAAAAAGCAATTGCAATATTATAATACCTGGCTGCAAGTTATATACAAGAATGGGTTCAAGCCAAAGGGTTGGAGGAATAATGCAGTTTTTTCAATACCTCCATGGAGTTACCTCAGAAAACTTTACCATAAAGCTCTTAAGGGGGAAAACTACGTGTAGAAGATCATACCATCAACTCTGCATGAATGCACAACCCCAGGAGTTGCAATACATTTATAATCCCATGCAGCACAATCTATCATTAGGGCTCTAGCTAAAGACAACTGGGTGTATAGCTTTGAAAGAAGCACACAATTTAAAGAAAATGAAGATGAGGAAATTCACCTGTACACTGACACAAAGAACACAACAGCTCCTCTGTGCTTTAAACAATTGCTGGTTGGAACAGCTAATTTGAGCACTCACAAGCAAAAGCAGCTATTCCTGACAATTTTCAGCAACTTGCAGAAGCTAATTCAAGAAGTGACAATACCTGACCCCTTAAGTTATAGGATTCACAGTGTAATTAAGTCAAATACCCTAGGAGGAGGTAGTGAAGAGATAACAAATGACACTAGATTTTAGAAGACTGTTTAAAGAACAGCAGGAGTCATTCAGAAGGACATTAGTTCAGAGTAAAGGAAGCAAGTGCTGTACAGATGGTATAAATAATATATAAGTGATGTGGGAAGAGAGCACTTGGTGGGGTCATAATCTGCAGAAGATACAGATTATTTTGGGTAGTTCAAAATAGCCTCTCAAGACTAGAGTGGATTCTTGCATGTTGGACTGAGACTTAACCAAAGTGAGGCAGATGGCCAACACAATGATGAGTGACCCTGTCAATAAAAACAAACTGATTTCCTTGGAAAACCCTCATTAAAGCTGCTACAAGTCATCTCACAGGATTTTGAGCAGCAACAGCCTATACACAGGAGCTGGGGTCCTGTAAGCAACTCATCACTCCTCAGCCAATCACAATGCCATCAGTCAAGGTCTCCACCTACAAGTACCGAAAGAAGACAAGCCGCGGTAGTAGGCAGGAGTGGTTATCTCAGGTTGCAACAGTTTTTGCAGAACCTGGGATGGGGTTCCGAGAAAGGCAGCAGAAGCTATAGACAGCCTGGGAACACTGTTGTCTCCAAAGAGGAGAAACTTTAGGTTGGTTTCTGGTCTCTTTTACCAAGGAAATCCTCTTCCCCCACACTGATTATATTAACAATACCCTTGACTCCTGAGAGGCAGGGCTGTCACCACAGGATTTTACTGCCTGAGATTTTTGATCTGCTAGTGGATTAGTCCTACATCTGCTGTGAAGCACACAAATATTTAACAGCCTCTGACATATGAGAGAACGTTCTTGGCAGTTCATTCTGGACCTAACAGCACAGCGGCTCATGATTGCAGAATGCTTCATAAGACAACTCAGCCATCCTTTTTGATCCTGAGCTCATCTGAACAGGAAACATCATAGCAACATATAAAATAATAAAAACAGTAAGTGAGAAAATTCTATGCCCCCAGAGCAAGGCCAAGAGGATACACAGCGTCATTAAAAGATAGCAAACTCAAAGCTGGCAAATAGGAAATATTGCTCTGCTCCTCTCTCCCTACACTCTGCTGCCCTCAATTTCAATATATGACTAAATAGCAGAACTCTGCCACAGAGGGTAGCAAGACCAGGATTCCCACATCATTCAATATAAAACCAAGCAATCCATAGGAAAATAAAACCATATGAAGAATTATCATTACTAGAGAGACTCAAAATGCCAGCGCTTACACCAATCTCTAAATCTTACACATGGGATGAAACCATATTTGTCTGCAGCAAGGTCTGGACACTTCTTTGTGAGGCATTCCCTGCTGTGGTTAATCAGCAGCAGCAGTTGCATACTGGACCAGCCCCAGCTCAACCATTCCTCTTTCATCTGAGCTGGATGACATTTATAATCAAGGCAATCAAATTTACTGCTTGATTTTTTGAAGTGCCTAAGCATAATGGAGTCACAAGCAGACAAGCAACATGTCTGGCCTCTGAGCTGGAGCATGGAGCAAGAGAGGTGCAGCTGTGAGTCGCAGTACATGAAGTGGGTATCAACATTACCTACTGAGATGCTCATTTGAGGTTTTTCCCCTTCCGGGGTCACTTTGCTCTCATCATTTTGAGTCAGACCTTCACAAAGCCGGCCAAGCCAACCCCTCCCCCCCAACATCCCATTTTTAATTTATAAAAACAATTGTTTGCATTAGTACAGCTGCTATGATTCATGCTAGTTAACAGCCCAGAAGGCAGAGACACCTTTCAGGCCACTATCACTTTCCCCACCAGTCACTGTCAGAGAGGCCAAACCAACATATCAGATTTAGCCCAGCATATTTATCCTCTTCACATCAGTTTCTTTTGTAAGGTAAATAAGCAGAGGAGTGTCTGCTTAACTCAGTGTCCAGGGAAAAGGCAGCTACAAGATGGTATTGCACTGAGAAATGTTGAAGTGACACAAGCCAGTTTCAGAATAAGTAGTTTTCTTTGCCAGACAAATTTTTTTTGCAATGCTTTATCTAGCTCAGTTAACCTGACTGCCAAGTGCCCAAGCCTTCTCAGAGCTCCAATCTCCTTTTCAGTCAAGGCACTTGACAATCTTTCCTTTATGTATTGCCAGACAATCTGGACAGTTCTCCCAGTTCCTAATTAATTTGCTACTCATTTCCTTATCGCTGAAAAAGTGTATGCATGCAGGATTGCAGCTTCCACACATGTATTGGGAGCAGCTAAAGCACATGTAATTTCCTTTCAATATAAGATTGGTCTAAATCTCTATTTTGCTCCTTGCTGCTTTTCACTGCTCCCAGGATATTATTTATTCCTTCTCACATCCCTCAGGGTATTCTTCATGTCTTATTCCTTTTGCACCACTTCCCACTCCTTTCACCCTCCTCCCACTTCCCTGCCCCAATGTAACAATTCCAAGTTTTTTCTCCTCCATGACTCTCCTGCCACCGTGCTAGATGTCACTACATATATTCCCTGCACATTTCCACCTTTGCCCTGACACGTTCTCACTTCGAAGCACTCCCTCTTCTCAGGGAGGCAGGGAATCAGGGGAAATGCCACTTTCATTTTTATACACAGCATAAACCAAGCCTGTTTTTAGAGCAGGCTCTGGCAGTCAGAGCACTGGAACTGCCTGGGATAGCTAATGATCTCATCTTCCGCAAACCATGAGATTTCCTCTTGGCTCATTCTCTTTGACCATAGCACAGCCCTAAATGTTGAGCTGCTCCATCCTCCTGGAATTCAACATTGACATCTCTTGTTCCTGCCCAGCTTTTCCTCATTTGTGATACAGCTACTCTTCCTCTTTCCATAGAGCTGTCTTCATACACACTCTTGCCTACTGTGGCCTTCTCATCCCCTTTTTTAAAAGGAAATCATAAGTGGTCCCCTGCAGCAATACCTAGAGACTGCTGCCATTGTGGATAGGGGTGCTCTCAGCCTTTATCACTCCTGATAATGGCACCCAGTAAAGTGTAGGACACTGTAAAGGCCTCTGCGCTTTGGCTAGAGCCAAAGAAATAGTGATAGGACTTTCTGGTAATTGCTATATTCCTTCTTAATTTTGTGCTTGAGCTGATACTTCTCTCCCTAGAAATATGCAAGTCAGCAGTGATAGAATCACATGCAGCAGCCAGGCCTTTTCTCTGGGCTCTGAATTGAAGGATCAACAACACAGTTTCTAGTGCATTTGAGCTGGGTTGCAAGTGTCAAAAGCCATGGGGCATTCATCAGCTTAACACCTTCACAGGCACAAAGCTCTTCTGAATATTCAAAATATTTGTCCCTTTCCTTCCCACAAGTCTCCAACAGTTCTACAGCCTTAAAGTAAATCCTTTCCCTCCCTGGGACAGAAACTTTTCCTATTGTTGTAAATTCCCTCCAGGTTTTCCCTTGACTTGTTGATAAATCAAACAACCCCCAGTTGGAACTTTCAATCTTTCCAGATGGGGGGGAAAAAAAAAAAGAAAAAAAAACAAACAAAACCAAACACATGAACAAACCTCCCACCAATCCTTCCAGATCCTTTGGTATTTCTCTTGTTTTCTCTTTTGCTGTTTTTCCCATTTTGTCCTTTCAAAATCCCCCCAAGCCCAGAGTACTCAACGCGTAACAACCTCAATCACACAGGAAAACAGAGAACTACATGCCAGGTCTACAGTATGATGTCTTACTGTACACCTAAAATTCTTTAAAGCAGGAATCATTTTCTCTTCCTATGTTTATACAAGGTTTACCACAACCAGTTCCTGGTCTTCCTACATAACAGTGAGAGCAAGGTGCTCTGAGCTGCAGAATTTATTAAGTTTTTATGATTTATGTCTTATCCCTCCAAAAGTCCCCTTTCCAGGAACACGTCTCTGCCCCAGTGCTCCTGAGAGTGACTCTTCCTCCTGCAGTAAGAATGGGTTGCAAGGGATGAGATACAAACATAAGGATCATTAGTTCTGCTGCTCACAAAACTACTTTCTTCATTCTCTCTGGGTTTGCCCAACTTGCAACACATCTCAGATTAACTTCTCCTATAACTCTATGCACTCTGCATCATGCCAGTGTTTACTTCCTCGGCATGTTCCCAACATCTCAACAGTTTGCCACCATGCCTAGGTCCTTTCCTTGTTCTCAGCAATGCGCCCTCAGCACAGCAAGCTGCAACAGCCACCACAGCTGCTCTGGCACTGCACAAGTGCTGGTTGCCCATCCAGCATGGCAGGCTGACTGCCCAGTGCTCACTGCCTTTCAGCAGCTAGCAGACCAACCAGAATATGAGGTCTTTGCTCTGCCCATATTTCCTTCGGTGAAGGCATTAGTAGGACTGCCATCCTCCACCCACCTGAGACTCATTAGCCAGAAGGTTCTTACAGGGTTACATTGATCACCTTCACTTGATTTCCTTAGGAAACAGAGCTAAAAGTAACAGCAGTAGTAGCATTAACAGTGCAGTTCAAGATTACAATGAACTTTTCTTCTGATGCTTTGATTGGCAACTTCTTAACTAATTTACTTAACTTTATTATCTGTAGGATTCTCTAAAGGTGTGCTGCACATCTGAACAGCTTTTAGATGTACAGATGAGAACAGTTATTTAGAGAGGAGTCTGATCATCATCACAGTCTTCTTGAATCACCCCTCACTGCAACCTTCATTCACACTTTCATTTCCTCTTATCCTGACCCATTTCCCTACTTTGCTTCAAGTCCCACTTCACTTGACCATGCCCCCAGTATCACTCTCTTATTGTTCACATTGTACAAGAAAAAGCTATCATCCCTCTTGCACTTGAATGGCTTCATTAATCTCCAATTCATTTAGAAGAAACTAATTTAACATTACCTCTTCAAAAAATTTTGGCTCTGGCCTCTTTTCCCTCCTTTTCTGCACTAAAAGTAAAACAACACTGCTGAGGACTGAGAGGCCAGAAAGAGAAGCAACTCAGGAAGAAACTAGTATGGTAAACCCCAAAAAGCTGCTACTCCCAAATATTACACCAATGATCTCTAAATGACTTGCAGTATGAGGCAACTCCACCACTTAAAAACTCAGTAACAAACCAAATTGGGGAATTACAGACCACACTTTCCATTTGGAAAGCATCTCAAAAGCCAGTCTAGAAACTTCTATGCAAGGAAATACTCAAGTTAGGTCCAGCAATTGGAATAAAATAATCTCTACAAGCTTAATATCAAAACATCTGGAAGAAAATGCCACTACAAACTCCATGTTTTGGTTTTTTTAATACACATACTGAAGAAAATCATGCCTTGCCACCCCCTGAATATTTCAAACATGACAAGCTAGTGAATGAATAAAACCGGTCAATGTTTATACCCCGTTGGTGTTAAAATCCTTACTATGGCAGTGAATTTTATAATGGATAAAGATTAATTTCTAAGGCTCTGTTGCATTTTACTTAAACAGTTAGCTGGAAACAAGGACACCTACTGAGTGACAAAATTGCAGACAACACCAAATTATGTGAGTTAGCCAGGACCAGAAAGAACAGGGATGAACCTCAGTGAAACCTAAGCAGAGAATATGGCAAGTTATATTCAATGTTGCTAAATGCAAATAATACCTCTAATAATGAGAAAACTGTACATTATTTACCCATCTTTCAAATCTATTAAATAACTGCCTTACCAAAGAAAGGAATGGAGATGGCAATAAGAACAGCTGAATGCTGAGCTCAGCTTACTGTGCAGCTGTGGCAAAAAAAAAAAACCTTAAAAAAAAGAAAAAAAACACCAACACAACTAATGTTAGAACACAGGGGGAAGCAATACCAAGACACTGCTGAGCCTCTATATTTCAGGACTGGGATCACACTGGTATTATTATATGCAGTGCTGGTCACCCTCTCAAGGAGGGGGGAGAAAAAAAAAAAAAAAAAAAAGGCCAGAAGACCTAAAATGGGGAGGGTAGGTATAACAAAGGCATGTCCGTGATCACACTACACAATTTAGGAAGAGATACACTCACAGTTCTTGTAGATAAAGTACCCATCTAGCCTAAGGCCATTCTGCATGTCCCTACCTTCTCCACTGAATTTCAGGCAAAACAGTCACCTGGATTTCCCCCCATGTCACTCCGTACCAAAGTGTTTCCCTTGTTTCAGGTCTGCCCCACAAAAATCAATTTTGTGTTGAATTTAACTCCTATGAATATTAAAGCTCATAGCTGGAAACATCTCTCGTTTTTTCAGTGGTTGATTTCCCCCTTCCTTCTGCTGTTGCTATTATTGAATTGCCTACTACTGTTATGTAAAGTAATTTGTGCTATTGTGTTCAGAAAATACAGCTAGCACAGCAGATAGCTCACAAAATAAGATGATATTGTATCACTTATCTGAAAAATCTGTGCTTACAGCAAAGGAGAAAGGAGGAAAGAGGGCACCTACAGGAACAGCAGGTGGGGGTCTGTGAAGGTACCTGGACTAGAGCAACGAGCACTGTCTCATAGCACTGCATATGTCAACAGCAAGCAGCCCAGGGGATCTGTGTATCACGGATCCTCAGTTCCCACCGTCCCAGGCAGTGCTCCCCCAAGGAATAGAGCTGATATGTGCACCAAAAAGGGTCCTCCACTCCTCCTTTCTTATGCCAGGGAAACAGCCTGCAGCAGCACAGGCTTCTGGCAGTGCTGGGGGTTGCCCAGCTACTGGGTCCTGTTTTGTGTGTTTGAAAAAGGAGCTATGGCAGAAATGATAACACTCCTCCTTTTGGATGAAGGAAAGGATTTTGTGGCATATGGGTTTGCTTTGGCTAATTAAAAGCACGAGGCCATGCAAAGAAAGCAGTACTTTAATAGCTGAAAATAGCTGGAATTAAAACTAATCACGAGCATTTAGCACACCACAGATAAAGATGCTCAAGTGTTTCAGCTAGGGGCCTGTGGGCTGGGTTTGAATGTTGCCTAAAATGGAGGGGAAAAAACCTTTCTGAACAATATTAGGATAGATAAGGTAGAGAGCAGTTCTTTAATGGAAGCTTTCATGTGCACAGAGTGCATAAGCACACACTAGCATGGAATTATCACAATTTTATAAACTTAGCTAATTACCATATGTAGTGGATACATCCAACCCAAAAACCATTTGCCCCAGTACCACCGTCAGAACTGCCCTGTTGGAGCCTTTCCAAGGGTTCTAGGCCCTCTATCTTGTTTATACTACAATATATCTTATTATTCTGGTCCAGGTGCATGCCTTGGGACACCCCAGGAAAAAGGGTACAGAGTCTCTTGTCAGCACAGCATCACATAGACCTTTTTGCCTCTGTGTTCTGCCACCTTCCTTGGGGGCTTATGAGCCCTACCAGCAGGCACAGAGAGTACCAGGGCTCCAATCCTTGAGCAGCAAAGCTCAGCTCCCACCATGACACATTGTCACCTCAATCATGGATAAGGGAATCTCTCTAGGCTCAACAGGACATGAAGATGCCCAAAAGCAGAAGGAATCAGAGCACCCAGCCCCTTCCCTGCATCTCCTGCTGCAGATCATTATTCCCTGAAGTCATGGCCCTGCTTCCAAGATCTTCCACTCGGTGGTGCACCGGGGCCCTCTGGTCTACAAAGGTGATACCAAAATGGCTCCAGTAACAACAGACCATCACCCGCTCAGCCTTAAATCACTCTGTAAACCCAAGCCTATCACAGCCCTGAAGTATCTAGTGGATGTTTCCTTTGCAGCATGGAAATGCTCTAAGCTCCTAAGCCAACCAGCCACATCAGACAGCCAAGAGCCAACTATGTACCCCTCATTGCTGGGGGAGGGTGTCCAATTCACCTCAATCCACCTCTTACCCCAGCCTGAAGCCACAACTTGCCCAGCAGCTCTCCCATCATCCAAACTCTGCTCTCTGACAGAAACACAAAACGGGAAATCACTTGAAGCATGTGAACACTCATGCAGTTCATGGGCGACCAGTTGGACTAGCTGATTCCTTACTAAGGCCTTTTCTGTTACAACCCTAAATCCTTGGCTCCATTGGAAATTCCCCCAAATGTGGACAGAGCACATGCTTGAAGCAAAGTTTTTATTAACTTCAGGTTACATCAGGACAGTATGCTCTTCCCAGCTTCCTAGAAGTTTCCTACATCTCCATTTTCTAGCATCCTCCCACAGAGCCTAATCATGAATGATTTATAACCAAATTCAAAAGAAAGGAGACTCAGCTTACAGTTTTGAATGGCTTTTCCTTACAAATTATGTTACTCTTTTTACTGATTTTCTACTGTATTTCTGAATATTCAGATTGCTTAGGAAATGCCCTGTAATTCATTAATATTACTTTTCAGCTATTTAGACTCAGATGTACAAGTGAATAATTCTAACGCATAACCATATGGTCATAAAACTAGCACTAGAAGTAAAACAGCTTTTGAATGTCTACTGCAGGTTATATTTTCATGAACTCATAGTTCAGTGGCCACATCAGGCCATGCAGATGAGGACACCTTGTTTGCATGAAGAAAAGTGTCCACTGTGTGAATGGTAAAGGTCTGTCACAGTACACTGGGACTCAGAATTTAAAGTAGACATCAGAGTCCAAACAGACTACTTGAGCACCACTTTCGCAGGCATGTTTTCTGCCCTTGACCACACTCAGAGGTCTAAGACTGCTGGAGGACTGAAATTATTTAAACTAATCTCCTGTGTGACAGATGGACAACATGATAGTTACTTTCCAGACCTAAGCAAGATTGCAGTGTTGAAGCAGTACCTGGTAGCACATGTTCAGACACATGAGTATATAGCCATAGAAATTCAAAGTGTTTTTTCCAGTGGGTCTGATTTAATGTCACTAAATGATAGAAGCCAAAACATCAGTATTTCCAAATGAATGACTACGAAAAGCAATAGCTGTTACCCACTATCAAATCCTCCTTTTTTTCTGATGACAAGATCAGCAGTTCCACCTTATCTTCAGAGTCCTTACCAACCCCAGGAGACTGTCTCTCCCACATGCCAAATTCATAACAGAAACAATGAGCCATGTCCCTTCCCTTCATGACTAAGATGAGGGACAGTCAACTGTCAAGCAGGGTGATCCTCACTCAAATGCCACAACTGGTCAAATCAGACAGCATGCTTTAAAAGAAAAAGTTTCAGGAGTACATACTCTGTGCAAGCAGCTAAGAGCATATAGGGCTGTATTCACAGGACTGTAAGCAGTAGACTAAGGAAAAGTGTTTATTTCCCTTCATACAGTAGTTGTTAGGCCACACATGGATAATTCATTCAGCTTTGGATCTGCCAACACAAGATATTGATAAACTGAATCAGGTTCCACATAGGGTCACTAGGATGGTTGGGAGCTGAAGGACTTGCCCTACAAGGAGAGGCTGAGGGACAAATGCTTGATTAACCTGCAGAGAAGATTTGAGGGACCTAACAGCCCTATATCCAGTACACTAAAGGAGATGGAGTCAGGCTCTTTACTGCGGTACACAGCAGGAGAAAAAGAAATAGTCTTCAAATCATACAGAAGCAAAGAGTTTTTTTCTATATAGATTGTGCAACTATGGCAGTCGTTGCCCAGGGAGGTGGTGCAGACCCCATACTTTCAGGTTTTCAAAACCCAACTGGGCAAAGCCCTGAGCAGCCTGGCCTGAGTTAAATGCTGACTTTGCTTTGAGTAGGAGATTGGACTTCTGAGGACCATTCCAGCCTGAAGGATTTAATGATATTTTTTTTTCTTTTTGCCACTCAAACTACAGCACCAATTTCCTCAAGCTTACAATCCCATCCTGACATTCAAGTGTGGAGGACATCTCAACAGCTGAATAAATAGGACACCTTTGAATAACTAAACCTGTTCCTTATTTACACACACACAAAAAAATCAATAAACGTATCTGAGGGAATCTTCCTTCCCTTCACTCTTCACCCAAGCAATGTCCCTCTGTCCTCCACACAGAGCATCCTTTCCTGAGGATGGATGTTCCATTTGATCTTTCACTCTTGTTTATTAGGTTACAGCTCTACAGCTACCCTTACTCTAGGATTTGACAGCCTTGTTCTCTTGCCAGAGTCAGAAGAAATTTCTCTGCTATGACATGCAGAGATGTCACTTTTGTGCTGCTGTTTTTTCCCCAGATGCACATCATTCTTTCAGTATCCAAGGGAATGTGCATATTCATACAAAGTTGGAAATGAATATGCCTGGATCAGCCCCCAGACCGGGCATGTATACACAGCCTTGTGCTAACACACCCACCCACTCAAAGATTAACTAAATTTTGACCTGATTGCATCCAATTAACCTGAATTTCTCACTTTTTGCAAAGCAGTTTCCTTAGCAAGCCCATTGGCCTTTACCTTGTGGCTATATTGTAAGTGTGATGCCCCAGAAAAATGCAATGCAATAAGAGAAAAATAAAGCAACAGAGAGCATTAATAGGAGGCAAAAGATATAGAAGAAGCACCAATATGGGCAAATAGAACAAAGGGAAAAAAAGGATAAAAAGAAAGTGAAGAGAAATTAAAGCTAAAGAAGACAGAGGAGAAAAAAAAGAGTACATAAGGCTGGTGAAAAGGCATGGGAGTGCAGTGGCTGGAAGAACACTTATTGAAATATATTTGACCCATGAGAAAAAGGCTCCAGTCTGGGCTAATTAGATGACAAAATTAGAGAAAGCTACAAGCTACCATCAACACAGACTGAGTTCCTGCAGCCCACCACTCCACAGTGCTCCCCAGAGAGAGTCACCAGTCTCCTTCACTGCAGGTCCGTCTTTGGCACAGTAGAGCCAGCCTCAACTGAGGACATCATGTCCTGGTATACTTCCAATAAATGGTTATGGTGACAGAGAGAGAATGGGAGCAGATGAAGATGAAAGGAGAGTAAACCAGAAATGGAATTAAATGAGATCAAGCTCATTTATCAAATAAAGCAGGAAAGAAATGGAAACTTATTTTTGGATAGTGCTTCTGAAGTGAGTAACCCTGCCCCCTCCCTGCTTGGTCTTGTAGCCCACCTCCCTCCCCCAGTTCACTGCTCTATTTTGGGTTTAATTATACGCTGTGCACAGGGACTGAACACACCAAGATCTTCCCTGGTGCAGAATTTAAACTCTTCTGTTTTGCCTTTTCCCCCTTTCCTTTCACACAGACTTATTTATTAAAAAAAATTATTTTGTTTCTCAGATGAACAGAAACACCATTTATTTCCCCCCCTTCAATCAGGCTCACTCTCTGTGCTACAGTGTCAAGGTAGCTCTGTCAATTATGAGCAAAGATTTTACAAGGTCATTTTTTAAACTCCTGTCAAAAAGAGGACATAGCCCTAAAGTGGAAAAATGCAAACAACTGTGAAGCAAAAAATGGGGAGCAAAAAAGAGAAGAATGGGGAGAGTACATATTTTCTGTAAGAAAGAAAATTATCTCACCCAGATACTGGAAACCATTTCTGCTGCTCTGGGCAGGTCCACCAGATGTCACCTGGCAGGACCAGGTAGTCACACGTGGTACAATGGCAAGGTGTGCCAGGTCTGGTGCATATCCTTGGCCACTGAAGTGGAAGGTGGAAGGAAGGAGAGACCTGCAGGAAGTGACAGACCAGCAACTGAGTCTGGGCAGAGGTTATGTGAGGTTAGAGGAGCTCATTTAACATCAAGAGACCAGCACCCTCCTACAGCCCTCAGCTGGCTCTGCAAAAGGTGCAGACCTGATTTGGAGACACCCCAACATGAGGAAAGGCACCAGTTTTGAGGACAGCATATAATGAAGACTATGAGCAAGCTAAAACAAATTAGCTTCTCGTATGTCACAGGTCAAAACCGCCAAGAGTTCACACAAAGTCAAAAAAAAGCTGAGAGCATCACAAAAAGCTGTGTTGCTGGTACGCTGGATAGGCTCACAGTTCCTGAGTACCTCTTGTCACAAAGCAAAGCCTTCCTCTGCTCAGCCAGCCAGCTTCAAAGTGTTCCTCTGCTGCCTGAGAGATGCAATTAAAGCTACCAATTGTTTCCACAACTGCAGTGGTTCCATGCTCTGGTCTAGTCAGGGCTCATATGCCAGGTGCTGTACAGAAAAAGGAAAGAAACAGCAAGACAATATCTTCCCTCCACCACAAACCACCAAGGGAATCACGGCAGACATGGCATTTGAGGGAGCAATATGAAATTAAGATGGAGGGGGTGGCTCTTCCTTTGCAGCCTTTAAGGGCAGGCAATGCAATTTCTCCTTGCAGCAGGCTCCCAGCAGAGCAGGCACACACAGCTTTTATATGAAGGGGAGGATGACAGAAAACAAAGCACAGGGCACAGGCAGATGTGAAGGCAAGGAGTCTCTTCCATGCAAGAGAGTTACTGGTGTGGGACCCTTCCTCCTTTAATCTTCACCAATGGAAAGATCAAGCAGTAGATGCATATGACAGACTTCAAGTTTAAATATGTCTCTGTTTGAGGAAATACAGTTCCTTTAGTGAAAAGATTAGGGTTGACACAGAATACAAAAGGACTGGCAAGTCAGACTCCTGTGGAAAGCTAATTTAGCCTTAACCCAAGCCAGAGAAATTTTTCAGATTCTGTGAAATGCAAATGCATTTTACAATTAAATTCAAATTTAGGCTTAAGACAGCAGAAGCAGCTATTCCAGATGACATCACTTAACAAAAAAAAAAAAAGACAGAAATCCCCAGAGCTGAAAGATGCAGAAATCTAAAGCAGCAATCACAGAGCATCAGACCAGAAGTACAAAGAGCCAACATCACACCTCATCACAGCCAAAAAAGATCCTCTGGTGCCTCTGTCACAGCTGTAACAAGCCTTACATAAACAGGAAAATAAAAGCCAGAAAACACTTAGCATTTAGTCAATTACATCATCACTGCTTACAAAAAAGAAATGCTTTCTCAAAGTTACATCTCTGCTATAGACAAAGCTTCCTGCACGCTTGGGCAGCACCAGGACAATGATACACATCTCTTGGGAATTGCAACGACCACAGTACAAACTGCTTCAGAAGTTGGACTTGGATGATCCTTGTGGGTCCTTTCCAGCTTAGGATATTCTATGATGCTATGATTGCAGCTACAGCTGAATAGAGACAGAGCTCTATCTTGTTATGCTTGACGATGGTGTTCTGAGCAATATTAATCCAAGAAAATAAATAGCATAGCTGAGGAAAAGGCACAGAAATCTAAGGCAAGTTATGCTGCTTATTCAGGACTTGAAATACAAGGGCAAATAAACATTTCCACCCTACTCAAAAAGAAAAAAACAAAAAGGCAGCAGTAGCACTGGGCAACAATTCTCCATCCAGTGCACACAGATGAATATCTTGTAGCTGAAAGCCTGCCTCACTGCAATGCCAGACACAGGGAGATCAGCTGCAAGTGTCTTCTGGAACAGCATGGCTGTCTCCAAAGCCTTGCAGAGAAACAGAGCTCCTCTGTCAAGTTGCCCTCCCATCATGAGCCGCATCAAGATGGAGAGTAATCACTGGTGAGTCATTCAGATGGGACAGGAAAATAAACTCTGAGCAGGAGAAAGAGGAGGCAGAAGCAACCTTCAGGCTGGAGGTCAGCTGTCAGAAACATTTCAGAAGCAGAGCACCCAGGAAAAACAGTTTTTAAAAATAAATTGGAAGAAAATCTTATCTCCATTGTGGCCAAATATTCATCTTCCAAGGTGCACAGGTAACTGAGGGGTTAAGGATTTCTCTGTATTGACAGCACTCAACAAGAATGTAGACAAGTAGTGAATTCCCAAGGCACAGGCAGGGGCTCCACAGGGAGTGGGGGCTCCCTTGTACGCATGTGACTCAAGGCTGAACAGCCACGTGGAATCCCTGATATCTGATAAACAGTGAGTGCATGCTGCAGAATTTCTGCTGCAGTGGCCTTTGTATGGTCTTTTAAGTCTACATGGCCTCTCTTTAGTAGCTTTGCTTTGAGACATCTGCTCCTCTGTCAGGAGTTTCAAGGGTTCAAGAGACAGATAGTGCAGACACCCAGACTCTTTCCTTAAGGAGACAGAGATAAAAGATGGATTTGTCCCAATATGCAAAAACCACAATAGTGTAGAAAGTCTGGAGGTTTGTAGAAAAATTAGTTTCCTGTAAAGCCAGAATTTACGGGTGTTACTGAAAGGCCATGTTGAGAATGGTTATCCAGTGATACATGGGATTTATATAAAGCTATAAAGTGTGAACACTGCCTGAGAAAACCCACTGCTGAAGAGAAAAGCCAAGTTTGCAAGAGATACAGGAAATGATATATACAGGTACATACAAGCATTTTGGCAAAAAGGAAGGATTAATCTTAAATAAATTATGTTGTGCATGCTCACGTGGAAGAGCTTTCTACCTGGTTTTAAATCTCCTCTTCAGGTCTTGCAAAGACTAACTACTTAGATCATTACAGAATTACAAATTAGTGCATTTTAATTATTAAATAATGCATTTCTAATTAGGGTAATCCATTAAAGGAACAATTAGAGAACAGGGCCTAATTTCCCCCGTGTTATTCCACTTCTGCTAAATTCTGCCAGGAACAACGTGACATAACAAGTGGTGAAGAGCACCCTACAGACAAGCTTTGCTGCAAATATACATGCTTAACAAGTAAATGCATTAAAAACACTACTATATTAGAAAAAAGCATCTGCACTTCACAGTTGAGAATCCTGAAATGAAGCGGCTTTCAACAAGCCACCCAACAGCACAACCATATCACACGTTTCAAAAGACAAGTTTCCTGCTGTTCTCTAAGGTCACTCAACCCCACCTTTTGAGATAAAGGTCACAGATGTTAAAATATTCTGCTACAGTCACAAATCTCAGTGGCTTTAGCTTAGCACACTTCACTTATCACTTATCCATTTATCTTCAAAACTACATGGAAGCAAAATTTTCTGGTCCCAAGAGGTGTTGAACCTTCACTTGGGGGGAGAGGATTTTAGGGAAAAACTGGATAACCACTCACCTGCCTCATTAAATGCAGAGAAACCTCAGCATGCCTCTGTGTGTGCTCTTTTGCACTGCAGTAGTCACATACAGGCTTTTAAGTCTTGCCCTGTGTTCAACTGAAGTAACCCACATGTAAAATCCATAAGCTATGGGCTGATCACAGCTGCGTTTACCCAGGCAAAAAAACAAAGCGAAGAAATGCATATTTCACATGCTATGTTTGCGTACAGGGTATGCATGCATACATGAAAGCAATACTATTTCATGGTCACATGTGCACAGAAAAACTAATATGAATGGACATATATTTATGTGCAAAGCTTTAAGCATACATTTCACATCTGCCAGAGATTAGAGATCAGCACTACACCTTGCTTCAGAAAACAGTATGGACATTTGTTAGTGTTGTTCTCCCCAGGGCAAACAGTTCATCTCTGCACATAAATGACAATTCATCTTCATTTCAAGAGCCCAGCTAAGGACAAACTCGCACGCACATAAGCTCCTGATGAAATATGGGCAAATACTACAGAAGAAGATTTTTTTTTAACCTATGTCTATCGAGGAGCCAAGCAACAGCCAAGCTCTGGATCAACTCCCTTTGTGGGGAATTTTTCTTGCAGTGAATGAAGATGGTTTAAAAAAAAATTTAAAAAATTAACAAATAAAAGCTTTGGGGAAACAACCATACCAGAACCAAAGGGTATTCACAGAAACTTGTGAGCATGATGAAGACTGAATCAAAAACAATGCAAATCTGCTATTAAGCAGTAAAACCACTTCAGGAAAGGGCTGAAACATTGGTTGTCTCCAGCCGCTCTTTTGAGGAGTGTAAAACTGTTAAACACACTGAACAACAGGCCAACTGTAAACTGTAATTTAAGACAGCTGTAATGCCAATAATTCAGCCCCCATCCCCCCAAAAAAAAGAGTGCAGAAGGCATTTTGCCCTCTCAAGAGCAGCAGCCAGTTGCAGTTGGATTGCAGTCTCTACAAAGAGCCAACAGAAACCACATCCAGGTGTTTTGTAATCTTACTTTCACAGGACTATATAGAAGAGAGAGAAAGCTTTAACTGGTTGAAAACCTTTTGAAAAGCTCTATGCCCTTTAGGTTGGTTTATTTTATGCCTACCTTTTAATGCAGAATAATAAATTCCCTGATCTAAAATTATAATCTCATAAATATCAAACAGATGGCTGTGAGTTTCTCTTAAGAGTGTGCTTTGGAGCAAAACCTAGACTACAATATATGATGCCAAAGCTCAAAAGATGATGGAGCTTGTTTCACCCAACAAATCCACTTTACTTTTTTAAAAATAACTAAGTAGTGGTGCATAGGAGGTAACAAAAAGTTACCCTTTATTTCCAGGTAGAATACAAATTGGGAAAACTCCATGTTAAGAGAAGGGATTGTCCTTCTCTACAATGCTCTCGTAAGTCCCCACCTGGAGTTCTGCGTCCAGCTCTGAGGCCCCCAACATAAGAGCACAGACATGTTGGAGTCCAGAGAGGGGCACAAAGTTTATCAGGGGAGCTGGAGCACCTCTCCTTTGAAGACATGCTGAGAGAGCTAGGGTTGTTCAGCCAGGAGAAGGCTCTGGGGAGATCTTATTGTAGCCTTTCAGTATCTAAAAGGGGGTTTTCAAAGAAAGCTGGAGAGGGACTTTTTACAAGGGCACTTAGTGCTTGAACAAGGGGTAATGGCTTTAAACTGAAAAACAATAGATTTAGATTCAATATTAGGAATAAATTCTGTGCTATCAGGGTGTTGAGACACTGGTACAGGTTGCCCAGAGAAGTGGCGGATGCCCCATCCCTGGAAGTGAAGGCCAGGTTGGACAAGGGTCTGAGTAACCAGAAGGTGTTCCTGCACATGACAAAGGGGTTGGAACTAGATGAGCTTCAAGGTCCCTTCCAAGCCAAACCATTCTGTGCTTTTATGAAAAAGCTGAGCACACCACACTAGCATTGCTCCAGAGTGACATCCTTCAATATGCATATCACAGCAAAGGAACTCCTCCCACAGGGGGGAAAACACTCTCATAGCAATACTTGGACTTTTAGTATTCATTCAAGTGTTACAACTGGCCATCTCTGCTTTCATTAGAAAACTTGCTACCCAAAAGGAAGTTTCTCCTCCAAGCAATTTTAGTGGAAAGTCTTGAAAATCAGCACCATTATAACAAAGGAACAAGAACTGCACCTGACTTCTCCAAAGTATAACGTGGATTTTAGGATTTATTACATGTGTGTGCATGCATTATATTTCTCAGAGCCAACTGCAGTTGTTTTCACAGCTTTCAGAGGACCAAAAACTCCCTTTGTTTTGTTCTTGCTCAGCTCTGAGAAGTTTCATAAGTGATGTACACACAGTGCATGGCAAGCAATGCACACCCCACACTTGTGCTCAGAACCAGCAGGATGCTGTGACCACACCAGTATGGCACTGAGCCCAGCATAATACCCTTTTATTGCTTTATTTTGGTGCCACAGGTAATGCCAGTTCCAAGTGCAGGCAATCAGAATTTCTGCCTACACCCAAACGATGGCACAGTCTTAGCCTTAGCAAAGCAGCTGTCTCTCCATACCCAGATGTGCAGCATTTCAAGTTGAATGACAAAGAGATGCCTTGTTTTGCATAAGCAGCAATTAGCAGTTTCCCAAAGATGGCTTGCATCAGAAACAAATTGGGATGGCATTGGTAACCGAGGGAAGAAATCAGTGAGAGGAACGTTCTCTTAAATGAAGCAAGATCAATTACTCCAGGAACACCAAGAAAGATGACACTTGCTCAAATGCAGAGTAGTCACTCCTGCCTTGGAGAAAAAAATGCAGGTAACAAACATTTAGTTTTCCAAGGGGAAGAAAAGCTCAAACAGCACACTAGATCATTTTCTGCAAATAGAAACACAGGAGTCCAATTCTTGATTGTGAAGTTCTAGAATTACACTAAAACATGTTCATTTCACCCTTTTACCTCCTCATCAAGACGCACACAGAGAACCAGACACTCCATTGGACAGCAACCATATGTGACTAAAAGAAGGTAAAATTGGCAATAAAGACTTACATCTGTCTCTGTTGGATCCTAGAAACACACCAATGGAAAGATTAGATTTCCTATCACAAATGCCAACAAGTAGACAAACAAGTACATTTATCCCCCGTGAGACATCAGTTATCCAAATCTAAGCAAAAACAGACTTGCAAGTACAGCTGGGAGAGAGGCAAAATAAACCAAAATTTTACCATAACACATAAAACCATCATTTAGACAATCAGCCAATATGATTGAGATAAAACAACTACAGCTGGAATTCAAAAAAGAAAAGCTGCTAGCCTTGCAACAGCTATACAATTATGTACTGCAGAGGACAGTAGGTCAGAAAAATGTTTCCTCTGTACTTTTGGCATTAAGTTAAAATACTGATTACAGAAAAAAAATATTACTTTGAATTCTGAATTGTTACTCTGGGGGACTCTTAGCCACTCGCTCAGCATTCAAACTTTCCTCTCTGCCTTGGACTCCCTGTTCATATCCCTTTTGTGAAGCAGAGCAGCTATTTTGGCAACCAGAAGTCACCAATCCTGACAGCCAGGCATCATAAGCGCAGGTGTCTGGCTGCTGTCATACCCTGCAGCTGACCTGCTCTGTTATAATAAGCCAGAGTATACTGCAAACCCTGGATACTTAGGGCTTAGAGCAAGCATTGCAGGCCCTATGGTGTTATGCCTGCTGTCCCAAGTAATCCTTTTCTGTCAAAATGGGACATTTTCCATGGCAAAGCTTCCATGAAATTTAGAAAACAACTTTCTATTGAAAAACAGTTGTGATGAGAAGCTCTCTGAAAGAAGTCAAAACACAAAGGTACAAAAGAGTAAATAATATTTACCTTAAATACGCAAGACAAAGCAGTCAGAAGTTCAAACACCTAGCTAGACCAAGATGGGATTTCTTCAGAGGAACTGTTTTTCCCACATGGTAAACTTACCATATCAGAATATTCTCATGTTTTCCAAATATTCCCCATATGGGAAAAGCAGAGCCCATATTTCCCTGCTTACAAAACTGGCAAGAGTTTAACACAGGTGTTTGGCTCCAAAATAACTAATTGATGGATGCTTCCACCGAGTGCAAAGGCAAGAGCACACTGATCAGCTGTCCCTGAGTGGCCTGCAGTTCCCAGCCCTTCTGAATTTCAGCAAAAGCTACACAGCCAAGGATCTCATGCCACTGTTAGCTGAGGGAGCAGCTGCCATGGGATCACCTAGAGAAAAGCACTAGCATGATCCCAATGTTGTGTGAAGTATCAAGACCCACAGTCCTTGCTCTTCTGGGAATGGCTTTTACTACCATGAAAAGGGCACCTTGGGAAGACCTTGTTCCAACTTCAACTGTAGAAAGAAGCTGGTGAAGGGTCTGGAGGTTAAATCACATGAATGAGTGGCTGAGGGAGCTGGGAGTATTTAGCCTCGAAAAAAAGGAAGTTCAGGAGAGACCTCATCACACTCTACAACTACCTGAAAGAAAGGTGTAGCCAGGTGGAGGCCAGTCTCTTCTCCCAGACAACCAGCTACAGGACAAGGAAAAAGGCCCCAGGCTATGCCAGGGGAGTTTCAGTTTGGACATTAGAAAGAATTTTTTTCACTGAAAAGCTGGTTAAGCATTGGAATGGGCTGCTCAGAGAGGTGGTGAAGCCTCTATCCCTGCGAACATTTAGGAAGCAACTGGACAAAGCACTTAGTGCTATGGTTTAGTTGACATGGTAGTGTTCAGTCAGAAGTTGGACTTGATGACCTTGGAGGCCTTTTCCAATCTTAGTGATTCTATGATTATAAAATAAGTCACTTAAAGCAGGTGGCCACTAATTCTGTTATTTTCACTATGCACTGAAGACCAGAAATCCCAAGTCCAGCTTGAGGAATGACTGACAGACCACTTCTACATCTAAAGGTTCGACACCTTGAACACAGCAAGCACTATACTCCACAGACTCTGAAAAATACTTAGTCCCATGTATCTCTAAGATTTCAAAATTACTGAATGCTTCTGATTTCAACTGTGCCCACTGCCATCCCCTCTGTATAAGCAGAGAGCCAAGAAAAGCTCTTTCCTCCCAGGAGTATTGTAAAGATAAATTAATGTTTGTGAAACACTTGGGTTCTACAGTGATGAGCACTCAGATACTACTGTGATAAAAAAAAAAGATTCTGAGGAAATCAATAATCCCATCTTCAGGGCAGGACTTAAAACAGCATGTTACCAACAATGCCCAGAGACACGCATTGAACAAACACAGGAAAACAAAGTGTAATCTGGCTGCTCATTAAGTGAACACCATCCTTCAAGAACCTGACATAGGAGACTGATGGGAAAAAATATGGCCTGTAAAGAACACATAAGAAAAGACACTGGCCAACTTAACTCTGCACTTTTGAACAGTGGAGAATTGATTCTGCAACAGTTCCCTATTTTTCCATCTTGCCCTTTGTCCCAGTTTCTCCTGTTACTCAAGGAGGCCTTAATTAGCCACCAGGTAGTCAAGCACAGTAATTTTTATTTTCAGCAGGAAATACGGTGAAGTCCAGAAGCATACCCAAGGTTAGGCTCAAGGGGAAGTAAAGGTTTCAGCCTTAGACTTGCACTGTGGGACAGCTGTCCTGGTTTTGGCTGGAATAGAATTAATTTTCTTCCTAGTGGATGGTACAATGCTATTTCAGATTTAGCATGAGGATCATGTTGATAACACACAGATGTTATAGTTGTTGTTAGGTAGCATCTTATCCTAAGTCAGGGACTTTCCCATTTCCCATGCTCTGCCAGTGAGGAGCTTCACAAGAAGCCAGGAGGGAACATGGCCAGGACAGCTGACCAGCAGGCCAAAGGACATTCCATACCATAGAACATCATGCCCAGTATATAAACTGCAGGGAGTTGGTCAGGAGCCACTGCTCAGGGACAGGCTGGTCATTGATCAGTAGGTGGTGCGTGATCATATTGTGCATCATTTGCTTCTGTTGGGTGTTACTCCTTTCTCTCCTCATTACAATAATTATGATAATTAGTAATATTTGTATTGTTATCATATTCTACTTTCTCAACCCACAAGTTCTACCTCCTCCCTGCCTGATTCATCTCCCCATCCCACCAGGGGTGGGGCAGAGTGAGCAAGGAGCTGCCTGGTACTTAGTTGCCAGCTGGGGTTAAACCATAACAGCTGAAGCACTAGTGAGATCCCTGTCTGAAAGACCATGCTTGTGCATGGAAAAGCTGTAATGGTGATACTTTCTGCATCCTGATTCAGGCAAAAGGAGAAATGTTGAAACATTAATACTGACATATTCTAGTAAGTCATAAGAGAATGAACAGCTGAGTTGTTTTCTTTCTGTGGAAAACCATCCTCACAGCATTTTAAAGTGGCTTTTCCAGACAAAATTGAGTCCACAGTCCCAATAGTCAATTCCAGTAGACTCAGAATTTAGCACTGCACCCCTTGCCTGAGCTGAGTGGGCAAACCTGGAAAATCTTGCTCCCCAAAAAGTGTAGTCCTGGTTTTGCTGGACTGCTATTGTTTCAGCCAGCATTTTTTTTATATCATGAATAAAATTAGAAGGATAAAACAAAGCAAAAAAGGAATTGAAGCTTCCCTTGATCCTAGAGTTAAGGAGCAAATACTCTCAATAGGGATAAAGTAGAGCAAGTGTGTATGTGCCATGAGATAGCTATTCACCAAGGAGAAAAGCAAATTAGAAGGAAAGTGCCAACAGCCACCGTGCCTTGGATTAATGACAAGAAACAACATCTTTATGTAATAAGATCCAGTGCGTCTAGCACTGTAAACTGCAAGGAAAAATTGAAACATGTACAAAAAAGCTGAAACGCTTCCAATTTTTCTTCCATTTCCTTGAGCATACTGGGACACCTCTTCCTGCCAAGGCAAAGAATAGAGAGGATCTGGGGACTGAAGGCAGAGAAAAGGCAGTGGTAGAGAGCTCAGGAATCAGGGTTCCTCATGCCCCTATGCCTGAGGAGCGGCCACATGTTCACACACACACACTGCTCCACTGACAGCCCCATCACCTACTAGAAACCATCACCAGGGAACAAAGCACCCAGATGCCAGTGCTCAAAATGCCAGTCTCATCCCTGATAAGAATACCTCATGAGGACAGGGTGCCATTACTGATATGCACAGAGCTGGTGCAGTATGACTGTTAGCAGTCCATGAGAGCAGAGCTGCCTGCTGCAGAGCAGGACAACAACCAAATGATACACATTCAGCACAGATAATGGCAGATAGCTCCCACACACACACCCTGATTCAGATTCTCCTCATGTTGCTTCAACCAGCAGACAGGGAGCTCATGGGAAGGTAGGGATGCAGTTAGAGTTGATAAATCAGGCTCCTTTTCTAGTCATTTATGGGGTACAGGCAGTTCCATGGGCCATCCAACTCACCTGCCTTGGATATCAGCAACTAGACAGCTCACAGAAGAGATTTATTTTTTTAGACAGCTCACCTCCACAAGTCACCCCCCATGACAGGTCTGTCTGAATTTGAGAAATCAACTCTCAGTCAAATAAACCAAATCCCAGGGGATCAGGCTCTCTGGAGTGACTTGGGTCTACCAGCACAGTGCTCACCTGAGCTCAAGAGCCACTGTAATGCCAGAGTGCTTAAGGTACACACACTATATCAAGCTTGTAGATGCTCCACAATGAAGTTTTTTATGATAGCTTTTCTATACAAGCAGTTCTTGTTAGCAGTTCTCCTGGGGATGCCCATGAAGAAAAGGTCCGCTCAGGCTGGAGACATCTAGGATTCTCTGACTGCTCTCTGCCTCACAGGTGAGGCTGGCTGCTCACAGGCTAACACTGGTAAAGGTGAATAGAAAACCCTTCTGCAGAGCAACACCATCAGCTGCCCTCCTGCCAGCTTCACAGTTCTCTGGCCAGTTCCCTGTCACTCAACTGAGGAAAAATGAATCTGTCCCCAGGCAACTTTTTCCCAACCACTTTTTCCAGGTTGCCTTAACTTCTGCTTTCATCATCAATCCCTTCCTCAATTTGACACACAGTATTTCCTTGTCCCTTGCCTGCCACTCAAACTGCCCTTGTGCACCAGGACATGGAGTACGAGATACCTGGGAGAGCCAGTGCAGGAGCAAAAGGTTCACTACCGCAACATTTCTGGGCATCACCTGTCACATTGTGGGAAGCTTCTGACCAACATAAACTCTCTCCTTGCATGAACACAGAGTGGAGGTTTTCGTGTCTGGTTTGTCTATGCCACCAAAGGTCAGAGCTGAGTTAAGTTACATAGGGAGCCTGGAGGGGTCAGTTCCCAACCCAGGAAAAACCAGATGTCCAGGCCCCCAGGGTTCTACAGCGGCACTCTCCATGCTTTGAATCTGTTTCTGGTATCCAAACGGTGCTTCCTCACCACTGCTCCAAGGGAAAGCAGAAATGTCAACCGAGGTTGCAATGCATCAGTAAGGGATGGGGAAAAAAATAGCATCAGGTAAAGGAGTCACTGAAAAGAGTAAGAGACAAAGGAGAGAGCACCCTGGGAAGGTGATGTGAAGAGATTAGAGCGATAGAAGCAGATATCCTTAAGGTAAGCGCTATCAAGGTGATAAAACATTAGATAAGAACCAAGGTGCCTAAAACATAAAATAGATGGAGAGAGTGGTTTGGGAAGATGGCAAATACATTTATATTCTACTATGAGAGATTTCAAGGTAATGTTGCACATACACCTGAGTGCTTTGCCTACAAACCTCCCTCTCTGAGGAACACAATATTCATCCTTCCTCAACTTCTAATCAGGGTTCTCTCACACAGTCATCCTGCCTTCTGCCCAGACAGGGATAACCCTCAAGGGAGAGCTCAGACAGATGCTAAATAAATTAATCATTGGTGTTCCTACCCCACTGCCCATCAAGCTGCACCACCCACTGGCAAGTGAACCACTTCTCGAACTCCTTCAGTGTTCACAACTGTTGTACAGTTGTTTTCACCCTCAAATTTAGCCAAATGATAGAGTTTTGACAAATTGCCATTTTATTTAGGCAACATTTTAGGCAAATTAGGCATTTTAACCAATTTTAAACAATCTCTCCCTTCAACATCTGTCCTGCCCCCACCCACTCTAAATTCCCTCCAAAACCACTAACAGCTGTATCCAAACATTTATCCATTTTCCCTTTCTACCTATTAAGATGCACAGCTGCTTCTATCAAGAAGGTGGAGTGAGTTCACTGATCCCCTCCTCTAAAGCCTTGATCATCTTTGTCTCCTTTAACATTAGGCTGTGTTACTGTCACTGTAATACCTGTGAACACAGACCAGCTCTCAGGGACTGAAAGCAGACTCTACCCAGGCAAACAGCATTTTCTCACCCTATTCATTTAGAAGTTAAATAACCACTCCTGCATGACCCTCAGTCCTTTACAAGGTTGTGTTCATTCATCCCTGTGCCTTCCTTCCAGAGTACTTCATTCTTGCAGTAACGTATTAGGTGTAGTCCTGGAAATTAGGCATGGCTTTAGAAAATTTCTTAGTAGGTCTTAAAACCACATACTATGCAGAGTCTAAAGAATGGGAGGCATGGGAACAGCACCCACAGCTAATGCCATAATTAGAGAAACATTGGGTTGTGAAGGTAGGAGTAGTATTTCATATAAAGTAACACTTAAGCAACTTTGAATATTATTTTAAAAGAAAAGACAGAAATAGGAAGTGTTTCTCTCAAACAAACACCCAGTCAACAACAGAAACAAAACCAGTTCCCTTTAAATCACCTGAATCTCTTGCTGGCAAATACTGATGCCAGGACTAAATATTAATTCCAACCTGTGGGAGCTTGAGCTGTTGTGAGAGTACAGAACACAGTACAGATCTGGTTTAAAGCCACAAAAGCAAAATGCAAGAGTAACACAAAAAGTCTGGGCCTTTGTGCAGCGAAATGCAAACTTATGCCCAGCCAGTGCTTTCCTTCAGCAGCCTCAGGCTGCTGAGTTGCCTGTGTATTTGATTGCTGTGCTACAGGTTTGTCCACAGCTGAACTTCAAGACAAGGCTGAGCCTCCAACTAGTCAGTAAGTTGGTCTAGATCATTCATTGTAACCAGTGACTGTCATTATCACAGCCTAGAAGGAAAAGACTACTGTAATTGAATTTTCAGACCAAAGGCTCGTGTACAGTCAAGGAGGAGAGGGGGAAAATGAGAATAAAGCAAACCATGAAGTAGAATTGAGTGTGTCTGGGTTTATCAGAGGCAGACTAACCTGTCCAACCAAGAGAGAGGTAATCTCCCCCTCGGAAGGGCATCCCATCCTCTCAAAGCCAACAGCTCATCTGTATTGCATCTATTTTCACAGTAGAGGAGAGTCAGAACTCATATTCACCTCTCTCCTCTGGGCGAGCTGTTATTCCTGATCTCCTTTTAGCAGGAGAGATAGAGGATGGGACACCACAGGGCCTGGGCAGGCACATTCTGCCAACCTGCTCCTTCAGTGCTCTAGTCAGCAGGTAAACCTGGGTTGAGTGGTCACCAGCAGGTGCTGAGACTGTAGTCTCCAACCCCGTTCCAACACTGACCGATCATCAGCAGGAAATCCCCACCAAGAGCTGTTGAGTAGAACAGCTCCTGTTCCCTCCAGAGCTAGAGGTCCCATGCCCCCCTAGATGGGAACACCCATCAAAAGGGTCTTGAAAGAAAGAAGGGAATAATGATTAAGCAGAAAAGATGTTTAAAAAGAAAAGTGACCTAAGTTTACAGACTCTCAGAAAGCCTGCACAAGTCAGGGAGAAGTCAGAGGAATATAAACAAAAACAAATGGAAATGAGCATCTCAAGTTGGACCAAACAACACAGCTGCCCAGAGAAGTGTGTAAAAACGGGATGAGTAGACAATACTTCCCTTAGGCACTCTTCCAGCTGCCAACCAGTCTCAGCTCAAGGGCTTCCTGAACCAAATCAGATTTCCTTATTTTTCACTCCTCCTTCACCGATTCCTCCTAATGAGGGAGGAATGAGAACAGCCAGAGCATAACAACACTTGAGGAGAGCTAAGGTAATGCTTTATATCAATCTTGATAGAGGATTACAGAGAGACAGTGTCAACATGCAGGCTTCCCATGCATAATCTACTCAGATGTGAACTGCCATACTGCTCTTGCAAATGCAGATCCACGTTTCACATCTTTGGAAGAAATTGGATGACATGCTGCTGTCTTCTACTGTGGATGTTTTATCAATAGCCTTAACCACACATTTCAGTACCTGGGACCCATTATAGAAATGATGGGGAAAGAAATCCAAAGGTTTTCTGAACATTTTCTGTCTGTGAATGCCAAAGGGCAGGAAAAAAACAGCTCAGGCTTATTGGAAGCCATCAATCCTAGAGAGGGATGCTAATTCATTATGAAAGCCTGTTATTTTGTCATCTGAGATAACATTTACTTTTTGTTCACTCCTTCACTTTTATTAACTCATGCCAGTACAGCTGTGTAGCACATTCTGACTTTAAATACAGTAATATTTGTCTGTGTCTTGTGATATTTTCTGATGCCAGACAGAGGAATCAAGAAAATCTAGACAGCAGTCCAAGGCTCACTTGCTTTGTGAACCATGTCAAACGTACTTCATATCCTTCTTTCCATTCTTGCACCCCTCCAAAAAAACCCAACATGCACTTGCTAACCTGTCAACTGTAGACCTCAGCTGGGTCAGCAGGAAGAAGAGACAATTCTACCACCTTAGAAAAGATCAAGTGCAGTTCACAGGGAGGGTGAGGCAGCAAGCAGTGGGCAGGCACACAATGAACAGGAAGAACACAAAAGAGGGATGCAGTACCGTTCACCTCTGAATGAAGCCTCCAGAGCTGAAAGACTCAGAATTAAGTCTGGATTCTTTTCTACATTTAAAAACAGTAGCTGCTACAGGTGTTGAGAATTTTTTTAACATGACCAAAACCTGATCTAAATTATTAAGTGAATTTAACACTGGATTGGTGTCAGGGGTGAGGTGTGGTGAGGTGTAAGATGGTGTAGTTATCTACTGTATTTGTTTATTTAATGGGTACGGTTTTCTCTCCCTTCTACGTTTACTTCTCAAACTAGGTCATAGTGATTACACACATCCAGTCTAAAGGAAATGCCTCCCTGCTGCTTGCATGAAGAGAAGGAAAGCAGGAGAAGCAAAAGGTGATGGTATTGCACATGAGAGTGGTATTCATATCTGGGCAGAGTGCAGTACACATTGGTCCAACACTCACTGAGCTGAGGCAGTTGTTGTCTGATTTCTCCCAGGCTCTGCCATCGCCCAGCTCAGACATTCAGTGACACTCATTACATTTCAAGAGCTTTGCCTCTGCCAGCCAGCATGGGATAAGGTCAGAGAAATCCTTGTGGATAGTTGCACAACCAGATTCTGCTCCTGCATCACCTCAATTGAGCTCAAGGTTTTACTGAACTTGACACAGGTCAAGCCATCCCACTCTGAAGAGCAGATGTCAAACGGACAAGAAACTGGAGGAAGAAAAGGGCTTGAGAGGTGACTTCTCACCTGGTGACCCCAGCTTCAGCAAAGCAAGGTCAAAGAAGACAACACATTTGTGCGTAAAGGGGACACAGCTACATCCTAATCCAGCAGTAGGAAGTGGAGAGCAAGACCCAGCTAGTCTGAAAATTGGGTGCTGTCTGACAGATGCTGTCAGTTTGGGAAATGGGGGAAAGAGGAAGAAAATGAGAAAATATAAAGCAAAAGCAAACTAAAGCTTCAGAGGTTGAAGAAATCTGTCCATCATAACTACACAGCACCTCACTTCTGGAGAAACTATGATCATAGAATGATTTGATACAGAAAGGATGCCTTTGACCCTCCTTCCTCCCCTTACCCTATTAAGCCTCTCATTTTTCCATCTCTCTACTCTGTCTCCAGAGAAATCAAGTCCCAAATTGAATTTCTTCCTCCCCATTTTCACATTTCTTCCTCACAATTCCCTTTTCTTCAGCTTTAAGCCTCTTCATTTCCTCTTCTATTAATTTTCAGTTTTATTTTCGTTCTTAATGAGACATTGCCTGATGTTAGGATTAATAACCCACACTTCAGACACCCATTAATCCATCAGTAATCAAGTGTGGGCACAAGAAGCCTGGCAGCCCACAGTGAAGTAGAGACCCACTGGCAAAGCTTCATGGGGGCCTGAGGACCCCACAGAGCTGAAGAAGGGACAGAGATCAAAGTGGAAGGTAGCCTGGGACAAGATGGTAGTAGGGCTCACCAAAGAGAGCTCCAATGGGACAGGTCACTTGTAACAAGATTCAAGTCCAAATTTTCCCAAGCAAAAAGTGTTTTTACTGAGCCCTGACAACACAAAGGTAAAAGGTCTCTTTTCACCAAAAGTGCCTCTGGCTAAAACAGGAGTACTTTTGGCTATCATGAAAGGGGACCTGGCATGGACAGGGAACCTCTCCATGAAGAAGCAACAGCTTGTTAAAGCAAGGAGAGACTCAACATGCTGTACTCTGAGAAACATGGCTGTTTTACACCAATTTGGAGCTGCTCCCTCCTGGAGCAGGGTTTTGGCTCATTCAGGAGCCCCTGTGGCAGCTCCATGCCACTGAAGGGATCCCATCTCACTTGAACTGCTCATGAATCACAAGATAGTCACCCCCATGTAGAGGAACAGCAGCAACATCTTCCTCTATCATCACTGCTCCTTTCTTAGAAATTATTGCCTCCCACTCCCCCAACCCTTCAATTAATATTGTAGGAATAGTGATCCAACTGTCTTCCTCCTCAAAACAAGGGAAGTGAAAGGAAGCGATTTTGCAGATGGAGGATGATTGTAGGAATAAACAAGTAAGGGCCATTCTGGCCAGGGATTAGTGTATCACAGCCACTCAGAGACAAAAAGACCATGGTAGGTAGTAGGGTAAGACAGTGGGCCTCAATCAGAGTTACTGAAGTAAGCAAGATGCTGAAGAGCAAGGGGATTTGATGAGGCTGGTCCCCAGCACTCTGTAATGGAAGACAACATGGCTTACCCAGCTGAGGGGCCAAGACAGGAACAGCAAAGACACCAGCAGGTAGACTTCATGAGATGGGTGGGTCGCAAAGCAATGTGAGGTGGATGATAATGAGAAAAGCTTATAGAAGAGAGACAGAGCTAAGCAAGATGGACAGGGTTAAAGGGGCATTCTGTGTCTTTTTCTTACTACTAATCTCCCTAGGTCAGGTTACCTGTAAAATCCTGCAGTCAAGGATCTTTTGACATTACCACTACAGGACCATTAACATACTCCGTAACACCTGAAAAGGAAGCCATGTAACACCAGACTTACACCACCACAGCTCTGCTCCTGCTTAGCTTAGTGGGAGTACTGCAATTACTTCTGCTGCCTTCAGTGTTGCACCCTATACTCCTGGCTTCCCAGAAAAATCCCTTCTCACTCTTTATTTTGTTGTTCATGCAGAAGCTGTGGCAGATGTTCTCCCAGGTTCCCACAATGTGGGAAAGCAATATATTTGCCTAGGGCAGCAGGTAAGAGGGAAGCTGTTTTACCCCACCCAGGCGGGATAGGAGTTAGAGAGAAGGCCAGGTGGTGGAGAATTCAGGAGCCAAGGAAAGCACACTACAGCAGAGGACAGAGCGCCTTTGCTCTGCACTGTGTTTAATCTCCTCACCATTCTTCTTTGCCTGAACAGAATTAAAGCAGTAACAAGGGAGCTTCACTGCCAGGCACACCATGGCAACACATCAGCTTTACAGACATACCAGCTCCTAGGAGCACTAACACACTTCTTCCTCTCATCCCCCAGGTCCTCTTTCCCACACTGTCTCTATGCTGCAGCCTGCCTAGCCATCCCAGGAGGGCCTCCCTAGCAGTCCTCCCTCAGACAGACAGATACACAGAGCACCAATGAAGTACCCAAACTGGAAACCTTCACAACACTTGGACTTGCTGTCTCCGCCTCTTGTGGACCCTGCTCCTCTTTCCCTCCAGCAAAACCTGCTGCATGAGCATCCCCACAGAGCAACATTCCACCAATGCACAGGCAGCAGCTAGGGACAGGCTCCTCTGGGAGCTCATCTCCCTGCCTGCCATCAGAGGAGAAGGCAGATGATGTTCTGCTTTGTCTCCTTTTCCCACTGGGCCTTTGTAAAAGAGAGAAACTACAACTCAACAACTGCCTCCCTGTCTGGGGGACAGAGTGGGAGGTACGAGCATTTTGGGGGAAAGGAGAATTAATCTGAACAAAGCACAAGCCAAGCAAAGCCAAAATTCAAAGTTAACTTGCCAGCTCAGATTTCATCTTATTTCAGTAAGTGCCTTGTCCACACAGAAGCATGGAAACAGCATAAAGGCTGTTTTTTATAGTATATTCAGCCTGACAAAAACAAGAAAGATGGCCAAAGTCTTTCAAGAGAGTTTGTTCTCTCTTCTAAAATTTACACTCCACTTTGAGAAAACCAAGAGGTCCTGAACTGAGCTTAACAAACAGAACTTTCTGGAACACTGAGACCAGCATATCTGGAAGCTCAGCCCACCTTGCGTGCAGGCAGGGGCAGTCCCATGCCAAAACAAGGCTCTCATCATCAGCCCATTTCCTGGGTATGAATCCAGTTCCTGTAACACATCTCATTTTCAATGAAATCATACCGCTCATTTCTCACTGGCTACCTGGATATGTCAGCCCACAGGTAGGCAGGCATCCAAGGAAATACTGGGAGGGTTCCACTTCCACTATCAACACAATTTCTTGCACTTGTGATTTACACTGGAACTCCAACACACTTGAATGACATTTTGGATCTCACCAGTTTTAACAGTCTGATGCATTTCAGCCTTTACCCTCCCCATCAGTAACCTCCAGATGCCCCAAAATAAAGCAGTCCACTAGATTCTTTGCTCCAGTCTCCACTCTAGGACTTGAACAGTAACAAGCAGTTACTCAGCTTCCCATCAAAAGCTTTTCAGTCCATTCAGGATTTTAAACATCAGTGAAAGGGCCCCCTCTTTTCCCTGTATCCCTCTGGGATCACCCAGACAGATGCACAGGGGAAGGTACAACAAGCCTCTCCCAGGAATAATTGCAGAGGAATTCATTAGTAGGTCAAATATTTATCTTTGACTCATCAATGCAAATATCTTCTAATCCTCCTGTACCTTTCAGGGATGGCAAAGGAATGGTGAGTACACCTCTGATTTATGTAGATGCATTTAAACTAGAGTAATAAAAAACTCATTTAAATTATTTATTATTTAGTAATTTTGTCACTATTTCTCAAATATCTTTATTGCATATGTTTATACTATCAGGGTCTATATTGACAGAAACAACACATACATTGCAGTAACAGTTCCTGTACTCTTCTGCCCAGTTCTCAGTGTGTTTTGATGGTCTCACTGCTACTTGCACACATTTCTGCTGAGAACCACACTGGCTGCATGAGAGTTATCTCCCAGGATGCATCTCAGCATGCACAAGTTGGGGGTGAGTGGGAAAAACTAAGACATAACAGTCTCCTGACAGTGCATGAGGCCTCCAAACAATTCCCAAGCACAAGTACGTAGCTAAGTGCCTGAGGGCACCAACATAAGCAGCATAGTCAGTAGGGAAGAGGTGCAGAGATAAGCCTATAAATACAAAGCTTCAACACTGCTTGGGGGAAGCAGCAGGGTGTCAGAAGAGGTCATTCAGTGGGATGAAATAGTCCCAGGTGTAGCTACTAAATCCATTAAGTAAAGACTTTGCAACAGATTCTCTATTGGGAATGTCTCTATGTTCCTGAGAAGCTACCCAACACCCTTGAAAACATTAATCATCAGAAAAGAATAATCCTCTGTCCAGTGGGAAGAAGTGTCACAGCAGTAGATGAGGAAACCCTTCATGCACACAAGCAAGAATGGGAAATACCATAGGTACAAGACAAAGTCTCAAGTGCATGACACTAATCAGCTTAATCACACTCAAAAAGCACCTAGAAAAGTCAAGTGGCTGGGGAAGAAAATCACTTTTGTGGTCTCCTACTAGAGCTGTCTAACCTGTCACCTTTGCTTCCACTAACAGGATAACAAATCTTCAGTCCTGTGGAAGACATCCCGGGTCATTCACCCACTCATCCCCTCACCTTCATGAAGAAGCTGACATCTTTATTCTGAGAGTTATCCAGCACCTTCCTGCTTTCCCCGGGCAAGGTCCTCAGTGACAGCTTCCTCCCCAGGGCTATGCTCTTCAGTCCCTAAGACACTCTGCCCAGAAACACCTTGACAGCAGCATCCTTGTGCCCACACATACCAGCAGTGAGGATATTCTGGCTGCTACCACAGCCAAATAAGCCTTGGGCATTTTTATTGCACAGAAAATGAGGAGTGTATTTCCCAGGTTGAGCGCAAGAGGGGTGGGCCAAGTGCCATAGGCAATCTTTTGAAATGTGAAGCTGGAAAAAAAGATTTTTCTGTCCCAACACGACAAAACAGGGACTGCTGATGCATCTAACTACTCTTCAAGAGACACCTGGTATTTATCCCCACTACATCTGTCTCAGCAAAAGGGAGATGTTGGCACAGGCACTAGTCTCAGGAGCTTGCAGCAGTTCCTCTACTCAACTTCTATCCACTGCCTCTCTTCTGATGTTGCTGGGAAAATGACAGAGGGGCCTGCTCCAAGCATGGTGTTCCATCTGGGAACAGGAAAAAGAGAAAAAAGAAAATACAGGGACATGGGGACAGAAAACTGCATTCAAAGAGAGTAGAGAGGAAGATTAGTTAACAAAAACACAGATCAGACCCTTCAAACACAGGTATTTTTTGCCAACACAGTGATGGCATTCCTTTTTGTCTGTCCCTAAACCACAACCATGCAATGGTGGCCTGACAGACCTAAAATGACCACAGCCCTGGAATTTATGACTCTTCCCTAAGAGTAAAATTAGTAACACAAAACCCTGAAAGTACAAGCTCAGTTCCCATCTCAAACTTCAGTCACAAGTGTCAGGAGTTCCTTGGAGGATTGAGTAACCTCAAAGCTGTCACCTTCTTCCTTCCCACAGAGGAAGGTCTGAGTATACATTTAATGCTATTTCTATATCTCCAGAGCATGCTGAAAAGTCCCATGGAGCCAGATATCCTAGAGAAGACCTCCTCAGTCTGTTTTCCCCCTCTCATAACCCTCAAAGGATGTTCTTCCATGGGAAGTTCCCCGTCACCCAGGGAAGGAAGCACATCTTGCCTTGCACAGTCTACGTATGATCTGGATTCATGTCTCACACCCAGGCAGAGAATCCCTAATGTGACAGCTCAGGAAAATCAAATGAAGTGTCAACTCTCTTTCATTTTTCAGTAAAATAACCCCCATATGGGAGAAAACAGTTTCCCCAGACATCTGCCACACATTCCAGAAAAATGCATTACAGACATGCCACTAAGTGTGAAATACATTTTTAAAAGTTAAAAAGCTATTGGATATTTAAAGGATGTGTGATATATCACAGTATGCTGCAAATGCATTTTAAAGAAATAACAGCACCTCAAAGATACTGTGGAGGGATGCAATTAGTTCCATGCTTTGAAAAAAATCCTGGGTTATGGTTCTCTGGAGAAGAAATTTATTTTTTTTTTTAAGTACCCACTTTAATAGTTAATTATTGTGTTGTAGGGGAAACTTGAGGCTTCAGCAAGAGCTGACCTATATGGTGGAAGACTGCATGCAGCTACACGGATAACATTCATTTTAATTAATCCTACCACAAACTCTTCTTCCTTCCAACAACCAGTCTCATTTGCTTAAAGCTTCATCTAACTGGGAGCTTGAGTTGAAACTTGGATAGGCAGTATGACTGCCATGGTGAAAAACTAAGTTGAATTTCAACAGTTGCAAAAAAAAAATAAATTTATCTGTGCATAAGTATTCAGGAGTTGTTTTTTTGACTAGCACTTGTTGCTGGATGCTCTGCTACATCACTTTCACACTGGGCAGCAGGGTAACCCAAGACCTCTTTTATCATCCTCTAACAACCCATCCAAATGGAGATAAATTAGNTGTGCTTTGAATATGCTCAGTAGAGACTCTGATATGACTCAATCCAAGAAATTAAGACAGAATTAAGGATGAATGTAGAGCCTGTTTCCTCCTCCCCACACCACAACCCTTTATTGCACATTCATGTGTTTAGGTTTGATTTTGGGTTTTCTCAGGATCCCTGCACCCACAGGGAAGGATGGCATTCACCTCTTTAGCCAATGGGCCTTCCAAGAGTTTGCTGACAGCAGGAGAACTGAAATGAGCAGGAATGCAAAGCATGCAGCTTCTAGAGAAGGGACATGACTTCACCCCACTCCACGAGATGCTCCCATCTCACTCCACACTGCAGGCTGAGCCTTTCAGCCCTGCCAGCCTGCCTCCACTCAGACTCACTGCCCCAGCCTTTGCCTTCTCAGCTGGTTTCTTTCCATCCAGACCATTCCCTTCCACACCCTAATTGCCTGTTCCTCCATTAGCCTCACCCAGCCCATCCAGTCCACTGTCCAGGTTGCTTCCTCGTGCCATCACTCCCTAGTCCCTTCACTCTGAAAGCCAGATACCTGGTGGATAAGCTTTGCACCTCAGATCTCTGCTGGCTGCTTAACCCAGTGGGTTTATCTTCCTCCTGGGCTTCTCAGTTCCCCATTCCAGTACCCTTCCCCAGCTTTTTGTCTGGTTCCCGTCTCTCAGATCTGAAGTTAAAGTTTCATTAAGGGATGAAAAGACTGTTACAACTGGAAAACTTGGAGACAGCTTTCCAAAACCATGCTACCACTTCATGTGCCAATGGAAACCATGTCTTTCATTTCTTTAGTTCTGTTCGCGTGCATGACCTTCATATGAACTGTGTGACTTCTGAAGAAGTCCGTCTAGGCAGGAAATGAAGAAAAAACATCGCCCAGTACCCAGCAAGAAGAAAACACATTGTAAGGAGTTTGTCCATGTAGGGAAAGACAACAGGGCCAACCTGTACAAAAAGTGGAAACTAGGAGGCTGAGATGAACAAAATGTTACAAGAAAACAGTGAGAAGACTGCTGTCTCCAAAGGCATTTCCTGCATAAAGCAAGTGGGCTACTATCTAGAGCCTCCTCCACTCACTAAAATCCCACTTCCAAAGAGAGCTCTAGATGGAAAAACAAAAGCAGATGCCAGCACAGGAGCTGCTAAGCAATGGGTCAGTACGTACAGAGAAGAGATGAGCAAAATCCGAATCCAGGAAGGATCCTATTCCATCAAGCAAAATAATCAGAAAGGAGCCACAGGGAAATAAAAAAAAAATCAAGTAAAAAATTGCCTTGAGGGAAAAAAACATCCTTCATTAATAAATATCACAGTTGGCCAGTGGCAGTGAACATCAGGCAGTACCAAAGGCAATATATTATTGCTGTTGCATTCCTACAAGCCTGTCTTTTTTGATATAATTCACTTATGACAAATACTTTCAAAGCCCAGCCTCAATCTCACATGTGGACAAAGCAGTGCCTACCAGAATCACCCACAAAACCAGGAGACTTAACACAAAAATTACATCGCAAGTTGGTAAATGTGTTAACAAAAACAATTACATAAAAACTGTAATACATCACAAAGCATACTTTTCTCAAACGTGTTTTAGCTTGATTATTGTTAACAATTCTTGTTAACAACATCTGCTAGCTGGCTGGTAAATGATCTGTAGTATGTTTTGTAGAAAATAAGGACATTGTATACATAGGAGAACTCACTGCCACACTAGACTGCCAAGTTTTTGACTGAGAAGCAAGATGCTGGACACAGGTAAAAATAGGAAGCATCCCTTTTTGAGGTGTATGAATACTGGGGCCAAGTACTCCTTTCATGTTTCAGTACATTTCCAGATAATAAGCAGAACTTAGAAGACAAGCAGGTATTTTTGGTCTTTGACTTGAGAGACTATCAACATCTGCATGGAAGAAAGTATTTCTCCACCCTCAAATATTGAGCTCCTGCATCTTCCATGCCATGAAAAACAGAACAGCTGTTATTTGTTAAAAACTGCCTGTTTCAATAGGGAGGTTAATATCTTAATACATGTCTTATTTCACTCCTTCCCTTCTTGTCTGTTGAGGCAAATCTCACAGCTAGCATTATAAGCACTGGATTCAGCAGCTTTCTCCTGGATACGTATGTACTGATGTTAGCCTTTTTCATCCATTACTGTAAGAGGAGAAATACCTCAAGAGGTGCATTCAGTTCACTCTGCCTCTCACAACACTACAAGCAGTTTGAAACCCCTGGTGGTATTTCAGCATTTTTTTTTTTTTTTTTTGTTACTCTGGGAAGGCAGCAACAAACAATAACAAGTTATTAAAGATGAAACAGTTCACACAAAAGTTTCAGGGGTCAGGAACTTGGCTGAGACAGCAGTGCTGGTTCAGGTTTTGTAAGCAAACCCTTGAGCACCTTGTCCAGCTATCAACCTGGGGCACAGGGCCAGGAGATCACAGCCACACAGCTCCCAGACAGGATGCTGAGCTCACATCTGTCTGCATCTGCCCACACGAGTCTGCCCTGGTGAGCAGGGTACAGCAGAGAGCCAACTACGTCACAGAGAAGACCAGGGCCAGCTGACCCAGCATCAAGCTGGCTCAAGGGATGCTCACTTACACCAGCACTCTGTCCCTGCTCCCAGGGTAGATGTATCCCTTAGAATCTGCAACCAAGCAATGAGCACAGTGCTCTTGCACACCGACAGCTCAGGATGGGGGTGTTGTGGATGCCACTTACATGTTGGAGGGCACAGGAAAATAGTGGCTGACCTGGGCTTGGAATAAAATGTTTTATATGGGGACAGAAGCCAACTGAGTACAAGAAAGCAGCAATTTCACCCCACAATCTCGCAATCCCCTCCACATATGGGGTAATCTGCAGTTTTCACAGGTAAGCTCTGACATCTCTGCAGAGCCCTGACCTTTTCCCTTATTCTAACTAGGCCAATGAGTGATGTCCTCCTTTTAAATAGTACCTCCAGATCTCCCTTATAACTCCTGACCTTTCAGGAAGCCTGTTGTCCACAATACTGGCCAAGAGAAGCACTTCACAGAAAGAGCCAATACAAAGGCAAGAACAATCAAAGCAGACAGCCTCTGGCAGCAAAACCCAGGAGTGACAGCAAGGGAAATGAAAAAAGCAGAGAGGAAAAACGACAGACGGCCAGAGACAGAGGAGAGACAGGGTGGCTAGTCACAGTGGAGTCTGCTAGAGGAATTGCAGGGACTCAAGCTTCAAATCACACTTGAGGAGGAGGAGCAATGGCTTCTTTTATAGACTCAAGCACAGTAGGTGATGACAAGGAGAGAAAGCTAAAGGAAGAAAGGATAAACAACGAGTGTGCTGTTGTATCATTAGCAAGGACAGATTTGTCTTTCCTCTTGGATGAATTGCAGTATGCAAGCATAAATGACACCACTGTCTCAGGGGACAGATGGTCCCCCACATCACAGCTCTGTGCATCCCCCGTCCAGCCTGAGGGAGTTGCTCCCCTCCTCAATCTGCACTGATGCAATGGGCATGGAGAAAGATGGAGAAGGGAAAGGCAGGGATGGATATCTTTCAGGCAGGAAGGCCAAGCTAAGTTTGCCATCTCCATCCCCACCAACTGACTTTGCAGTAAGAGTTGGACAAGTGAAAGCTTTTCCAATCACAGCACTGCACTCAGACTCCTGCTCCAAAACCAGCCAACTTCTCCAAACACCTATTCCGGTCTTCTAACAGAAGACTTACACTGCCATCACACTGCTTTCTCATTTCACCAGCCCTTGATGGCAGCCAAAGATCAAGCACTCATGCTGATTGCCTCAGGTCTATCAGCTGCCTTTGATGCCATTGATTGCAAGGGTTTGTTGAGGTGCCTGCCAAGCTCACCAGGGATTTGCATCATCTGTTCCCAACCTTGATAACCTCCACTAGTCACGCCCCATCAGTTTGTTTTAAATCATCATCACACTTCATCACTTCTTTTACAAGTCCAGCTGCACTCTCATCTGCCTTCCTTGCTCATCTCAACCTCATTCCCTGGCTGCTGGTCTCAACTCTGATGTCTCCTCCAGATGGAATAAAAAGCCATCTCCTTCAGCTAGCCAGCCCTGTTCAAAGCTTTTACAGAGATGATCCTGCTCATTTCCAGAGCAGAGCCCAGCATAACCCTCCAGGGAGGGCAGCAAAGCCAGCAGCAGTCCCTTCCTAATGGAGGAGCACAGCACAAACTCATAGTCCAAGGAGCAGCAGCAACCAAGAGCAGGGCAAGCCCAGTCCACCACTGGATTTGTCCTTTTGAACAGCCAACCTTTCTGTCACTGCTTAGTTCTCATCCCATTGCCACCACCAGCAAGAGGCTGCAAACCCCATTTCAGAGAAGCACACCTCCTTCGCCCCTGCCCCTCAGCAGACAGTGAGGCACAGGAGAGACAGCAGCAGAGATATATGAGGCACTACAGGCAGCAGCTGACCAAGGGGCCCTGGGCCAACCAGAACCAACAGGCAAAGCAAACACAAGACAGAAGTGGATGAAAGCTTGAGCCTGGTCCATCTTACACCAGACAAGAGCCTTCTCCCAATCTTCATCCAAAGACACTGTCTCTCTAGGACTACAAAAATGTTTTCAGCATAAAGGCTGACAGCTTGGCAGACTCTTTGTTCCTGTTCTCTCTACAGGTCTGTAACCGGCCAAGTTTTTCATACACTTTCCTCTTATTTATTCTGGGACCAGCTGCAGGCTATTTGCCTCAGAATGGCCATTTGCATTGTAACAAACACTGTTAGCTATCCTTCACCTGAAGCAGTTCCTGCCAAGTATTATGCTCACAGCCCAAAGCTCTAGGCCCCTTTCCCATGGTCTGGGGTGGGGAAGAGTGTAAAGTCCTCAAATAGGCAGCTGGTCAATTTGTTAGTGGTTAATTGCATTAATTCACATTGTTATAACAGAACATGCAATTAGAGGTCTGGTCAGAGTGTTTTATAGGCCTTGAACTAAAAATGAGTATTTTTATTGCCCCTTCTCTTCCTACAAGAGCCCCTCTGGCTCTCTCACACACCCTGCTCCAGTGTTCACAAAGGCTGAAAAAGGCAAACTGACCATTTTTCAAAGAATAAATTGTTCTCATCTCCAAGGCAAAATATATTCCAGTGAATAAACACAATATGCTCCAGAAAGGTTTTTCAGTATTTGTTTCAGTTCAGCAGCACACTTTGCAGAGCTATGGGTAGGTCCCCCAGAGCAGGCACTGCTACCATCCCTGCACCGGGCTGAGCACATCCTCCACCTCTTCTGGCCTAGCACTACCAGATGCCCCCAGGCTGCCACAAACCACACTGTCTGCACTGGATAACATGGTGCTGTATGACAAGACAGATCTCCCAACCTTGCGTGAAGAGCAATGGCTGGTGCACACAGGTCTGTTTTCGCTAGGTATAGCAGAACAACACGTCAGACAAGGATATGGCTTTCATCCTCTACTCTTACCTGCTTCCCTGCACCTTTCACATTCACTGACCATAAATCCAGGGACCATATTAAGACACCTTGTTAAAAACTGTTGCAGTGAGAGTCCTAGTCATCAGGGCATGGAGGCTTAAGAGACCTTTCTTTTGAAACATATTGGGGAAACAAAGCAACACAACAAAAACAGCAGAAATACCCCTCTCCTAAACCACAGGCTCAGTATTTTACAGTTAGCCCTTCTTCCAACAATAAGAATCTGTCCCTCAGTAACAGTAAAAATGCTCAGAGCTTTGAATGAAGACAGTAACAATGCATCAAAAATTTTCAGCCTTATTTCCAGTTTTGTTAGACCCTATGGACATTAAATCTTCAGACAGAGCCCTGGTTTTGTTTATGCTGTTGTCCTGCTTCCTTTCCAAACCATGGTCTTTGGCTTCTCACTATAAAGTAAGTATCCAGGGAATAAGCTAAAGGGATAGATGGCAGGGATTTATCCTATTTCAGCATTTGTGCTTAGATGCACAGGGCCAGCTTGCAACCTAGCCAAATTTAGACCTCATCCCTTTATATCTGCCCACTTTCCTGGAATTGCATACATCTCACATACACACAATCAAGTCAGTTTCTCACAGGTCTCAAACGTGAAAATCCCCCTCAAACATATCCATCCCTTGTGTACTACTAATGACAAGGCACAAGTTTAAATTCCATTTACACCACATCTGACTGTACAAATGATTACACTAAACTTCCCATTGTAAATTTGCACATCAAATGACCAACAGTAAGGGCACTTCCTTAACACTAGGTTTGAAAAGGCAACTTCCTTCCCAGCTACTTGTGCAGGTCCTGAGCACCATAATGTTCCCCCCATCCCCCCGTCTACCAACCACAATCAGGAAACATGGTTACTATCCAAAAAAAGAGCTGGAATTTACAGAATTACTTTTTCCCCCCTATCCAGAGTCCAGGTGGATAATGTGCCTCGTCTCCTCCCACAAAACTAGGATTGTCCAATAATTCATTATGGAAAGACTAAAATGTTCAGACAGTGGTTACGAAAACTAAACCTGCTCCCTACCTTTCCCTTCACCCAGAGCATCTTGGAAACCAAACAGCATAGCGACCCTAAATGCAGTCCAGGGTGCCCGCCAGCAAACCCTGCAGCCTGTCCAGAAACTCCTCCTCTACTAAAGAAGGAAAAATAGCCACTTTCAGAGAGCTCCTTTACCTTCTGAAGAGAGAGGTTAAATTAAGAATGCTGAATATTTCACTACAGTAGCAGTCTGACAAGTATATCCAGAGAGCCTGGATGGTTGGTTTTCAGACAGGCAGAGTTAGATGGCATGAAATCCAACCAGCTTTCCAAGAGAAAAATTAACAGGGAAATTAAGGGTCAGTTCACAAGCATAGAAAATGTCTGCTTTAAGGCACATTGCTAACGTAAACAGGAGGAGAACAGTTGATGATAAATTGCTCCTGGAAAGATGGCCACATTAGTCCACTGCATTCAGTGCCTTCAAATATTAATCAAAATAATGGACAATTGGCTCATTAGAAGTCACTCTTATTTGTTAATAGCAAACTTCATTCCACCAGTGGGGAGCTTGGCAAGGTAGCAGAAAACCCAGCAGGACCTAAAGCAGTCTTTCTCCCTTTAAAACCTTGAAAAGCCTCTAGCCCATGCCCTGGGGTACACCAATGATGATGACACTGCACATCCACTGGAATGCTCTGCACCAGCTCAGTTTCCCATGCAACAGGAGCAACTGCAAAGTTGATTTAGCATGTTGTGCAGCACAGAAGCGTTAAAAAATCTCTTACAGGGAAAAAAAAAAATCATCATCTTGCACTTGGTGGATCTTGGGTATGTCCTCCTTGGCTGAAAGGAGGTCTACAGAATTGCACAACCAACAGAACACAATACATCACTGAGGGCACAGCAACAGCATCTGCCTGATTACCTAGAATGATACAAAAGCTGTCACAAGTTCCCAAATAAGTGCCAGACTCCTCACGTGTCTTCTGAGATAGACTTTCTAAGAGAGGCAGGAGAGATCTACCTTTATAATGGAGACACACAAATAACATACATTTTACTGTTTTTCAAATATGGACATAAAAGCTGATACTGATGACCCCCACAGCAGAAAGCCATGCCCTAAGTTCAAAAGAATGTTGAATGCTGCTTAAAACCCATAAGCCATTCAATTGTTGGTGTAGTATTATACCTTCTGATCACATTTTCAAACTTCTTCCTGCCTATTAGAGATGCAGAGGCTATTATTTTCATTTATACACACAAGCAAATATGCATATGTGAAAAAGAAAAGTAAAACTTCACGGGTTACAGGAGCTCAGACCTTAAGACAGTCATCAACTACAAGACTTGCAATAAATTTGCCAATCACATTTTCTTATTAAATAACTACGTCCAGCTGTTATGAAAACCATGTCCAGGGTGTAACAGTACACTAGGCAACAGCTTAAGACAGAAACAAGTACAACATACTAGAGAATCTGCACACAAAATTTCACTTGGACAAAAACATATTGCCCAAACTGGTATTTGACCAGGGAATAGCATATGATACACTTACCCAAAGCTTATTAGCAAGCAAAAGATTTGTTGGCCCCTCAACCACGTGTCACCTGAAAAGCAGAGGTTTTGGCACCTCACAGTCCACCATGGCACCGCCTGCTCAATGTCGCCAGAGAAGTATCAATCACCAATCCACACACATCCTTTTCTTTGCTCTTCCATTTGATTCTCCATGAAGCCCTCATTGGGCAGTGCCAGCACGAAACAACACTGCCATCAGCAGCCATGATACCAGGCAGGGAGGAGGTGGGGAATAAATCTGTAGGTTTTCTCATTTTCCAATTAAATTGCCCAAGGCAAGTCCTATTTCCATGTGCAGCAGGCACATAATCCAAGCTGATAATGCTGCCAGTAAAAGTTATAGTAAAGGTACCTCCAGAAACAAGGTAGGACTCTTAGAGACAGATACGATGGTGGATCTTTGAAGCTAATGAGCTACAAGGCAGCTCCTTCGTACTCACAGTCATACCAGCATTAAGAAGTCACTCTGTTCAATACACTATAAAACACAGCTCCCAGTACTAAAAATTAAGTACATATATAAGCTTTTGCACAACTGGGACCTGACCTGCTGCTTCTACACCACTTAAATCAGCTGGAAATGCAACACTTCATTGCCCGAGAACAAAACAGAAGCCAACACACTTCACTAAGGGGTTGGTATACAACAAAAAGCAGGAAAATGACAGTGGTGAACTGCAGAGCCTATCTCATTACTGCTACAGTTTTAGCATTGATTTTTTGGTTTTTAATGGCACGCTTCACTCTGGCTCTCACTGCCATGTCAATATTATAGATATAACAGCAAAGGGAAATCTGGGCCTCCTGGGAAGAATTTCTTTTAAAGAAAGGCTCAAAGGATAACCCACATCCATTGCATTTGACCCTTGGGATGGATGAAGTGTAAAGTCTTTATGGAATCCCAAGGAGACAAACAGCATTGCAGGCACCCAGGCATCTGGCATAACATTCTTATAATTTGCAAAGTGCATGAGGATCCATTTGTAAGATACCATGTGGCATACCCATTATTTAATCCCAAATGCTTTATAAATTCATATGCAAATGCTATGCTGTTGTTTTGAAAACATTTTCGTACTTCTCACCCTATTCCCCACACGAGCTTGATTTCAAATCCTAATTGACAGAGTTTAGGGTTTATAAACAGAAAAAGTAAAATCTTACAGCCATTCTCATAACCGTATCTCAGTTACTGACTGTATTAACATGGCAGCTCAGAGCCGTCCAGCCTTCAGTTCATCAAAACAGAAATCAACCTAATAAAACAGCTGGCAGGTTGCTTACATGCTGCGTCATACTCCTTTCTGACAGGCACACTACTCAGGAGACAAGCCAGGCCTCCAGGTGTGCATTGCATTGCATAACCAGCTGATTACACAGCACTTACCTGTCTGCATCTTACAAATCTGCTCCCCAGTAAACTAAGGCCATCCAAGCATTCATTCATACTGTATGTAAAGCCATCCCAGAAACTCACAATCACCAAACTTCAAAGCATCAAACTCCTTTTCACCACACAACACAATGGGAAAAAGCACTGCAAATACTCCTTTTGGGGACAAGCATCCCAATTTTCACATGGAACATAGTCCCTGACTTAAAAGGGAGTTAAAATCTATAATTTTTTGCAATTATAGCAGTAAAGATTTATACACTAATGTATTTCAAGAAGCAATTTTAAAACATGGAAATGAGTGGTTCTTTCTTCTCACTGCACTGCAGCAAAGCAATATGGCACTTGTTTAATAGCACATAACAAAATCACAGGACTGCTCATGAAAGAAAAAATAATCTTCAGAGGAGGGAGATTTAAGTAGGTAGAATGCAATTACCTAAATTGAAATTTGGTGGTTAATGACCTTATGCATAGAAAAACTGCTGCATAAACTTAACAATCAAAGCTTCCATTTTAAGTCTCATTGGCAGTACTTCCAAAACAGCCATCATGAAGCTCTAGCCTAGTAAAAAGTCAATGAGAAGATTAACAGGCATTTAATTAATGCCCTATCTTTTTGCTGAATCTTCAGGATATACCAGGGGTTGACCTATGACAGTGACTCAGCCTGCCCCTGCTTAGCTTAAGCACATTGGAGACCAAATAGCTCAGTATAACATGAATGAAAGACTCCAGACCAAAAAACAGCAGGAAAATATATCAATTCTCAGAAGACAAATTGACTTCCATAGAAGCATCTTTTATGAAGGATCACATTACTAGCCAGGGATGAGGACACAAGTGATCTGCCACCAGGACATAGAAATGTATCCTTTCTATGCTACTGTTAGAAAAACTAAGTTTGATACCAAAAACATATAATAACCTGCAAGAAGCCTTTAGGGTCCAGAAACAAATCCTCATTTGAGGAAAAAAAATTATGGGAACCAGTTATTGCATGATCAATTCAAAATAAGAACCACGAGGGGTTAAGCAAAAACCAAAGGAGGAGCTGAATCCTCTTCAGTCAGTCTCCATCTGTCATACAATCTCCCAGCTTCATCCAGCTGAGCTGAAATGTTAGGTCTAAAACCACCCTTTCAGAGGGTTTCCAGCAGCTTCACCATTGACCTTCACTTCCTGGTGTCACATATAGCCAGGTGTAACATCAACAGGTGATGGAAAGAGGCTTTTCCCTTCTTGTTATAGTTCCTAATAGAAAAACTCCTTTTCTGAGTCAAAAAGCACATCTGAGGAGTAGAACAGAGATAACATTTAAACACTAAAATGGCCATATAGCACCCAACTCCATGAATAACAGCACCAACAACTTAAAAGCAAACTCCTTGCCATGTACCAAATTGGAGGGAATATTTTGATTGAGTTTTTAGCCAGAAATAGGGACAGGCTCTTCTCTTCTTCCTCCATAATAACCTCCTTTCCCCTTTCAAGAGCAAATCTTCATTTCAAACCCAAGCTATTACTCTTCTTTCATTTTCTAAATCTAGTCTTTTTATTGAGACACAAATGTCTCATACTTTACTCTGAGCCCACGACATGCTGAGAAAAGATTCCCAGGACATAATAACTAGCACAGACATTCAGTGATAGAAAAGCAATGAATAATTCAATATAAAGTTTTAAAATTTTATGGAGCAGCCAGTAGAAAGGAAAGCAGAAAATCTAAATCTCCAACGTGTTCTCAGACATAACCTGCTTTTTGAGACTGCAACACCTCTATAAAGACTTTTGAACCTTAAGACAAGAGCTTAGAGCTCAAACACAAACCTTTACCTACACTTGAAATCAAAACAAATCTCCAGATTCACCAGCCATCTAAGGTTATCTGTTGCTGCTGACACCACCTCAAGACTTCACCCAGGGTTCGGCTCTTGAAGCTAAAAACACTCATAGAAACATTTTGCTAGTCTCTGCTTTGTGCCCAGACACCCAGATTTAATCTAGAGACCAGTACACCAAAACCAGAACAAGCATCCTTATAGGTAACACCCACCTAATTAAGAACTAAGAAACTTCCAGGTAGAAAGCACAAACACTTTAGATTTCTGGGCAGAAAAATGGTCACATAAAATTTTAGACCAACCTCTCTGATGACTCCTCTTCTCCACTTCCTTCCCACCACGACTGTTCCACAGCCCAAAAAGCAACAATTTTCCTCCACCTGGTTTTTATATGGCACTAGGCTGAGGAGCCACAGAAGCCACTGTCCTCCCAGCAGGCTCAGGGCTGATGCACTATGCAGGTGTTCATCATTTGCACCGACAGGTTGCAAGGGGCCTCCCTGCAATCAAGGCACTGAGTATGAATGGTGACACATGTGTGTGATTGCTGATCTGTGGAAAGGAAGGATGTGCTTATAACCCAGAGATGTCTCACAGGGTGTATGGAGCTCAGCATCAAACTCTGAATAGATTTTCCCATTTGTTCCTGGCAAGGCATCACAAGACACTTGCAGGATAGTGACATGTGCTAGATGGGAAGGCAAGGAGTCACCTAGGTATCCCTCCAACTGAGGTACAGGAGGAGTGGTGGTTCCCTCACCAAGGGCAAGATGAGCTCTCACTAAAGCCTGTATGCTCGAACACCTCTCCCATTTACGGCAGCCTCCAGCAAGATCCCGGACTACCAACTCTTAATTTGTCACAGGCGAGAAGGGAGCTGGGAAGAGGAGGAATAGGCCTTTCTAATATACCTTTCTTCACACCTCCACTCTCCTCTCATCCAGTTCCCTGTGCCTGGGACTGTCAGCAGCTCTCTCTGAAGTCCCTCTTCTTATAATCATTTTCTTTTGATCATACACTAAACCAGCAGAGATTCTGTTTAAATGCAAATGATGAACAAAGAAGGTCATTAAATATGAAGGGAATGTCATTTCTTACCTGCCAGGTGCCCTGGAAGGGCAAAGTGAAGAAGGGATGGGGCAGGAGGGAGCCAAAGGCAGGGAGGGAGAAGGGACAGTCTGGAAAGGATATGGATTGCACACCATTTTGATGCACCAGCTCCGTGGGCTGGTGGTCTGTTTCAAGCAGAAGAAGACAACTGGGGCCAAGTCAGGGTAGGGGACATCAGGATCTGGTGGGGAGGTGACTTCTTCATCCTCACCCAGCTCTGGGGAGGACGGCAGCTGCTCCGGTGGTGTTTGTTGTTCCGAGATCCCCAGATCCACAGGCTCCAGTGGGCAGATGGCAGAAGTGTGAGGGGGCTGTGGGCCTGAAGGCCAGGTGGAAGAAGGCTGGGGAATGTACTCTGCCATGCCCGCCACAAGAGAGAACCCCTGGAGAGAAGGGGAGAAAGAGAAATTAAATTCCTTAAGGAATCAGCAGCAAAAGCACAGCATGCCTGTGCTCCCTTAGTGAGTCTGAAGCCGAGGAGAGCTGCAGGACTCATGGCCCATTCAAACCCATTCAAACAGGGAGCTGTAACACAAGCCAGAAGTGGGGTTAACTATTGAGCACCTCTCACTGGAGTTTGTTGAGTTTTCCTATGCTGGGAAACACCATGAACACAGGTTGCAAAAGTTACTCTACTAAAAGGAATGGTGAGAGAGTGTGGGTGGGCACAGGGAGAGCATGTCCAGACTCAGTGGCACCCTGTACTGGTTTTGACTGGGGTAGAGTTAATTTTCCTCACAGTAGCTAGTATGGGGCTGATAAAAGAGATAGTTTAGTTACTGCTGAGCAATGCTAACACAGCATCAAGGCCTTTTCTGCTTCTCACATCACTTCACCACTGAGCAGGCCAGTGGTGCACAAGAATCTGGGAAGGGACATAACTAAAACAGTGACCCTAACTGACACAAGAAATATTCCCTACCATGAAATCATGCTCAGTATATAAAGCTGATGGGAGAAGATGGAAAGGGAGGGCATTCAGAGTGATCGAGTTTGTATTCCCAAGTTGGCGTTAAGCGTGATGCAGCTNTGAGAGAGTGTGGGTGGGCACAGGGAGAGCATGTCCAGACTCAGTGGCACCCTGTACTGGTTTTGACTGGGGTAGAGTTAATTTTCCTCACAGTAGCTAGTATGGGGCTGATAAAAGAGATAGTTTAGTTACTGCTGAGCAATGCTAACACAGCATCAAGGCCTTTTCTGCTTCTCACATCACTTCACCACTGAGCAGGCCAGTGGTGCACAAGAATCTGGGAAGGGACATAACTAAAACAGTGACCCTAACTGACACAAGAAATATTCCCTACCATGAAATCATGCTCAGTATATAAAGCTGATGGGAGAAGATGGAAAGGGAGGGCATTCAGAGTGATCGAGTTTGTATTCCCAAGTTGGCGTTAAGCGTGATGCAGCTCTGCTTTCCTGGAGATGACTGAACACCAGCCTGCCCATGGGAACTGGTAAATTAATTACTTGTTTTTCTTTACTTCAGTGCATGACTTTTGCTTTATTCGTTAAGCTGCCTTTTTCTCACTTTTACACTTTTGGTTCTCCCCCTATCCCACCCTGGGTGTAGTGAGCAAGCAATCGAGTGTGGCTTAGCTGCCAGCTGGGGTTAAACCACAACACACCTGAGCACTACAGAGCACCATGCCTTTGATAAAACACATCCCTTTGTTGCTTGGGTACACTAACAGTAGCCTTGTTCTGGGAAAACACAAAACCAAATGTTGTCAATTAAACAGTAGAGTGAAAGTTGCTTGTCAAAGTGAGGGGAGTTAAATAAACTCCAAGGCCTGACTTGGGTGTTACAGTGACACTCTTTGGAAATAATGCTTGGCCAAGGACTGCCCACTTTCTTCCCTTCACCGTTGGCATGCTCAACTATCTGGAATGCCCTTGATCCAAGTACAGGTTTAAAAGCAACACAAGAGCCCTCAGACACACTGCAATACAGAAAGGGATGATCAGCTGCAGGAAAGGATACATTTGTCCATGGCACAGACATCGTCTCCTTGCAAACTAACCACAGGTTATCCTCCCCACCACTTGTCTCAGTTCTCTTCATTTTGGGATCACAAAGTCTACATGTACCTCTGTTGACACTGCTTTGCCTTGGCATGGCTGCACCCAAGACCCTTTGGATGCTTACATTGCTGAATCTATGATCTCCAGTGTTCTCCACAGCTCTCATCTGTCAGGTGCTCACCAACCTTCCCACCTCGGGTTGCAGTGCCTCATCAAGCCCAGCTAAGACCCTGAAAGCTCTGCCTATCCATCGTGTTCTCTCAGCCTCCTGCTTCCAACAGGCACTTTGATCCAAAGATTTGCTTGCTCTTCGAGGCTTGGAATTTGTCAGGAGAAAGTGCAGCAAGTGCAGGGGTTTAGAAAGCAGACATAGTGTCCCTTGGGGGATAGCAGAGAGACTCTTTGAATTCATTATCCCAAAGGCCAACAGCTATTAGAAAGAAATAGGTACTGTTTCCTGACTGGCTTTGGGATGCTGTTCATAATTTCTTAAGCTCTGTGAAAAAATTGCCAGTGCATCCTTCTCACCCTCCAGCACCTCTGTTTTCTCTTTCACCACACTTTTGACTCTGGGCACCCATAGAACTATTTGTACCACCTTTTCCGTTCCCTATTCCCACCAGCTCCCTATTGCCTGCTCTGAGTTGACTCCCTTGCAGGCTCCTAACATGCAGTGGCTGAACCCAGCTTCCCTCCTGTTAACAGCACAGAGGAGAAAGATTAGCAGGGACAGCCAGGAGGAATTACTTATTATGGTGCTCAGAGCATGCACACTGATGAGGGCATGACAATTCCAAACTGCGGCATACAAAGCCTCATAATTAACAGTACAACCGAGCAAAGGAATGGGAGAAACAACCTCATCAGCAATTCCCTGCTTTCCCTTCAAGGAAGCATTCAGGGCCTCTTCTCCACCTCGCCACTGCCAGTTGCAGCTGGGACTTTGGGATGCTGCTCTGCCCATGTCAAACACATGTGCATAAATTACATAGTCACTGTATCATGGGCAGTTTATCACTCCAATTTGGGCAGCTCAGATTCACTCATTAGGTATTGTATGGAGCCAGGTGAGTCCCTTTAGAAGTCCTGAAACTAAATACAGTCCTTAAATGACAGCAGCCCCCTGGAGATGTGAGTAATACCCCTTACCTTCCTGAGATTAAATCCTATTCTGCCTTTCAAAGCAGCCCCAAGGCTGTGATCACAATGTATTTGCTACATTAAGCAGGATTAATATTCTGTGTCAAAAGAGAGAAAGAGGAAAATCAAGCAGTGGGGCATTTCTGAGCTCTTTATGCAGCCAGTCCTCCCATCTCAACTTCAAAGAATAGAGTGTTTTTCCTGTCAGAGACAGGGCCAGGGTCCACACCACTACTCTCTCAGATGTGGAGGTTGGAATCAACTATTTCCCCTGTTTTGATCAGGCTGCAACTCATGCAATGCTGTTATTTTCTCTGGAATTGAAATCACTGGCCTTTCCATGCTGTAGCATTTCTGTGTAACTTGGTTGGAGACAGCCTGCTACAGTATTTCAATCCAGGGAAGCCTTATTTAAGCCACAATGACCAAGAGGAATGAGTTTGGCACACACATACATATGCATACACAGAAAAATATACATCAGCAGAGAGGGCTCCTACTCAGATAAAACACAGTAATAGTAAAACCAGAGAGAATTATAAATCTCCAGAACTTACCTTTGGGATGCCTCTAACATCCCCTTTGTGCAAGTGCACCTTACTGCAACAAGGGCGCTACAAAAGGACAATTAGATGTTTATGAGGTGGCCAGATGCACATTCTTCTCCCTCAGTCTTTTTCTCAGACAAACCTAAACCCAGCTGGTGGTAGCAGGTCAGACTCATCAGTTAAAATCAAATCCTCCCCCTCCCAGATTTTTCTGGCCAAATACCTCCCCCCAAGTACACAAAAACATTCCCCTGTGAAACTCACATACTATCGGAGAAGCAATGCTACACCAGCTGCACCTCCCTCCCAGGGGAAGGGAAGTTATTTGTGGGCTGGCAGCTCCTCCTGCTTCTCTCCCTGCACAGCTTGTGCCAAAACCTTCTGTGGAGCCAGGTCTCAAGTCTGCACACCTCCTCCCACAGTTCATCCTCAAGGGCCATTTAAAGCCACCACCATCCTGAGCTGTGCACCCACTGGTCCTGCATCCAGCATACACACCTGCCCTAGACACATGTGCTGGCAGGGAGCTCAGTGACTTGGCAAGCACAGGAGAAGCTGACAGCCTCTGGCTCAGCCTTTTCCCAAAAGCACCTGGTCCTGCCAGACTCTACTGAGGGGGAAGGGAGAAGGATGCTCTGAATGGCAAGGGAAGTTGTGGACTTAACGAGCAGTGGAAATTGCTTAGGAGAAAAAAGAGGAGATGTCACAATTCATGAGAAGTGATACAGATTAGGGGTGTCTGTCCCCAAAGGCCCATGTCACCTCCTGAAGTGCACTGCTCAGAGAGGTCTATGCTCAGATATGCTCCCCTCCAGGCCTGCAATTGGCTTTCCATGGCTCTTAATGCTGTGGCCTGCCATGAGTGAGCCAGCCCAAGGTGTCCTGCAGGCATCACACCCCAGCTGAAGCAGTCTTCTTGCTCCTTGCTACCCCTTCTTGGCAGACATTCAGGCAGAGGAGCCAACAAGGGCCATGGGTTAGAGTGGGTTGATGGGACCTTTACAATGCTCATGCAGACCTTTCCAGACTATTTGCATCTTGACAGTGAAAGAGCCTTTTGCAGCCAGACAGGAGAGGGAAATACCAGAGAGAGGTCCCCAGAGCCCATCCTGGTGCTGGAGGCAATCTACTCAGAGTCCAGTGGGATGACAACTCTCCTCCCATGTGGGAGCACCCTCAGAGATCGTCTTTCCCACCACCATCCCTAACTTTGTATCCCTCATCAGCCCACACTGTCCTGGAGCTGTCCCTTCCCCACTTGCACTGTTCACAGAGGTAACACTGGGGTCCACATCCATAGTGAAATGCAGAGTATATTTTCTTTAAGAGCAGACCTGTGTACATATAGCACTTCTCATCCTGATGTGATCCATCACCATCAGTCACCCGTTACTCAGAAGCAGCAGTAAGCACAGCAGCCACTGTGTCCTGCTAACACCCTTGCAGGAGAGGTACAAAAATTACAAATTCCAGCTGCCATTTCAGGGGAGGGCAAGACAGCCCCGTCAATCAGAGCAGCACCTGAGGCACACATATTTATTTATCGTGTCCAAACATTCATCTGAAAGTCAACAAGCTTCTTCAGACACAGCTCTTGTGGCCAGCTTCGTACAGACCCAGACTTATTTAAGGAGGTCTCTGACTCATGGTATATTGATGAATGCATGTGGGTGACCCCATTCGGTAGCTGGGTGTGCTTGTGTGCCTCCCAGGGTGGTCTGCTGCACATAGTTGTGAGCCTGCACTTGTTTGTTGCTATAAATGGCAAGCACTAACTTTGATGCATATGTCTGGCTGTGGGGATGTGTTAGTCATACAGGTTTCACATTCTGAGCGTTTGTCGTGGTACAGTATAATTAGTGGTACATGGCTCCCTCTGTGTTTGTGTTCATCTGGCATCAGCATGTTTCTCTGCCTGTTCATGTGAGGCAGTGTCTCTTCTCATCTGCTTGTGTGCATGTGGAGCTGTACGAGTGCCAGTAAGGAACAGGGTCACTTTTATTAGCAGTTAATTTGAAAGACCATGTTTTACATTTCCATCATCTCAGCACCTCCAAATGCAATGGGACACGACAGAAATGCAGCAGACAGCATTCCAAACAGTGCCCAAATCCACTGCTCACACATGCTGGTATGCTGCCATCCATGGCCTGCACCAGACCCAGGGTCTCCCAGCTGCCCTGCCCTGCCCTGGTCAACCTGTTGCCTTTCAGGTCTGTGCTGGTGGATTGCTGTGCCTTATTTCCACACACACTATTAACCTCTGCCAGATTTGCTCAAGAGCTTCACAGCCTGGTGGTTTTGTATCTTTCATCCTGCTCAAGACAGGGAGCAGAAGAAATTCCCATGTCCCATGAAGCAGGGGAAGGAGCAGTCCAGCCAGAACAGGACAAAGTAAGCAAACTGTCTGTCCTGAAGCCTCGACAATACCCTGGCTTCAACCTGTACTGCAGGCAGTACTCCACAACTGTAGGAAGAGCAAGCCCAGATCTCCTGGACACTGCTATTCTCATCATCACAGCCAATGTCCACTGTATCACTTCCCTCTCATGTGGCTGAGAGAGTCCCATCCTGTCCATGCCTGTGATCCCTGCCTCTGGCACAGCAAAGCAGGGATCTGCTTGTGTTGCCAAGAAGCCTTTGGCCAAGCCTGAAGGAGATGCTGTGGAGACCAGTAAAGATGTTGCTAGAGAGATGGAGAAAAGGTAATAAGAGAAGAAAAGGAACAAGAGAAACATGACCACTTTAGGTGTAGGAGATAGAGAGGAGAAGGAAGTTTCCCACTGGAAAATCACTACCTGGCCTTAACTATGTGAGGCTACTGAAGACCTTAGCCTTACCCCATTACTCCCCAGAGAATATCCACACTTGTTTTCAACAAAACATTTTCATTCTTGGTGTTCCAAATAAACTGACAATAAAAGTTTCCTTTTGGGGACGATTGCACACTCTAACAGACCCATTTATGTGGAGATTCTGCCTCAGAGTCAGTATTTTCCCTTTTGAACCTGCCCCACTCACTCCCTGTGGTCCTCTTTGGTCTGCAGTGCTCACAGTGGTGCCTCCTCCTCGGGCATAGGGACACCTGTCACGTAAATTAATTCCTGTCATGTCCTCTCACTTAAACCATCGTTTAGCCAAGGCACACATCTTTAGCACTTAATCCTTTCTCATAAAATCCTTGCCCCGTGGTCCCTCCGTGCAGATCCGCACTGAAAGCCGCCTCTCACCTACCAGTGTTCTGCCGATAATGATGTGCCAAGTGTCACCTTACTGCAGGGCCAGCGCCTGGGCCGGCCACAGAAGCGAGCTGCCGTAGTGATGTCTCTGTTGCTGGCCCTGTCACGCTGCGAGTCCATATCTGACATGCCATCTACTGTCACATCTCGGTCTTGTGGCCCGTGCTGTCCTTTCCTCGCTCCTCAGCAGGTCGTCAGACCCCATGTTTCAGACTACATTGCCCCCAGATGCACTAGCTTGCATTTTTCCTAAGATTAATCTCATTGAGCTATTTTCTGCCTGTCTTTCTGACCTCACTAGTTTCCTTTGTGTTGTTTTGCTGTATTCCTGCTGGCAGGCAAAAAGCTGGTTTATCTTAATTTGGGAAAATCATTAATGTGCTGTTTACTGCCTCCTCCAGATCAGCAATGAAGATGACACCTAAGATGGGTCAGATGAGGATGATGAAGAGGAATATAGTCGTGTTGTAGATTACTAGCCCTCCAGACTTTGTCCTAACCCACACCACTGCTCACATCTGGAGAGGAGATTCCTTGAGGTGAAAATGAAGATGGGGAAGCGGAGACAGTAAGGAGCACATCTAAAGGGAACACAATACTAAGAGATTTGGGGAGCATCAAGAATTACATCTAATACCTCTCCTGTCCCTGTAATTTACTACCTCCACTACAGTCCCTCCAAAGGAGGTAGTCTACATAAACCCAGCCACACATTTGGAGCAAACTTTTAGCAAAAATGAAAACAGATGAGGTGATGTGAACCGTGATGATGCCCCAGGTTCTGCCTCTAGAAAGGAGAGGGGATATGGGAAAGAAATATAGCTATGAAGATGGGAATCATCTAGAAGCAGAGAAGAGTAAACGTTTTTAGCTCTGCTGCAAAAGCCTATGGGCTCTTCAATCTTAGGTCAATAGATAGACCAGGACCTTGTGATGGCTCCCTGCATCACACATGATTTGACTACTGACACTGCTACTCATTTATGTAAGTCCCCTTCTCTCCTTGCTGCCACCAGGAAAAGGAGGCAAAGCTTAGACAATTGTTTGAATAGAAATCACTGAAAAGCAGAGAAGACACCAATGCAAGCATATCTAACCACAGACCTGAAACAGACTCCTCTAGTCCAAGCCAGATCCTTGCAACCAGGCACAAAAACTCAGTTCAAAGGAGTCCATAAACAGTCACCCTACCCCCTATCTTCCACCACTCCCACGGGGAAATTCATAGTAGGTCTGAAGGCCAAATAGGGAAAAAAAAGCCCAAGGAAGACAAGCAATTGAAGGCATCACCGCTGCTGAAAGTCACCACTCTGGGAGGAGATGCAAAATGATGCTGGGCACATATGCACACACTTCCACACACACATGCAGTAGCAGAAACAGGATTCCATCCATTTCTGACAGTCTGATCTGCAGAAAAATCCAATCCTAACCTCAGTCCTGGAAAGCAACTTAATTGAGCCTGTCAGCCAGACACACTAACCCAACACCTGAGAAATGTTTAACACCACTAACCCCACCTACACTCTCCATACAACGCTGTTTCTCTAGCCATGGCCTAAATCTGACGCTTCAGAGAAAGGAAATAAAAACCTCTTCCCCTCTGCTCCCCCAGCCCAGTGATCATACCAGACAAATACTTTCAGCTGTCACATTACAGCAGCAAAATCCTTGTCAGTCGCCACTTCACCAGCTACCAACAGCACAGGTCAGCAGCTCCTCTCCATCCTGTTCAACCACACTGCCATAAGCCCACCTCCTGTGGTTTCACATGGATATGCCCCTTGTTAGCCTTCTCAGGATGCCCCCATGGAGTTTTACATCCAGGCACAATGGAGAAAGATGTGGTGCTGGTGTTGCAGACAACAGTTATGTCAGAAGCAGAGACCAGCTGCCTTTGTTTTGGGAGGGTTTTAATGCACACATATACTTGCTAAGAGAGGAACAACCTTTCCTTTTGGAGGCACCCTTCTGATCTTGCCTTGGTCACATGGAAACAGGGCCTCTGTATGGCACTCTGCAGGTGCTAGGAAGCACAACTACTGCAGAAAACACCAACAAGCAGCATTTCACACCAAGAGCCCACAGAATGTCCACTTCCCCACAGGCTGCAAGGACTGGTATCAACCTGCAAAGCCCCTGACGACTAAGCCTGGCTTAGCCAAGAGACCACCTCCCTCCTGCACCACCACAGCAGCACACACCTCCAGTCCAAGGCAAGTGAGAAGGTGTTTTCTGAGATCTTAGTCCCTGATACACAGGGCTGATTGCTCTTCAGAGAACACTGCGGTGCTTCAAACACAGGGGCCTGACAAGTACCGGGAGAGCGAGCAATTTATTACCAAGTTAGTGGGTTGATTTATGCAGTCTGAGTTATGATTAGAGGGCTTAAATAAATTTTGTATCAGTATAAGACATTTTTCAAACCACTGTGTGATTTCTAAGAGCTTCAAGGTATGCACTTCAGACACAGATGAATAAACTAAATAAGCAGCCTATATTAGGTCACTATAAACAACGTTGCACTTCTGCATAACTGGGAAGAAACCTCTACTTTCCAGTAGCAGTTTGGGGTTTTGTAGACCTTCAACACTATTAAAATCATCCCTAGATTTTCCCATCTAACTGATTTTTAATGATACAGTTAGGAAATGGCACTACATGATCTTGCAGATCCACCTGTACCACATGATTTCTGAGTCTAGTCATGGACCCAGCAGCTTTCGTAAGGCTCTGAGTAACTGCACACATTCACCTGCTTGTTTGAAAGTGCAGGATTAAGACTTTGATTTAATAAAAGACCAAATTTATTTTAAATCAGTCGCCTGGTCTTTTAAAGATTCCTAACACTATGTGTGTGCATTTCATGACTTTCCAGCTGTAGATACTTGTTCTCTTTGGGAAAAATGGGAGGAAAAAATTGGTTTCAACATACTTTTTTCTCTAGGAAAAAAAAGCTGATCAAGTATATGGTTTCTTTGCAGCACAGCCCAGAATTGCAGGCTTTTTCCAAAATCATAGGTGGTTAGGGCTCAATATAAGCCACTCTGGTCTGGGATATCGTCTTGATCTGCCCTGCTGTCAATGACACAGGGCAGGGCCCTAACATTAAGTAGGGTTGTAGGCTGGGACAATGTCACACTGAGCATAGACACTTGGGTTCTCCAGAACCAGATCAGGCAGCAGTCATGCAGCCAGATGTGAAGTAGGTTGGTGGAAGGAAGGAAGGAAGGAAGGAGGGAAGGAGGCCCAGGACTAGAGTAGATGCCAGAGTTGTAGCCTGGGATATAGGTGTATTATTGTCACTTCAAGGATGCTCAGGACTGGACCAGCAAGGAAGGTGCTGTTCTTGGTGGAGACAAAAGTGGGGACACAGGAAAGCCCATCCAGCATCGCTGGTGCACTCTGATAGACCCCAAGGAGCCCAGATGGTCTCTTCATATCCCAACCAAGGCCACTGTGCTTACCCAGAAACCTGCACAGGCAAGCAGTAAGCTCTTGTGAATCAGCATCCCCCTTGCATAATGCTTCCCCTTGTTCTCTTGATGGCTGTGGATGCACTGGCCCTGCTTCAGCAAGGTCCACTACCTGAAAACTCTCCTGAGGCAGCAACAAGAGAAGATTTTGAAAGATAAAACATGAGACAGGTTGGCATAAACCCTCTCTATAATAGGTACTGTCAGATTGATCCAGGCTTCATAAGGCACACCCCTTAGATGTGGCAGATCAAAGCTCCTTCTTTGTCCCCCTGACTCCCCTCTCTGAGATATTCACTACCAGATCCTCTGGCAAGGCATGTGAGCATCTGCTAGTGCATTGAGTTGTCCAGTGCTTAGACACATGCTTTCCAGTAAGATCTGCAGGAAAACTGCTTTACTCTACCTTCTTGATGCAGCCAGGGCCAAGGCTTTGCCAAACTGGTACTGCACCCTTGCTTAGCCAGCCTGGTGCATAGACCCTGCCAGTCAGCAGGAAATCCAGAGCAATGCCTAGATTCCATCCCTGACTGCATCCTAGCTCGACTGGGAGATGGTGGCACTGACAGGCATGCACTATGCCCTTTTGAGGAAGCTTATATCCATGAAACCATGAAACTATTATGTTATTTAATAGAGAGAGGACTATATGCTCTCAGTCCCTTGCAGGCAGCGGGGAGCTGCCTCCTGCCTGAGGCTGTGCACCTGCCTAGACCTCAGGGATGGGGCAGTGCTGGCTCAAGGAGAGATGCTCAGAAGGTGCCCTTAAAATATAAAGGGGAAGGGGGTCAGAAACAGGGCTTCTGAATTCCCTTCCCAGTGCGCTGAATTAAAAGTTTCTTTGCAGGTAGGGTGTTGAGAAGATAATATGCTTGCAGATTTTTTTCCACTGGTAGAGAAGTTTATGTGTCAGAGTTAAATACTGAGGGGTGAGGGAGGTAGAGGGTCAGCAGACCCCTTCCTTCTTTGAGATAATAAATCCTCCAGATTTAAGCCAAAATTTAAGACCAAGAGCTCTGCGATAGCACACAGAAATGACTGACAATTAACATAGCAGTCTTCTAAGTGACAGACACAGAACCACTAGCAACCTCCAGATCAATGAGAAAAACGCTGCCTATTAGCAGAGAGAAAATGCAGAACAAGTTCTGCTTTTTGATGTTTATTATATTTCTCTGCAGTAATTTGCAGAGAATTGATACATATTGGAGTTTTTTTTTTCTTTCTGGCTTTTTATTATTTTAAAGTCCCTGTTACTTTTCACATAGCTGCTGTTACCAAGAAGCAAAACGTATTCATCAAGACTGTAATGAAAACCAGTATTGGCAGAAAATATGCCAGATAACTGCTGGTCAGCAATGTCTAACACTATTTTTGTTTATTTTTTTTTTTAATTCTTCTATTTCCCCCTCCCTCTGCTTCCTGACTCCAGCCAACAGCTTCCAGGGATCTACAGAAGATGATGCATTTGCTATATTAAAGTACATCATATTCCCTGTCCCTTTTCAGACACTTTGGATGTTGCACATGCAATTGAAATGCAATAATAACCATAAACAAAACAAGAAAAGGCAATTCATGAAACCTGAATCCAAGACCTTAGACTTGCTTTGCAAAGTAAAAAAATACCCAAACCCAAGAAGACACTACACAGTGAGAAGGTTTTAAGAAAAGTTACATATTTACAGGTCTCAGGCAGTTACCTCTCCAGGGAGGAGATTTTGTAACCCTTCCTCTTTCCCACAACCCTTACCCATCATAACCGAACAAACTAACCAGGGCTAAATTTGAAATTCCTGGGATTATTCACACTCCTTGTATCATTTATAATCATGTATAAAGAGCTGTTGATTATCTGTGAGATAAACACTTCCTGCTGCAATCGCTCATGGACATGAACTGCTGGACACACAGTCATTCCCTTTCCACCACCACCAGTGCCCAAAACACACACCAAAATCAATTTTTGCTACTTGTTGGGTAAACAGAAGCAGTCTCATATATATGAGCACTGCACACGGACATACACATACTGCTGGACATGCACAGAGAAATAACTTTCCTCTCCGGAAACACAGAATTACTAATATTACAGACATGTCTACCTTAAGCTTTTACTTCTGCCAGAGAGGAAACAGGTATGAAACAAAACAGGAATGATGCAGGTACATGGGTGGGCACAAGTTTTCTATTAAAAGGACAGCAAAACCAAGCAAAACGAGACAGACACAAGGTTAGCCAGGTGTGCATGCGTCTCACCTACCTTTGCATGGAAAAGCAATCTCCAAGAGAGAAGTGTCCAAGTCAGAGAAGCAAAATAAAATAATAATGAAGATGCTTTGAAAAAACCCCCCCAACCAAGAAAAAAAAAGGCCCCCCCCACCTCCCCCCTTGCACAGAGGCACACTCACACACAGACACACACACCTCAGTGCCCGGGGAGGGGGGGATAGGAAAAAAAAAGATCAGGATCAGCTGAGTGATGGGGAGCAAAGAACCTGCCGGCGAGAAGCGGGGAGTTGTGTTAGATCCGTGCCTGCAAGGACTGAGCGTGTGCAGGAAGGAGACGGTTTAAAAGGAGAATACATGGTAAGAATTGTGGCTGCTCGTGCTGGAGTCTGAAGCTCTGGGGTCAGAGAAAATGAAAAGAGGTTAAAAAAAGGACCTCTTCTTTCTTGGGAGGGTTTGGGGGGCTTTTTCTGTGTGTTTTTCCAAGGGGATGGTGTTAAGAAGTGACAGAAGCTTCCTGCCAAAAAGACCAGAGGGGGTCAAAATAATTATGGGATGCTGAGAGGTGATGGAGGTGTGGGTGAGGGCAAGGTTAGCTATTCCATGGTGGGAAAGTGAGGAGGAAGGGCTAGTGTGTGGTTTCTGTCTCTCTCTCTCCCTCTCTGTCTCTCGGTATGTTCACCAACAGCTTATGGAGCAAACTGCACAGTGAGAGAGAGAGAATAACTGTACAGGCAGAGAGGGAGAGTGAAACGCCGTCCTTACAGTGACACCAAATGTCTTTTGGGGAAATCTACAATTAGAGGCACAGAATGCAGGAATTCTAACAATACCAAGGGAAAAGAAGAAATCTCCTTGCACACCATCATGCATTCACATCCGTGGTGGGCTCTCATGACAGCTGATCTGTCCCTGCCTTCAGCACACTCATTCTTTGTTTTCTGATGGAACTGGCTTCAGCATGCCTGCCTTTCCATGAACTTGTAAGCATGTGTCCTTTCACAAGTCAAAGATCAAGCAGGTTGGAGAATAATCCCTTGAGAAGAGTTAAGAAAACAAACTAACAATGCCTCCCTAAAAGTCCTTCACTCAAAACCAGTCCCTCCTCTCCCCGCAGGGGGTGGGAACAACTCTCTGCAAATTAGTTTGCTGTGGCATTTTGTGAAGCCAGAGGAAAACAAGGGGTTTCATGGATAACATGCAGGGATTCCACCTTCCAGTGGATAGAAGAGAGTATGGCTCCCCTCAGCCTCATCCAATGGAGGGCCAGCCCAGCCATCTGCCCCACTGATCCCACTCTGTGACTGAGCAGCCCTGCCCCATGTCATTACAGGTCCCTCATGCTTGGAGCATCAACCCTCAATTTTCCTGCTGGGGATCACCTTGTCAGCTCTGGGAAAGTGATGAAGCCATCACAGTCCTCAAGGCTTTTCATGGGTTTTATCTGTTCAGGTTGATAAAACCCCAGGTGTTATCAGAGACAGAGACATTCTTGCTTCTGCCATGGGTGTATACTGTAAATAAGAAGCTAAAAAATCATCAGGTTCTCAGCTGGGGTATGGTACATCCTGCATTACAGCCCAGAAGAACCTCGGCTTCCTTGTAGGGATACACAAAACCTCTCCAAACCTTCCTCATCAAGATGATGTCTGCTCCAACTGTCACAGTTTGGCATGTATGGCTAGAATAGCTGGGTCAGGGTAATTAATATATCTAACTAAAAATGACTGGGAAACCAAGCATTTTAATCATACTGTGAAACAGGCCCTCAGACTCTCCATGGGAAGTCAATGAAGCAAGCCCACCTTCTGGTAGGGTCAGAACCACTCTGGTTTTATCTTAAGGTAGCTCACATGTGTTCACCATCTAGGGTGAAAAATACCCCAGTAGATATCCGCCCCTCTGTCACTCGTGTCTGTGGCTTGGCCTTGTTGTGCCAGGGACATGAGGCAGAAGGAGCCTCTAGCCATTTGCATCACACAAGCCAAGCTCCTTGGAGCCTGAGCAAGGTAGTTGGCCCCATCACTGTCTCTCATGAGGCCCTTAAAAGTCTTTTTGAACAAAGATGATGGCTGCTGTACACTTTTAGCATAACATTTTTGTGCTTAATAAAGTGTCTAATCTTGTTACCTCTCCTGAAAGGCAAACTCAGCCCTCAGAGGATGCTCAAATTCAAACTACATCAGGAGTGCTGAAAAAAAAAAAAAAAAAAAAAAAAAAGAAAAGAAAAGCTATGTTATAAACAATGGGAATGTTGTGATCATCAAAAGTTACGTGATTAACGACTCTCATGAAAAACAGCCCTTCCTCGGACAAGCTCAACTTTTTCCGTAACTTCTGACCAGGGCTGCAGTTCCATGGTGAACCTATACATCTTCCACAAGCTAAAAAGAGATTTTATTCCAGGATAATAATTCTTTATGGTAGCCAGACCTCTCCCCACCATGAGTCAGAGCCTGTCTGGATTGAAGTTGTGCAGGATACTACCTCTGGTCATATTCAGCCCCAAAGTTGGTTGTGGCTATGCTGAGTTCACTGTCCTGCATGACCTGGAAGGCTCGCATGTAGGAGTAGGAAGACAGCAACGGTCCATCCACATCAGGAACCTGCTCAAAGTGCAGGATGTGCATGATTTTGTGACATACCAACCTCAGCTTCTCAGTGTGATGGAGATGTGGTGCTGGGCACAACCCCAGACCCACAGTAGAGTCTGAGGTAATACCAGAGCCACGTAAGTGTCCCACAAATCAGTTTAGGTGGATGCCTAGACAGATCTCCAGACACTCACTCTAAATACTTGGGTGCTGGGCTGCTGACATCCCACTGAGACAGTTCCTGCCTCAACCAATTCTGGGCAGCCTCTAAAAGATGTTACTGTTCCCTAAGCATACCACTAGCACTACACATAACAAACATGTAAGCAACCATAGGCACTCACACTCTGTATGCACACACCTGTGTGTGCCTTATATCAGAGGGGCTGGATGACCTTCTAGTCCCCTCTGCTACCAAGTCCACCCTGTGCTGCTAAAGTTAATTACCTTGGTTTCTTCCTCACCAACCACATGACACTTGCCACTCCCTCTCCTCAGAAAAAAGCTCTGTTATTCCTTCCTGAGAAATAGATGGGCTTCAGTTCTGTCCCCAAAATGATGAATCTGAGCATTATATGATTTCAGATGCCTGCAATTCACCAACAAGCCCCTTCAGGGGGAACAGGGAAAAATGCAATTGAATTTATTCATGCATGAATATCAAATGAGAAAAAGAGAATGAGGAGGAGGGCAGGATAGAGAGGGAAAGGGTGAGACAGGATGGAGAAACAGGGCAACAAGGACATGCAAAAAAACTTAAATGGTAAAGGAAGATGAAGAGTATATGAAGAGTGGCACAGGAGGACAGAGGCACAGAAACACAGGATAATCTGTGGGTCACCACTCATGTCTACCTCCCAGGATTGTGTCTGTGTGCCTTACAGTGTACCCAAAGCATGGGGATAAAGAGACATTGGAACTCGCTCAGACAAACCATCCAAATCAATAAAGACATACAACAAGCCTGGAAGAAGGGGACAGGGAGAAGGGCCAAGTGGGGAAGCGGAGCCATGAAGTTCATCACTTCACAAATTTGGAGCTGGTAAAAAGAGCAAGCCTGAGGCAGCTTATGCTTCAGAGCAGAGCCCCCTCAACTCACATCCCTCCCTATTTGTACATACTGGGGAAGATTTCTATGGGCTTGCTGATACACACACCACAGGCACCTCCCACAGCAGCAATCTCAAGACTTGGTCTGGGAAGCCATTGCCCTCCCTGAGCAAGACCCTTCTCTCCACCATCCACAAGGGAAGTGACTGAAGATGAAGGTCTCCTTGTCCTGCAGCTCACAGTAGTCACAGGGCTCCATCATCAAACCTCAGCCCTCTTTCAAAGAGTCTTGTCATCTGCCCTGAGTGATACAGTTGGGCTCTCTTAGGAGTAACCTGAGGATAGATCACACCAGAAGTTAACATGGCACAAGCTGGTTCTACAAATGCATCCAGAGCATTTCCAAGGGTTCCTCACTGTCCTCTCTGCAATTTTTGAGAGGAACAGGAAAGTCCACATTGTCCCTGTCACTACCTGAGTCAGTAGCATTGGCTGGTGGGTTAGTAGGGAAAGTGTGTGATTCACTGCAACTGCTTCAGAGGGTGGACCAGGGGAGGGGGAACAAAGAGGAAAGGGGGAGCTGTATCAAAGCAGAGAGTCTGCAAGGATAGCTTGGGGAGATGCAGCCCTCTCTTCTGCAGGTTTGCAGGTGGCTGTGAGCTGAGCTCATCAGGCAGCAACCTACGCTGGATTTAAAGGAATCCTCTAGCCAAGTCTCACAGGCATCATCCTCCTGCCAGGCTGACCCAGATCCTGTCCTTGCCAGCCTGATGCCAAATCCTACTCTCCTGCATAGTATACAGGAGCCAAACACTCACCACCGCTGAGAATCATGTTGCAGTTGCCCCCAGGAGTGGTTGTGCAGCCCATCCCACCCTGCATCTCATCTGCACAGTGCATAGATCCCTTGGAGCTGGGTCCACTTGTGCACAGATTAGCCACGGCCACATGTCAGCTGAGCTCATCCCCAGGCATGCAACAAGGATAGGGAGAAGCCAGAGAGAAATCAGGTTTTGTCACAGTGCTTGCAGGTAAGCCATCAGGTCCAGCATCTGTTGCTGTTGTGGGTTTATATTTGCTGCTTCCAGGAGACAGTGCTCAGCTTTTCCCACACCCTTCAAAATAGAAAGAGAAAAATAAAATGAGAGAGTGCAAGCTCTGACGTGAACCTAACTTTAGATCCAAGGGCTGATGACTCACTCCACTGGGGGAGAAGTGGCTGAGCTGGCTCTAGGTTTCTGTTTATATACCTCATTGAGCTAAATATATAGACTGAGAAGTTCTTCTGTTCTGGCCCAACAACTTCAATCTGCATTTTATCCCCCTAAATCTTAATGTTCCCTTCCCTTCTAAATCTCTCTTCCTTTTCCCCCAGCATTGCTTTCCTAATCCCCTTTATGCTTGCTTTGTTGTACAAAATTGAAGAAACACATGTCCCCACCTTCCACGCTCCCCCGTGTTTATGATTACACTGACAGGGGATTTCTGGAAAATGATTCAGTGTTGTGGCTCTTAAGCACAGCTCCTCTCACAGATCTGCCAATGCATTTCAGACCTGGCCCCATGCTCCCAGTTACGGTGCAGGCAACCAGATGCCATATTGCCTTCTGATCCCCTGATCCCAATGGTTACACAGCTCTCAGGATGGACACTGCTTGCCTCCCAGAGGTCCCTTGTCCTATTGCTCCACCATGAAGCTCTGCTCTGGAGCCCACCCGCGTGTCTCCCACGGCTGGCAGAATTCATCCAGCCCACTGCCCTGAGGCACAATACCATTTTGCCAACATGCCTCAGGACCTACCAGTCACACTTGGGCATCAGGTGCTCCATAAGGAAGGGTTGACAGCCACTGCCAGCTGTTCTCTTTTGAGACCAGAGAAAGGACTTTGTCATCAGCAGAAGGCATCTGAATGAGACCTTCACAATTCTTTTCACCTGTGATGTGCCAGAGCAAGGGACTCACATCAGGGACTCCTATGGCTGGCACCTGACAGTACCCTCCCTCACACCTGCACCCATACCTTGAACATTTAGGGTATGATGGTGCCATGGTTGCCTTCCCATTTGTCAATTACCATGTTTCAGTCATGAGCTGCAACCTGCCCATCAGCTGAACAGGAGGTCCAAGGGGCCACAGGGAGTGGTCCCACACATCCATTCCTCCTCTCTGCCTGGTGCTGCCTTCCCTCCCCACCACCTGAAAAACACAGCATCATCTTACACATTGGAAGAAAAGCCCCTCTAACAGTGTAACATTGGAGACAGGGAGTGCAGAGGTACAGAGGAGACAGGGAGTGCAGGACATATGCAAAACTGTCTGGGCTTCCAAAAATTACAGGTCCAGAGTGGAGTAGCAGAGCTGAAATAGATGGTTGAGTACACAAGGATCATTTCTGGTTACAGAGTGCCACCTTGGATCTGTAATACCTGCAAGCTGTGAGATCCACTCAGTTCACCCCTCCTCATCCGAAATTGTGGAGAAGGGGATGGTCAAAGAAGAAGAGCTCAGAAGGAAGCAAGAGGAAAAATATAAATTAATGCCTCCAGCAGACCAGAGAAACAAAGTTCAAGAGAAAAAGGAACTTCTACCCCCAAAGGGCAGCTCTGAGCTATGGTGGCAGACAGGTTTCTAGACAGGAGACAAAGACCATTTAAGAAAAAGTGGTTTGCTATGAAAAACAACAGTGGAAAAGAAAGGCATAATGAGAGGGTGTGCATTTGAGGGAGAGGTCTCCAAGGGATGGAATTCAATTTAACCCAACAGCTCATTCTAGAAAAGAAGGATCACCTTTGCAGTTTGCTAAGCAGCTGCTGGGAAAGGGAACATTGTCTTCAACAGTCCTGTATGAATCTTTTCTAGATGTAGGTCTGTAAGACCCAATGGTGGAACCTGGATTTGAGGTTCCCCAAGGCATCCCTCAGATTTGGACCTAGACTGAGCTACACCCATCTCCAAGGGACTGTCTCATACAGTGCCTATATGTCATATTGCTCAAAACCTTCTCATTTTCACTCAAAATATTAGAGAGCTTGCTTCCCAGCTGGTAGACAAGCACCAAAGCTGAGCTATCCTGGCCAGCTTCACATCCCTGATCATACAACAGCCTGTTCATCCTTTAAGGAAGGACTAGCATTTTATTTGGACAGTGTAAGCAAGCTAACCTCAAGAGTGTAAGCATTTGCAAAATGCCTGTTGCAGGAGGACGGGGTCTGTCCAGGCTGAGGTCAACAGTCTCCAAGAGATCTATTACCATCTTGGCACAGTTGTGCTCTCTGGTTCTTTCAAGCAGCCCCTGCCTGTTCTCACACAGTTGAAGGGAAGCCGGAGAAGGCAAGAGGCATCCTCCGATCAGCAGCTACTCCAGGTAGCAGAGGAGGCAGCAAGGGTTATAGAGCACTCCATGGTAGGCTGGAGTCTCCTCTTAGGCATATTCACTTCTCCTTAAAATAAAGAAGAGATCAAAACTGCACCACAAATAACAGATAGTCCTTCTCCTCACCCATCCATCACTTTGGCCTTAACTCTTTGAGGCTTTGTGCCATATTCTGAACACCTGTTTTATCTCATCTGGCTTTGGATCCAGAGGTGCTTCCAGGGAAAATCAGACAAATGTCTGCAGTCAGCTGAGTGGCAGGAAGCAGCAACACATCAAAAAACAAGAGGACAGCTGGGGCTAGTAAGAGAAAAGAAGGGAGATTTACAGAAAATAACAAGAAAGGCAATCTTGTGGTGCCACCTCATGAGGGGTTTGCACAACACAACCTGGGCCAAGAAGTCCTGGGACCAAGGGTAGAAGCGGAAAAGGACTGAGATGGAAGTAAGATAGAAAAAAAGGTGAGACCCATTCACATTTGTTATGGCTCAGGAAACACATGACCTTGACTGAAACACTGTTTTCCCTGAGAGCAGCACAAGCCCAGGGAAGGCAGTAGATAACTCCCAGCTCAATAGATAGAGGATGCCTAAAATCCTGATGGATTCAACATTTTCCCATCATACTGTACCCTCTGGCAGGGAAACCTGTGGACTAAAGGCACCAAACAATATAGGAATGAAAAGGAAAATGTGTTTTTTATTATAGGAGTCACCACTGCAGTAGAGGGGTGGCTGTGATGATGCCTTTCCCTGAATCAAAAGCATAAATTGGCACAACATGAAAGATTTGCAATTCACCTGTCTCTAACATAACTGAAAATTTATTTCATCCAACAACCCTTATTCTGGGTTCTCGAGCAAGATGAAACAAGACCAAATCCCCATGATATAAGCTGAGAGGAACCTTTCCCGTCGGGGTGGTTATCTCCCCAGCATTACGCCTTTCCAGCACTATCTGAAGCATATAGATTTCCTCCTCATCAAGGGGAATATGCCCTTCCATGTACTTGATTCTATCAGTGAGGAATTTTCCAGGTCTACAGACAGCTGATGTGCTTTCTTTTCTATTGTTGAAGTACAAAACAAGGCATCTCCTCCAGCATTTTTCAGCTGGAGAGATGTTATATAAGCACTTGATGAAGGGAACAAATCTCATTAGTTCTCATCCTAGGGACAAGGAAACTGAGGTCCAGAGAAAGAAGGTGGTCCATCCAAGGTCACCCCACAGAACAGATGCAAATTTAGGTCTCCACAATCCCACCTCAACATCCACATAGTGGGTCATCCTGTACCAACACTGAGAGATCACCTGGATACCAAATATCATCAAATGGAAGCTGAATCTGACACTTCAAGGTGTGCACTGCCATGAGGAGAGTGAGGAAGGTGTTTCTCATCAAACCTCCCATCGCACAGCTGTGTTTTTCACTGGGATTGGCAGTTTAATTTTTCCATGAAGGTAGAGTATGTGCAGAAATTAAGATCTTGGAATAGATCAACTGATCTAATGTGGCATATCCTGTGCTTCTAACTCTTCCTAAGTCCCACAGTCTTCTTGAGTATATTTTCCAAATAAGAAAGAAAATAAAAGAGACAGAAATATATAAATATTGGAGGATAAATTTGAGCTACAGCAGCGCCTGAGGGAGAATAAAAAAGAAACACAAAAAAGAAAAAAAGAGAGAATCAGAGAACAGTTTATCAGATGCAAGGTTAGGAAGGGACAGGGGTTGTGGTTAACAATAAGCCAATTTGCTGCTCTGCTCTCAGGCTACAGCCCTGTCTCTCACTCCCCTCCCCCAGCTCCTCCATCGTTTCCATCCTACCTCCTGCCCTCCCTGTCGTTCACTCTTTCTGCTCCATCACTTCACATCAGGCTGGGAATTTGATGCAGGGCGCCTGCCTCTTCCCATGGCTTCACACCAGTGACCCAGCCGTCAGCACAGCCACACTCGCTCCGCAGGCTCCCCTGCCAGACCTCTGCCAGAGGGTGGGAAGGGAGTGTTTGGAACACATCAAAACTGCACGGGAAGAGTTCTCCATTTGCTGAGGATGGAGCCAGGAGAGTGGTCTGTCTGAGCACACAGGGCCATACAGAACAGTTGAAGCTGAAGGAGATGCATGGAGCCATCACACTTGGCCAAACCAGCTTGTCCTGCTGATACAGCTACTCCAGTGTTGGTACATGGCCAGTATCTGCATGGCACTGCAGTGTGTCTGATTTATCCCCAAAAGCTGTTCAGGAGGCCTGAGCAAGGAGAGCAGGGGTTATATCCAGCTTGAAAGACATGCAGGCTCCATGTCTCCTTATCCTACCATCTCTGGTGGACAGGCTTTGAAAGGAAAAGCCTTCTCCATCTCCTACTCTGCATGCAGCCCATTGGGACACATGGGATCAGAGCCAGCAGTGTGCAGAGCAGGCAGCTGCTGGTGGGTTGGACAGGGAGGAAAAGACTCCAGCATTATCAGCTGAGAGACAAAGAGGAGGAAGAGTCCCATGTGGAACAGTTCCCCACAACAATACAGCAAGAAGTGATTCATGAAATACTCTGCATGAGGGCAGAAATGACACATGGCTTCTTATCACCATCAGTACTCCAGGGCCACCAAATGGAGCTGCCTTGATGCCAGTTAGGGAGCAGAGCTCAGGTGAAAGCCCCAAATCGGCCATGAGCTTTTCAACAATGCAACACCACCCTCCCTACCAAAAAGGCTGCCACACAAATTCCTGGGAGAAGGCTCCTTGTCTAAGGCATGTGGCAGCTAAGTGGGCTGGCTGCCAAGCTAGCCTGGGCACTCTGAGCCCAACACAGAGCTCTCAGGAGCCAGCAATGAGCTGGGATACAGCCCTCAGTAGCCAGTGAACTGCCATGGCATAGCAGTCACGCATTCTGTCTCCCACTAACTCTCAGCCTCCATGTTGGCATCAGCCACTGGTGACTGTCCACATCCCCCTTTCCTGGTCACGATGGAAGTGTGAAAAGCAGCCAGGCAGAGAGCTCAGCTGCTGGGAAAGGCACCAGAGGCAGGAGGCCTGTCTGTGTCTAGAAATGCCCTCCAGCACTCATACATCTGCCTACACGTGTGCACAAGCACTCACAGCCAAAACAAGGTCAGCCTGTGCCCACACATCTGCATTTTCACATGCATGTATATCATCAGTGGGGGGATGTCTCTCAGGCAAACACTTCCAGAGACAGGCAGGACTGCCTATCTAAGGAGAAGCATTAGTCAGGGATTAGGCTGTCTGCATTTTCCTCCCAGCTTGGGCACAGGCAGGCTGGGCATCCCTGTCTGAGTCACCTTGCTGCTCTGCACCGAGAGGGTAGTATCTCCGTCATTTTGCTGAAGTGTGTTGAAGCCCAAGGCTGAAATGTAGCTTGTAGGAGCCAAGTGCTTATTATATGTCTTGAGCACATGCTTCTGCATGCGTCATTGCATGTGAGTTGAACTTTCGGTAGAGTGGGAAACGAGAGAGGGAGGGCATGGGAGGCAGGGAGGAAGAGAGGACAGGTGACATTTCAGCTGCATTCAAAAGGAGTGGGAGTGGTGAAGAGGTAAAGGCAGGCAGATCCCAAAATATGGGTGCAGGCTAGGGCTCCTGCAGCCACTGAGGTGAGATTGCAAGGAAGCAAAGCAGCAAAAGCAAGCAAGAAAGAAAATATTTTTTTAAGCTGAGAGGGTGAATGAGAATTACAACAGCCAGGAGGAGAAGAGACTGTGGCAGAGGAGAAGACTTCAGCTAAGGCAGGTAGGCAGAGCCTGCAGCCATAAGTACTGGAATATTGTGTTCAGTTCTGAGGTGCTCAGCACAAGAAAGACAAAAAGCAGGAAGGCCAAAAAGACGATCCAAGGGCTGGAGCACTCCCTTATGAGGAAAGGTTGAGGGAATTGGGGTTGTTCAGCCTAGAGAGGAGAAGGCTCCAGGGAGAACGCATATCAGCCTTCCAGTACTTAAAGAGGTCCTACAGAAAAGATGGGGAGGGACTCTTTGTCAGGGAGTATAGTGGTAGGACAAAGAGGAATGGCTTTAAACAGAAAGAGGATAGATTTAGATTAGATATGAGTAAGAAGTTCTTCACTGTGAGGGTGTGAAGCACTGGAACAGGTTGCCCAGAGAAGTTATGAATGTCCCATCCCTGTGTATGTTCAAGGCGAGGCTGGGTGGGGCTCACAGCAACCTGGCCTCCAAGGTTTCCCTGCCCATGGAACTAGACAATCTTTAAGAGTCCTTCCAACTCAAATCATTCTATAATTCTATGACTCCATAAGTGGGCAGCAAAAAAGATTAAGGTGAAGACCAGGTCACTGGTGCTGGAAGCAAATAAGAGATCAGAGGAGAAGGAGCTTTCAACAGCCTATAGGCAAGACAGGCCTCCTGACCTTCTAGCTGTAGGAGATAAAAAATATGGGGAAGGCTGAGAATGGCAGAGTCTTGCTATTAGCATTTTCATGAGCTGTTTTGCACCCTGGATAGGGGGAGCAAAATCTCAACCCCCCATATGTGTTGGCTGAGGGGACCTGAAGGTTGATTTCAAGGACAGCCACCCAGAAAACTGATCTGCTTACTGACTGGACAACTCCCGAAACAGTAGAGCGGTTTTCCGCTGCTGAGATGGTTTTCCAAACAGCATGAGAGCTACAAGGAATGAATTGAAAGTTTCTCCTCCCCTTAGATGAACACTACAGAGATTTTCAAAAGGAGACACACACACAACACACATAAAATCAGTTTTCCTTTAGACACCTTTTTGGCTCACATCTAAGCCAAGATTTAGCTAGAATTAATTACCTTAGTGAACTGCAATGTACTCCAATCCAAGCCTTGTGAGGAAAATCTGATGAATGACTTCAGTTGTCTTGGAAAATGGCATGCAGTCAAAGTCATACTTGAGGAGTGAGGGATGGCATGCCTCTCCATAAGGACTTACAGTTCCTTGAGTGATGGACAGGTTTTCTTCCATCAGCTTCAGAGTGATGGGCGAGGAGAACACAGCACTCCTTCAAACAGCTAGGAGAATCATGCCACCATGATGAGAGATGCAGAAAGCATGACCTAGTAGTACTGAGCAAAATGAAGCTGTTGAGAATACAGAAGTCTGAGAAGGGGCATGATAACATTCTTCAAACACATACAAGTTTGCTGTGAAAGGAGAAGAGTTCTCAGTTCTTCCTGCCCACAGTGGACAGAAGCAACAACAGGCTTACATTGCAGCACAGGGCATGTAGTGATAAGGAAGACAAGGCATACAATGCACAGGCTGCTTGAGGATGCAGGAGGATGTCCTGCTCTTTGGGGCTTTGAAACCAGGCCAGCCAAAACCTCTTGGGAACAATGCATGCATTGATCAACTTGACATGAATATGAAGTCAGTGACATCCTGAGGGTACTGCCAGGCCTGTCTTCTGTGGGTGTCAAATCCCAAATGCCTGTGGCCACCACCACAATCAAGTGTTGCTATTGTCGTGCTTTTTGGGGAGAAACAGCAGCTGTCTCTCCCCTGGCCATTTCTTTCTGAGCAATACCCATTTATTTTGTCTTCCCAAGAGTCTCACAGAGCCCAGCATGTGTTTGCAACACTTTATGAATAATAACACTTGTATGTCTCCAAATGGAAAAACTGGGTCAGCTAAGGCACATGCCCCTGTGCATCAGGAGCAGCCAATGCATCTACCAATGAACCCTATAGTGCTGCAAAATCCAACCCACCAGGCCCACAGGGGTTATCAGGCAGTGTACCTCCATGGAGGAAAGAGGGGAGAGTTCAGCTATAACTGGGAAAACACGACCATTTTGGTTACATTTAACAGTAAAACCATGAATAAAACAGGACCTGAGAGAGAGTTATAACAAACTGCTCATGCTACTCCTGGCCACTGGAAGAGAGGGAGCAAAGGCACAACTACCCCATCTTCAGAAGCTGCCTCCAGTGCCTCTGATCTTTGTGCAGTTATCAGAAGGGGCTGGGTGGAAATAAAGCCAGAGACACATACTAACCTTCAGTATGCAGGAGGGTGGCTAAGAAAGGACATTCAGAAGGAAAAAGTGAGTCAGGAATGTTGGGGAAGAGCAGAAACAAGACAAAAGCACAGCACATTGTAAAACAGGGACTCTTTTAACTGGGGGAAGTTTAGAAGGAAACGAGAGTGCTGTCTCACAAGCTGGAACAGGCTTCACACAGCTGGCCAGAAGGACTCAGGTCCCTGAACCCATAGGTTCTCAATTGACTGCAGACCATGTATATAGATGCCAAAGCAACCACATTGCATTTGAGAGAAGCTTATCTTGGGATGCTGGCCAAGAGACCAAGATGAGGAATGTTTGATATGTCCCTCACCAGCAGGCAGGACCTTGAGCCACCTCGTGTGTGCTCGAGTGCACGTGCACATCCATCCCTGCAGGGCCGAAATCCAGCATGAAATCAGACCCTCTGTCAGAGACAAAGCTGTTTGCTGCAGCAAGGCAGACAAAAGGGAGAGAGAAAAAAGCCGCAGCGATGGGATGCACAGGTAGGAGCTGCCCAGCTGTTTTATCTGGTCATTTCTCTTGCCATATTTTACAAAGCCCTGGTGACCACCAATTGGTTTCCTGAAAATGCTGTGCTATGTCATCTCAGCATGGCCCTGTGTTCTGCCCATTAAGGTACAATCCCCAGAAGAGAGAAACCTATCTGATGACGCCCATCACCCCTCAATCATCCCTGATCACATTGGCGAAATGGGCTTAGGCCTGTCTCCCTGCCAAGAGGTGGATGGGAGAAGTGGATGGGAGTCAGGAGAGAGCAATTGCCAATTTTAATGCATCCAATGATAATCAGGCTGGCAAGGATGTACAGAGCACAAAATCAGGCAGCAGGAGTACACAAGCAGGGAGCCGGAAATAATTACCATGATACTGTAACCAGAAAACACAAGGCCAAGCTATTTACCATACTAATTAGTGTTTATCCCTGTTTATGGCTCCACATGGCAGTGGGATTGGAGGTGTAAATGCTTAAAGGAACAAGCTCTGGATATTACAATTAGACACCAGGTCAATGGAAAGCTTCTGCTGAGCTGAGGACGGAGAGTGCTGAGCCGTGCATCCCTCTCTTCCTCTATCAGAGATTTAGAACTTTTGAAAGGAAGACCCAGATGGTCCTTCCAAGGCACAGTTATAGGGAAGTGCCCAGAGCCTGCTGCATGCTATTTATCTGCTAATGCATCTCCATATCTTCATCTCCCTCAGGTCTTTTTCTCCAACACTGTTTCTCTTGGATGCTGCTACCAGATTAAAGATCTCCCTAAAGTGTTCCTTAATGTTCCTCCTTCTAAACTGAGTCTGTTTCAACAAAATAAGATAAAATTCTTCCTATATTACACCAGAGTTATTTTTTGAAGGCAGTTTTGCCACATCTTCCTTCCTTCAACATATTTTTCTTTTTTATTTCTGAAGAGATTTAGAGTTGAGGTACAGGAGAAAGAGAGGGATCTGCCACAGACTGCTGGATTGCCAATGGCAAAGGTGAACATTAGGATGAAGATTCAGGAGCTCATAGCAGGAGCTCCTACTCTAAACCCTGACCCACCACTCCCTTCTGCATGACCTCCTGCTGGGATGTTCTGCCCAGCAGCAGCCAGCCAGCCTCTGCTGCTCGTCCTCACTGCTGCCTGCTACAAAGCTGCCTTGACAACAGCAAGAGGTAGCTAAAATATTTCCCTAACCATTTTTTAATTTATTTTAATTCTGTAGGCTGTAACAAGTCTCTGGAGGTGCTGCTCATGCTAAGCAAAATTCTGAGTGTCCAGGCACTAGGCACTGCTGATCTCTCCAAGCCTAAGTCTGTCATCCCTTCCTGCAGGGGCTGATTCAATCTTCCCTTGCATTGCTCATCGTTCACAGAGTCTCCCCTCTAGAAAACCTGCTGCTGGTCTTGTCTCTGCCCCTTGAGCTTTATTCTTCAGCTCAGGGATTAAAACAGTGCCTGCCTCTCACAAAGCTCTCTCCCAAAATAAAATCAAAAAGCCGTGTTGGCCCCAATCTGTCCCTGTATTTTCACTCCATGCGACATTACCAGGTGCTCTCAAGGAGCTGGGCATGTCCTATTCATTTCCATCGAGGATGTGATATCTGAAAACCCCTGGGAGACAATGGCTTTCCAGTCTGGAGAATTTGCCTCCCCCACTGCATCAGATGTGTCAGAGCAGCATTTCATTTACCTTTTCCAGTGATTTTTATCTGTGTGGTTATTAACAAGAAAGTTTAACTCACTCCTGAGCCAATCTCTGAGAGTCAAACAAGTTACAGTGGGGGAGAACCAAACTGTAAGGGAAAATGTCATAAAGTAAGACAGACTCCAAGCAGGCACTGACACTTTGGTGCATAAAGAATGATCCCCCCCTCTGCTGATTCTGTCTCCTGCAAAGGCCCGTGGACAACCTGCCTGCCACCAACATGGATTGCTGAGCATGAGTCATGTCGCTCATGTGCCAAACCCATTATGCTTCCTCTACCCCGCTGCCCTTCCAGCCACTGCTTCCATAAAAACAGAAGATACCACAAGTGCATCTGCATTTACATTTTGGTTACAGGCAAGGGGAACCCAGAGCTGGTCCTACAGTGTTTATGTCGGGGATGGACTTATCCTGGCTCTTGTACAACTGCATGAGGGAGCCAAGCATCTCCTTCATTCCCACCTGTCTGTACATAACGTACACTTACACAAAGCAGCTGTTGGCCCCATGGTCCATATCAGAAATTTGCACTCATGTATGTTGGCAGCTCAAGCAGCACAGACACCTTGGCTTGCAGGATGCAAGAGGCAGCTCATCAAAGAGTTAGGGGTGATCACACCTCTTGTCTGTGCCTTGTTCCCACATTCTCCCAGGACACACGCAGTCTCTGGCAGATGCTGCTCCTGGAGGTTACTGATGTCCTACTGCTGCAACAGAGGCAAGTGCTCAGTGTCATTTGTTCCTAGTGCCTGTATGCAACTTGCAACCTTAGCATGGTTGGTTTAATAGCCAATCTCTGCTGGGAGGCAGCTTAGTGGGGAAAGGGAGAGAGAAAGAGAGGAGCAAAGGGGAAAGCAAGCAAAAGAAAAAGAGAGCAAAATGAGTAGAAGCCTGTAGAATAGAAAATAACAGTGCCAGGCAGAGCAGCAGCTGAATTGACTGTGACAAACAGACCCTCTCTGCACCTGGAATTCAACACAAGCTTATTTTTCTGGTTTCTTCAAGAGACAATGAGTCCTGACTACCTGTCAGCATGCACCCAGGAGATGTCACCAGCAGAAAAGGGGCCCCAGGTGCTCCTGACCCACATGGCTGACACAGTTATGATGGCTGAGGTCACAAGTTACATTTTCCAGAGACGACTGGTAAGGAGCATAGAGGGAAAAGAAGAAAAAGTGAGCAACAGCAAAAACCAAAGATCCAAAGCAATGCTCTTGCCAGGACTCCTGGTGTTCCCAGAGGATTCAGGACAGCTTTGCCTCCTGCACACCTCCTGTTCTGCTCATTTAAGGATCAGGGGAGCAGCCAAGTAGTGTGTGCCTCCAGACAGACACACTTCTTCTTCCCTAAGTCCCAGCAGAAGCACATGGGAAGACATTCACTGTCTTTCCTGAGCTTGCCAGCTTGTTATGGGGCCATGAGGCACTTACTCCCAGAGAAGGAAGGTTAGGCTGCGCCAGGTGTCCTAACAAGCCAGCTATGCTCTCAGCAGCCCTTCAGAACGAAAGTATCAAAACCAGCTGTTCATGTTTGACAATGAGGGACCACATCTCCTGGTGAGGCACCCAGCCAGGAACCCGCTCCTGCACCCTCCCATGTGTCCACACAAAGGTGACACCTGTGAGTCAGCAACTTCCCAGCAACATCATCATCAAACCACTCGCACACCCTTCACTGCTGCAACAGGCCAAGTAGCTGCTTCCAATTAAAAGCTGCTGTTCTCACTGGTTTTTTAATAAGAAAATAGTAATTGAAATTTAATTTAGTCAATGACCAAGTGACAGGCTGTGAAAATGAGCCAGCATTGGTTTAGGTTCCATCAGAAAAGAACCTGAACCAAAGAGCTGTGGGAGGGTACAGGGGCATTGCCTGGGATAGGTGAGGGGGATCCACACGGAAGGTTTTGAATCAGTGTCTCTCAGATCTACACCTCCCAACCAGATTTCTTGCATAGTCCTTTCCCAGTATTGCATGTAAAGGCCCCAGGCACCCTCCTTTAGTAATCCACATACTTCAGTGAAAACCTCTCTTCCCATCTCATTCCTGAAGCCTGCAGCCCGCAAGGAGCCTCTTTCCTGTCCTTTTCCCCTCTGCTGCCAGCACTGCTGCAACCACAGCCCCATCAAAGTTGGCAGCCACAGGCCCATCAGCACAAACTGCTGGCAGGGAGAAAGGAAGAGAAGCAGAGGAATCTTGGGGGCCCAAAAACAAGACAGGACTCATGACTCATCCCCTCTGCAAGCATGTACCCACAGCCCCCGCTGGCTACTGCTGAGCTCCAGGAAGATGCTGAATATTCGATGAAGGGGTTTTTTTTAGATCTGCTGAAAATGGCAAGGGAAACTCCACTGTCAATTTAAAAAAAATAAATAAAAAAGGAAAGAGAAAGATCATAATCTCATTGCCACAGCCAGTCTTACACTTTCCCTGAGGATATGTTAGAACAGCCAAGGGTGTGAGAGGAAAGCAGCCCATGGGGATCTGTTTCTGGCAGGATGAGGGAAGGGAGGATGATGGGATGGCAGTAGGAAGGTGCATGTGTTACCATCCCCACCAGTCTGGATGGGTGTGGGTACAGAGGCAGCCTGGATTTGGAGGTGAAGGGACAGAGGACATGCCATGTTGAGGGAAACCATCACCTGGCTCTCACACCTCTGTTAGAGGTCTCAGCATCTCTGCCACAGTTTCCACTAGAGGACCTCATTTGGGAAAGGCAACCTTAAATATGACATTTTGCAATGCCAGCCTCTCCAGCAAGGACAAGGCTCACTGGCTGTTTTGGCACAGCACCACATAAATCACTACAGAAGTATGGGGTGACAAGGGACTATGTGAGGTCAGTAAATCTGTCTGTTCCTCCCCCAAATCAGTGAGACAAAACACACCTTTTGCTAATGTTAGCAAAGGAAGTATGTGCTCCTTAGACTGGAAAGCTCCTTCATATCAGCTGACAAAGGGTTAAATCTTCCTAGTCAGTAACGCCTTAGCCCAGTAAAGAGGAAGCCTCTGTTGCACCTCAGTGTGCCTTTAAGAAGGAGATATGGCACAAGCTCTCTGTCCTAATGCAGAGTGCTTGGCTGGGGAGGTGGAAAGGAGGACCGGAGTCAGGAATTGCAGGCAGGGGCATGGAGCAGAGATCAGGAGGGTTCTGGGCTAAAGCCCTTCACCTCATCCTCAGAGGAAACAAGAGTACCACCAGGATGGTGTAGGGGGAATTTGAGTTTCTCACCACAGCTGAAGAAAGGGAGGATACTTGTGTGTGTGAAGAAACAGCAAGGGAGCAGGATGGAGAAATTTACAGAAATTGTAGAAATTTTCTTTTCTCCCACTCTCCTCCACCCTGTCATTTTCTCTTCTCCACTTTCTCTTCTGGTCTCTGTCTCACCTTCTGTCTTTCCCTCTGTAAGCGTTTGTTGGCAAGTCTTCTCCAGAACAGTTATTTTGAATGTGTGTTCCTCTACATCCCTTACAATATTTGCTCTCTCATTCTCAGTATCTTTCTTGCTGGTGAAGCTGATCAGCTTAATGATGATAATATTGAACATGGTGAAATGGCTTCTTTCACACCAAAACCAGTTATTCATTTCTCTGCTTTCAGGTACCAGCCACTTTCACGTCTTTCCTTGTCACATCAGACGCAGAAACTCAAATACCACCTCTTTTTTTTCCCATACCATCTTCTCCATTTGGAAGAGGACATTCTCTATCACATATTTTTAATCTGCTCTTTGAGAAAGCCTGGGATGTAAAACGGACTATTTTAGTCCTATCCCTCGTTCCCAGTCAGATGCCACTCTTGGGGAAGCCAATCTCCTGAAGTTAGTGGCTTGCCTAGTGTGGAAGTAGCAAGTGATATATTCCTCATTCACACGGCATCTAGATCTCTGCCCAGCCCCCATCCCCATCACTTTTATGCTCACTGCACAGACATCCCCCAAAACAGGGTCCACAGTAGGGTCATGTGTTTTCTACAAAAAAAGTCAACAGATCACTTCTGCTGTGATTCATCCTAGAGGAGAGAACAGTGTGGGCTCCCCATTTCACTGTGTGTCACAGAACCTGTCCCCAATGGGAGCCCACAGAATGACTGCTGTTGAAAGGTATCTCTGGAGGCCTCCAGCCTAAATTTTTGTTCAAAGCAGGCCTAACTTCAAAGCCATGGCAGGTTGCTCAGTATCTCCTCTGCTTGAGTTTTGAGTATCTCAAAGGAGGCAGACTCCAAAACACCTTTGAGTCACCATCTCACATCTGATCTATCCTCATGATTTTGTTTTTCCTTTATATGGAATTGGAATTTCCCCAGCTGCAACTCATCTCTACTGCCTATTGCCCTTGGTGCTCACCTCTGGGAAGAATCCAGTTCCATTTCTCTACACACATCCCCCATTACCTTATCAGTCAGATCCCTCCTAAATTGCTCTCCTCCAGGCTAAACAAAGTCAGTACTCTCAGCATCCCCTTACATTATGTGCTCCAACTCCATAATCATTTTCATGGACCTTCATTAAACTTACTCTAGTTTGCCACTCTCTGTCTTGTACTAGGGGGGGCAGTGTCTCTACCTCTCCTTGCTTGGGACCTCGCTCGGCTGAATTAAAGCCTGCTCTAAATGTTTCCTCCCTATTTCACTGTTAAATGGATGGTAACCAGCCTCCAGGCTGTTCAAGTCAATTACATTCAGCAGAAACTGCAGTTTGCATCACCAGGTTCATAAGTCTGTATCTAGATTTTACTATCAGCAAATCAGGTTCCCAGTGCACAGGAAAAAACAGTCCCCTGACAAAACCAGGATGAGGTACCTGATGAATTTGTAAATCTCTTAACGGGAATGGGGAGCCAGAAAACAGACTTAGTCTTGTCCTCCCTGCCCAGCTGTCAGTGTGGTTTGGGAATTAACTCATCATGCTTTATTTATCATCAAAATTTTCAGTCAATGGCCAAAACTGAGAGGCACGTTTTTCCCCTGTAAAATGTACTCAGCCACATCATAAGGTCTCTCAGCATTCACTTCCAACTACCATCTTAAAACCCCTTCACTTGATTCTTAAACAGGAGGGAGACAAGCTCCCTGGTAAAGGGAGGAGGAAGATACTATCACAACATCTTATCATACAAAACAAGCAGAGAAGGGAGCAGGGCCCCAAGACAGTGGCATGGGAAAGGTCTACTCACCCTGACTGACCAGGGGCACTCACTGCTGAAGGACATTGCCAGCACAGACAACTTGACTGGATGTTTAAATGGAGCTGAGTGGGTTTAAAAGCACAGACGGCACTTAAATCTTCCAGTAACTGTGGCAGTACCTAAGGGCTTCCACGTGAACATTTGTGAAGTCATTAGGGACTTCTTCCTTCTTCCCAGCCAGACACCTTAAAAGAAGAATTACAGGGTGGGTCAAATGGGTAGGATTCACTTCCTTCTGAAAGAGCTGTGCAATGGCTCTTCCACTTTGGTGGGAGTTACCTGGTGACCTACACACATGGTGGGTTACCCTGTTATAACAGCTCCACAGAGAACTTCAGTGGTGCCCCAAATTAATGAGTGGGAAAGTGCCATGGCTCCTGGGGAAGGGCACTGTGACTTCAATTACCTGAAGGTGTTTGAGAAGGATTTCAAGAGAGATGCACAGTCCCACCTATTCCAATTCCCCTCCCTCAAGCTCCTGTTGCCATGGCAATGGTACTGACAATTTCAATGCATAAACCCAAATTTGCATTTTAATGGAACATAATTAGAATGCTGAGATAAACGATTCTTCCCCACTAAAAGGTAACATAAACTCCACATTTCACAAATATGCTCTACCAGCAAGTATTGCACATACATGCACACAGAGTCTATATATCGCTGGGCTGTGGAAGCTGGGAAGTTGCTTTCAGTTCCTTTATGCCTAGCTGGGAAGTTTTACATCAGACACAAAAAAACAGTTTCCAAAATAAAACATTACATTTACCAGATGTTTGCTGCAAATTGACCATATCACCTCCTGGCTGCTATCCTTCCATGATAGGCTTCCCATCCGAGGTCCAAGCAGAATCAGGCCTGCTGTCCCATCACGGAACCTTGAGATGCTCTCTGTAACAGTACTGACAACTTTAAGGAGCTCACTAGCAGGGATGATATCCCAGAGACAATGAAAAACCTGTCCCTCTCCAACTGTCTTAATATTTATTTTCCTTTTGGTTTTAGCTAAATCTGTAGTGAGACATGCTCTCACTTGGTTATTTGCAATATGCCCAAGAGTTTATTCTCCAGCTCTTGGATCAGGAAAGGAGTACTGTGTTAGCACCTGTCCCACACTGTGAGCAGAGAGGCCAAGTAGCTACAAAAGGGCAGAAGGAGATTTTTAAATGGAAATGTTTCCAAGACATCTCTCTTTATTTCAGCAAAAGTCAGGGAAGGGAAATGGGGGGAGGGGGGAATAAAATATTCTGCACCAAATAGGAAAGCAGAAAATTAATTTCTCCTGCCCTTGAAACAAACTAAATTCATAGCAGGCAGCTGGCAGCAGTGAATGGAGACAGAAGAGAGAAAGGAAAAAAAAATTTAAATAAAAAGGGACAGAACAGGAGAAAAGCAAATAAGTGAATCATAAAAGCCGCAAACTGCCTGGAAATTTCATCTGGCTTTTCAATTGGGAAGTGACATGATGCATACTTGGGAAGGGACAATCACATCTGAGAGAGGCTTAAAGTATCTGCAGTCTAGACCAGCTCCTCCTGACCCTGCTGAACCCTCTGGGCCACCCAGTCCTCAGGGGACTTCAGGCAGCTCAGCAAAGAAGAGAAGGGCACAGGATTCAGCTCTGCTATGAGACTGAGTCCATCTGCCTCATCCCACCTGCCTGGGGTGTGGAAGCAAAGCCACATGTCCTGCTGAGCAACACTGACAGGGCACCACCAACAATGGGTGGCTATCTGCCAATGCATCAAGTAAATGACACAGAAGTTGCTCCTCAGAATTCTGTGGCTGGATCTGTCCATTTATTCCTGCAGAGATTTTTCCAAGGGGCCTGCTTCAAGTCCTGCACCTTCCACCATCACTGGCTAAACAGACGTGCCCACCCTGTGTGATTAGGGCCCAGAGGGTCCAAACAAATTCCTGCTCCTCCTCCATCACCCCACACAGTGGTCAGCCTGGTGGGATCCTGATTCCCACCCCAGGAAAGTCCTTTTGTTCTACTCCTCTGGGCTGCACAAAAAAGGGCATGCCTCCCTCTCCCCATTCCCACCACCCCAGCTAGCAACCCCATTTAATCCCTCTGCCCTCCTGCATTTGCCAGAATCAAATATTAATTGGGTTGCATTGTGATAGAGTGAATGTTAATGAGCCTTGGCATGTGAACAAGCGGAGCTGGATTCAGCCTCTAGTGCAGCATGCATCTGGAAGAGCATGGCAAGGTGAGCCCAATGGAGGAGTCTCTGGGCTCCGCACCACTTTGGCCAGCCCCAAAGACTGCTCGTCCCGATGGTTCGCATCCAGTCACTTTCACAACCTCTTTAGCACTGATGCACACGCACATGAAAATACACATAGCCAGGTTGCACACAAAAACACACATTTACCCACAGCCATCCAAACCTCACGCAGTGAGTTGGCTGTACAAGATCAGCATAGATGTATGCAGAAGAACTCACACACTGTGCAGGTCATGGCACTGTTTCCATTCAGGTAAATACACCCAGGCAGAAACTCCTATGGATGCTAACATGTATATGAGTTGTGCTCTTACACCAGTGTAAATCATGGTGTACCCAGTAAGACAGGAGGTTGTATACCTACACAAAACCAGACCAAAACACTTTCGTGGAGCTGATGGCTTTCCACATAATACTTGTTCCCTTGCTTCTGGGTTGCTGTTGATTAATCTAAAGATAAAACAACCTAACTTTCCTAAGGACCACCTATGCCACAGATATGGTGGTTTGTGGAGCATTGATTAACAGTTCCTCTCCCTTAGGGTACAGTTTACAGGTTCTACACAGTAAGGACCCCCCAGAGCTTGAAGACATGATCCTAAGGTTCAATTCCCAATATAACGTTTTAGGAACAATGGGCAGAGTAAGGGAGGAAAATAAGAAAGAAAAGAGCTGGGCTTGTAATTTAGAGGAACTCAAGGGCTGGGAGTCAAGATCAAGACATAAAAGGTCAGGTTGAACCGTCATCCTCCCAGAAACTGCTGACCCAGGCTGGAAAAAAAAAAAAAAAGGCAAGGAGAAAGAGAGGACAAAGACAGAGGAAAAGAGGCAATGGAAGTTAAAAGACAGCTGTCAAAGGGGAGAGGGAGTAAAGAATGGAAAGAAAAATGAAATAAGAGAAAAAATTTTAGCAAGTAAAAACTTATAAAAGCATCTGCCACTATGCAGAATGTGCATACCAACTGTGGGACAGAAGGTCTCCTCATTCACTGGATGGGTAGGCATCATACAAGCCACTCGACAGTGACAGGGTCTGCCAGCTCCCACTCTTCACTCATGCCTCACATCTCCAGTAACAGGGACCACATGGCTGGTTTGTCACTTGGCTTCCTTCACAAGAGAAAAGGTCAGCCCCTGGCAAGCCTCCCTCCATCAGTCACCCCATCGCCTTGGGGCTATTGGGGTGTCTCCCCAAGGGTCCACTCCACAGAAGCCCTGCCAGAGGCAGTGCCACGGCCACTTAGGTGTGCTCTGACCAGGTCTACAAATGAGAGTGATGGCAAATGGGGACAGTGAACAGTGATCCAGGATTGAACATAAATTAGCAAGAAATTTGCTGCCAAACTGGTATCACGATCAGCAAATGAGCAGGATTCAGACCAAAGTAATGGAGGCTGATTCACCCCAAGGCTCTGGTGACTATCAAATATAGGTTGGGGTGTTCAAAGGCAGTGGTATGAAGTTGCACCACAAATCCCTCNAGGGGAGGGGAGGGGAGGGGCAAAAATAATTCAGATGGACTCGACTGCTAAGATTCAAGAACAAATGGTAAAAGGTCAGGTTGAACTGTCACCTTCCCACAGTCTCAGAAATTGCAAATCCTTGTTGGAGAAGTGAGGACTGTAAAAAGAGACAGTCAAGCAAACAGGGAATAAGACAGGGAAAGACAAAGAACAGCTAGTAGAGAGAGAAAGAGCAAAGGAAAGAAAGGAAAGGAAAAAGGAGAGAGAAAAAATGACAAAAGCAGAGTGCAGGGAGGGAGATCTGGCACTGTGCTGAAAAACGCAGCATGCCAAACACAGAACAGAATAACTCCTTTATCTGGGAAACCTTGCATGTTATTTTTTGCAGTCCTGAGCAATTCTGAAAAAAATTATCCCACAAATTGAAAACCATGAAGTGTGCATTGTGGCAATAAGGGTCCAGCTTGTCTGCTGCTTGCAGCATCCATGATGCCACCTTGTTCTCAATTCCCACATCAGAAACGAGTGGGGTGGGGATCAGATGATGTGACTCACTCCTTTCTAATGCATGCTTGTGACCTGGCCATCCCATCCCCTGCAACACCTTCATGAGCCTGTACTTCTTCTGCTTCCCCCTGTTTTCCTCCTGTTTCCAAATGGCTCTGCTCCAAGTGNAGGGGAGAGGGAGTAAAGAATGGAAAGAAAAATGAAATAAGAGAAAAAATTTTAGCAAGTAAAAACTTATAAAAGCATCTGCCACTATGCAGAATGTGCATACCAACTGTGGGACAGAAGGTCTCCTCATTCACTGGATGGGTAGGCATCATACAAGCCACTCGACAGTGACAGGGTCTGCCAGCTCCCACTCTTCACTCATGCCTCACATCTCCAGTAACAGGGACCACATGGCTGGTTTGTCACTTGGCTTCCTTCACAAGAGAAAAGGTCAGCCCCTGGCAAGCCTCCCTCCATCAGTCACCCCATCGCCTTGGGGGCTATTGGGGTGTCTCCCCAAGGGTCCACTCCACAGAAGCCCTGCCAGAGGCAGTGCCACGGCCACTTAGGTGTGCTCTGACCAGGTCTACAAATGAGAGTGATGGCAAATGGGGACAGTGAACAGTGATCCAGGATTGAACATAAATTAGCAAGAAATTTGCTGCCAAACTGGTATCACGATCAGCAAATGAGCAGGATTCAGACCAAAGTAATGGAGGCTGATTCACCCCAAGGCTCTGGTGACTATCAAATATAGGTTGGGGTGTTCAAAGGCAGTGGTATGAAGTTGCACCACAAATCCCTCCTGCATCTTGTTGGTTCTGTTCCCAAAACTTGCCAGGGGGGAGTAAAACCCACAGCAACTCCACGTTTGTCCTGCCAACCTCTTCCATGCCCACCCCCTGCTTCTGTCAGTGCCTTCCTAAAACTCAACATCTATCTCAACATCCGTCTCTCCTGGCTGCTGTGCTTGTGGCAGGCGAAATCCAGCCTCACAGTGACATCTAGTGAGGAGAGCCCTAGTGGCACCACGCACCCGTGCTAGGAATGGCAGACTGGCCTCCTCTCCCACTGGCATTTGTTCCCCGGACTTCAGCAGACAGGGCAGAGCAGCAGATGTGGTCCTGAACAGGAAGGCAGTCTGACCCGTGGTGGGTCTCTCATGTAAGTGAGCATAGAGGTGTCTGGTACCCAACACCTCCAGGGCTGCCCCTGCACCCCAAGACAGTGGNAAAAAAATTATCCCACAAATTGAAAACCATGAAGTGTGCATTGTGGCAATAAGGGTCCAGCTTGTCTGCTGCTTGCAGCATCCATGATGCCACCTTGTTCTCAATTCCCACATCAGAAACGAGTGGGGTGGGGATCAGATGATGTGACTCACTCCTTTCTAATGCATGCTTGTGACCTGGCCATCCCATCCCCTGCAACACCTTCATGAGCCTGTACTTCTTCTGCTTCCCCCTGTTTTCCTCCTGTTTCCAAATGGCTCTGCTCCAAGTGTGAAGGGACTGGGGAACTGAAGGGAGGGGACACAATACACCTTTAACAACTGTATCATGTGCACAGCACACCTTTAGCAATGGGAAGATCACACCAGTGACAGCATAGGACAGAGTAGGCAGGAACTGCACCAGCAGCAGGAATGCTGCCCACAGCTCCACTGGCTCTGCTCTGCACCAAGCAGCACAGACGTCCACTAACAAGGCCTGCCTAAGGCAGCAAAACCCGTGACAGCCCCAGCCCAGCTCCTGTCTGCCTCCAAACCCTTAATGGCTGCTGACAAGCATAACTAGCTAAACATTGCTGCACTCTGAGCCAGCTCTGGAGCTAGTAAACATTTTAAGGAGTAGAAAGGCTGGTAACAAAACATAAAACCTTCCACCTCATTGTCACTGCTTTGAAAGTGGCCATGTTCAACAGCCACAGACATACCCCAACTTCATATCTACACAGCACGAGGACACTTAAGCTCTCAGCCCTAATTCAGCCTCTTCTCTGTGTATTTCCAAGCTCTTTACATGAGAAACCACTAATTTCATTGTAACCAGGATAAAATACATAATTTCTGGGGAAAAAAATGTTTTATTTCATCAAAGGCCTTGATATTTCCAGAACTGAGAACCACCACAGCCTTTTTACAAATCCCTCTAGTTAAAGAATGTTATGTCTGAACCTTGTCTCAAAATCCCCATTTCAATTTCTGTCTGTTTTCTGTGTATTCAGCAGGGGAATATTTTTCAGGGTGAATTTCTCAGATTCTTACACGGAATACCTACATTTCTGACTAAAACACAAAAGAAAGCCACAAAGAACAAATCAAACAATGTAAGGAAGGAATAAAGAGTAACTTGAAAGCCAAAAATGAAACAAATGGAGGTCAAGTGTCAAGTCAGAGAGGTCAGTGTGCAATTGAAAAGACCAATTCTAGAAGCACAAAAGGAAAAAAAGAAAAGATAGGATGAAATACAGAGGCAAGAAAAGGAAAAAAAGTGAAGTCAACAGGTAACAGTCCAGCTGCTTGAAGCTGATTCGAAAGGAAAGCAAAGGTCTTGCTAAGCTTGGAGGCTCATATGCTGGTAACTGAGGTGTAAGTTCTCATCAAGCCCATCAGTAATCATAAACTTACAAAACAACAAGATAAGGTGTCCTGGAAGAGTCTTCAAAGGCTTCCACCAAATAATTTGTAACTTCTGGAAGTTGTGCTGATCCAATACTGCCAGTGACACAAAACCACAAAAAAAAGCCCAAAAAAACCAAACCAAACAACCAAACCAACCAACAACAACAACAAAAAAAAAAAAAAAAAAACAAAACAAAACAACCAAATAAACAACCCAAAAACAAACAAACAAACGACCACCACCAAAACAACCCCCAAGTCAGATCCCTAAAGAGCAAGACGGGGCCCAAAGCTCTCAAGTTATTCCATAAATTATTCCATAACCCCCAGTGTGTACATATGGCACTGGGTTTTGTCCATGTTTGCCCACCTTTCTACAATGCGTGTCATTCAGCCTGATAATCTCTAAAGCAAACTTGTACTCACTCCAAGCCCTTCTTGTGCCTCCTTCCCTTGTTCACCATCTTTTACACCCATTATTCAGCATTCAGGAGTTCCTAGTCCACAGCTCCCCTATATGTTGTTCACTCAGGCCTATGCATGCTCCACCAAGTGATCTTTATCCTGTTTTCTCAGGGTTTTAGGGAAAAGAAAAAGCAACTACAGCAAGCCTTCTAGACTGATGGAAACAGTGGCAGTAAGATCTGCCACTTTCTCCCCAAGCCAAATGCTGTAGGAATGAAGTAGGTGAGGAGGTCAGGAGGAAGACCCAGGAACCATGTCTACGGTCCACGGAAGGAACAGGGAAAGGTCAACCACTCTGAACCCTGAGATTCTGCTAGCACTTATTTCTTAGGACATTTAAGAATGGTGGTGGGAAACAGAGAGGGAAATCATTCCTCTCCAGCTGCAGGTCTGGTTTGCCTGCTCCACTCCAGGTGTGCAAGAGCAGCAGATGCCCTTCTTAAAATAATTTTCCCTTCAGGGAAAAATAAAAAGTATGAGAACACTGGATGCTCAGGCATTTTGTGTGTCTGGATGCCAACCCCCATTTTTCTGACCACAAAAGCCTTGTGACACGAACTCTGTGTTATATACAAAATATTACTAGCAAAGTGCTTTTTTTCTGGTATTCTAAGCCCTGAAGAAGGACTTGTTTCATTTTTTTCCAAATAAAACATTTATGTTCTTAAAAACACTACCTCTGTTTACAAAGTAGAGTCTTAGACCATGAGCAGAGCTACTGATGCTAGTTCTCTTCCCATCTGGAGAAAAAAAAACAAACCAAACTCACAACAGGTAGAGAACACGGATATGTTGAGTTTCTTAATTTTTGTACTTTATCTCTTCTGTGCAGGAGGATAGTAATTCTTGTCTCCTTCAAGGGCAGAGCTCATTTCTGACTACAGCATTAGTCTGATTTAATCTTAACCTGTGCCAACATTACCTGCAGAAGCTGTTCAAGGCAGAGCCAGGTTCTTGGTGATTTGGAACAGGTCACTGAAAAGTGAATGAGAGAGGTAAGTATCTGCACTTGAATCAAAAAAAAAATCAGAATAAAAGACCCTCTGTCAGTCTGAAGTAATTAGACATTTATCCATGAATGTGTGCGAATCAAAGCATTGCTCATTGCTTGTTCAAAATCAGTAGGCCAGAAAGTCAAATTGGTTTTCAAAAGCATGTCAAACAGTTAAAGGACAAAGGTTCCTATGCACTTGAGGTACAGGGCAGGCAGTGAGCCATGGCTCTTTGTAGGAACGGTGACTGCAACACAAACTGCTTCAAGTCAGCAAACACAGATAAATATTAATGACAGCAGCTTTGGATATTTTGGAGAAAATTACAGAATGTGGGAAGTGGTAAAACTGGACAGCTGTTTAAAGCAAAGCACATTCCATAATCCACAAACGAAGAAACATGCTGAGGCGAAAATCTGTCACAAATCAGCTTGAAAATTGGTCTGATTCATTTTGGAAGAGAAAATACAGATATACGTGTCAGTATGGACAATACCAAGTGCTCAAAGATCAGCATCTCATTTCCCCAAATTATAAGACTGTTTTTGAAAAAAAGCCCTAAACTAAATAATTGCTTGTGATTGTTATATTTTAATTCTAACTCAGCTTCTGTTTTCTCTCATTCTTCACAACATTCCTTCAGACTGAGACTCCTATGTAACCCCCTGAATCCAGAAGCAGGAACATAAAGTAAGAGCAAACACACATCTATAATGAACTGTCACAGACAGCAACATGATTAGCCATGAACATGAGTTACATCTTTGTTAGCATGTAGTACAGAATAACAAGGTGGAACCTTTCAAAACCGATCAGATACCGTCCAAAGCCAAGTATAAGAGGGAGAAGAAGTAACTTTATTAATATATTCAAACAAGTAAAATTCCCATTTTCCAACGCCATAACAAAGCAAGCAGAAAGTGAACTGATAATATTCACGTATGGAAGTTACTTAAAACTCCAACTGATCTGTATGCTGTGTTTTTTGTAACTGAAAAGCCAGCTACCCACTGAGGCGTGAGATTTAAAGAAAGCTATAAAACATGGACATTAGTGTCAGAAAGCTTTTGAAGATAGCTTAATTCTTGGAAAGAAAGACATTCTCAATCTGAAATGCAGCACCTGTGGCATTTGCCATCCAAACTTAGATTATTCAGGCTCTAAGACAGTGATTTATTTGGATGTTTTACATTTAAATGAAGACCATTTGATATTCATTCTGTCCCCAAAGCTCTTCAAAGAGCTAGCTAAACTGATTTTTGAGGAATTATAACATGAAGAAATTTTAATTTTATTCATCTTAAATGAAATTTCAATTTGAGTAGAGTATAATATTTATTTTTTTTTGTACTGACATAGACACAAAGTCTCCTAACATTAAATTTTTAATAGTATGTACCAATCTGGAAAAGCTGTTTGTAGGGCCTGTTCAACTACTTTCAATAGTGACTCAGCAAAAGAAAGGGGTAGTTAGATGTATATATCATGACAACATAAGGAGCATATCATCACTGAGAGGGTGATAAAGCCATGGAAGCTCCTGTAAAGAAAAATGCACCATTTTATGCACTGTGCTCAGCTTAAAGCAGATTTATCAAATACAGGCAGTTGACTTATTCTAAGTTCAGCAGAGGATAATTTACAGTTTATGACATATAGAAGAGACTGTGTGATACAAAAGCCTAAATTCTACATATATACAGACTTAAAGTAATATATAATACACAGGCAAAGTCCAGTTCATATTAAGAGATGATCATACATTCCTAATATAAGTCAATAAAATTATCTTGTTTAGTAGTGCGGGGAAAACATATAAGCATAATTCTCTATTAAAGTCAAAGAGCAAGGGAAGACTCTATGCCTCTGTCTGCAGGAGTGTGACAGGTGTTGGTTGTACCAAAGTCACCCAGACAGAGACATGACAGATGCTACAATCACAGTGTCTGGCAAGGCCAAGCACAGATACAGCCAGAATGCAGTTAGGAGAAACATCCAATGACCATGCCCTGAGAAGAGCTGCCAGATCCTGTTAAAAGGAGCCGAAGAAATGTAATGCATTAATAATAGGTACATGATTTCACAAAGTGTTAAAAAATCCACATCCTATGTTAGACCACGATCTTTGGCAACAGATCCAAACCTGAGGAACGCATCACACCACAAAGAACGCATCCATTTAGCTTCTTGGTGAACTAAGCAGCTCCAAGAGCCTGACCAGATTCTGAAGCAGATGTCTGTGAATGCAGTTAATGAAAGTGCCTTGCTTTTCCTCTTCAGCAAAGTGACCCCTGTGCGATCATTAAATTTTATTCTGCAGGTAATTGCTGACTAAATCACAGCAAGTCTGCGCTCAGCCTTGCTGGTCAAAGGAGACATTGCCTGTATTAGGATTCCTTGCTACTGAAGATATTTTAATAAGAAGGGAGTCAGACTTTCTGAGAGACCTATAGAACCGAGAGCTTTATTAATTGGCATAACAAAAATGTAAATTAGATAGTACTGGTAATGGTTTACTTTTGAGGTAGAAAAGGGCATATATTTTCCATCAACAGAATAATAAATCAATGCAGCTTCTACCACACTAATTTGTTAAACATGTTCTGCAGTATTGGTAACAAAGATGTTTTTGCATCAGGTGCCTGCATAAGGCTTTTATAAGGTTGCACCATTCCCACACAAAGCATGTTTAACAGTCTATTAGGTGATCCTAATAAATGATACAAACATAGCATTTAATCAGTAGAATAAGCTATCTTGAATGTATTATACAGTATGTAACCATGATCAGCTCACAAAGAACTTGTAAATCATATTTTAGGGGCTAAAAGACAGTGTATGACTGAAATTTTTGAAAATGCTTCCTCCATGGTCAGATCACTGGCAGCTATCATTTATCTCACCCTGACCAAGATAAAGACCATCTGAGTATACAAAGCAGAAACAATTTTTGTGCTGACTAGAATATTCTCTATTGCTTTCTTCAATTTCACCAACAGGCTATTAACTCATGGCATGCTTAGGTTCTCCTTTGCAAAACTATAATAACCTCTATGTAACTTTGCAAGCTTTCACACAACTGCAGGGACAAACCCAGCAGGCAATAAAAGCTGAGCAAGCTCTGTGTTCCACCAGCTACAAATAGAAAACAAGAAAATGGATAAGTGCTCTGCTTTACATACCCAGTGACTGGCTCTCCAACGCAATCAAAAAAATTACTCAGATTACTGTAAAAGGAAAATTAAGAGTGAAAACTGACATGCTGAACAAGCAGTTAATGTTCTCCAGTCCTGAAGGCCAGGAATAAGCACCAAGTAAGTCCTGTCTAGAAAAATGTATTAGCACCATCAGCAGAAACTGACACAGGATGCTGGGACCTGTTCACGAAGGGATTCAAAAGAGAATGAACAATAAAAGACTGGCATTGAGGTGACATCTGCAAGGGCTGGAGAACAATTTCCAGATAATTATTGTCTTTCAATAAACAGAGGTTTAACTGTTATCAGTCCCAGTTAGAGATCATTACTATGAGAAATAATGAGAGTCATTTGTATCACTTTTTCCCTGCAGGACATGTCTGAGGGAGAACAAACCTCTCTCCTCCAGTGTCAGCTTGTTACTGCCAGCACTGGCTATAATTGAATGGGCTTTATTCAAATGATAGCTAAATTTAGCAGATATTAGCATCAAGTCTCTAGAGGGGTTAAAACCAGAGAAGGAAGCATTAAACAAATAGACTAAAGTAACCCTGAATAACAGATGCAATTTCTGGCAGCGCAAACTTCTCTGCCTGAGGAGTCTAGCACAGAGTTAAATCTGGATCCAGGGACATTCCTCAGACAAAACATGACACCATTCCTTTTCCTCCAGGCCTGTTATCCCTGTGATGGCTGTTGCCCCTTGTGTTGTCCACAAAATAGAATTTGTTACCCAGTGTGCAACAAGCCAATAGTTACAGACTCGAGAGACATTGATGATTTTAGATTCCACAAGCCTGGGTGCTCAGTGGTGTTCCACAAATCAAGCACACCCACTGGACTTTTCACACCATTATTTATACATGGAAGTTCAGAGTCAGTAACTTTAAATGTACAAACCTTTTGTTGTGATGGGTCAGTAATTTTCATACAAGTTACATAACCCCAGCTAACTTCTATGTATGCTCAAGGGAAGGGTTTCCACCTGGGCAGGGGTCTTTTTGGTCAGCATGGTTTTTAATATTATAATGAACTTACTTGAGTTGTTCTTCAGTATTTTGCTAAATTAGCAATGTATACACAGGCTTACCTCAACATCTTGATTTTACTACATCCTTAAAGCTTGTTAGTTCCAGGATGTCCTTGAGTAAGTGATGCTAACTGCTATCTGTTCTACTGACATACAGCAACATTGTGATTTACTGCAGGCTTAAAGGTTGTTAGTTCCAGGACATCCTTGACTAAGGGATGCTCGCTGCTGCTGTTTCCACTGATTAGGTCTCCTTTCTTGCTGATTAGGCTTGGAAGTATACAATGATCTTACATCAAAGAACATCCTGCCTTAAGATAATCTCGACATCTTCACAGAAGGGACCCCTGGAGATCACCCAGTCCAACCCCTGCCAAGGCAGGGTCACCTGGAGCAGGTGACACAGGAACGCGTCCCGCTGGGTTTGGAATGTCTCCAGAGAGGGAGACCCCACGGCCTCCCTGGGCAGCTGTTCCAGCGCCCTCCCACCCTCACCGCAGAGAAGTTGTTCCTCATGCTGAGGCGAAACTTCTTGTGCTTTAGTTTACGGCCGCGGCTCCTCGCCCTGTCTCTGGTGGGCACCACCGCAAAGGGCCTGGCACCGTCCTCTGGGCAACCTGATTTTGCCAAGCTAGCAGTGCTGTACGCAGACATCCACCAGCACCGTGATTTACCATATCGCTAAAGTGTGGGAAATCCCTGCGGGCCGCGGCGGGCTCTGTGGGGCCGGGCGGGAGGTGTGGGCCCTGTGGGGCAGGAACGGGAGGTGTGGGGCCGGGCCAGGGCGGTGTCTGTGGGGCCGGGCCGGGGTCTATGGGGCCGCGCGGGAGGTGTGGGCTCTGTGGGGCAGGGCCGGGCTCTGTGGAGCAGGAACGGGAGGTGTGAGGCCGGGCCAGGGCGGGGTCTGTGGGGCCAGGCGGGGTCTACGGGGCCGGGCGGGAGGTGTGGGCTCTGTGGGACCGGGCCGATCAGGGGCGGGCTCTGCGGGGCCGGGTGGGCTCTGTGGGGCCGGACAGGGGCGGGCTCTGCGGGTGCGGGCGGGCGGAAGCGCGGCCATGTCGGCGGCGCTGGTGCGGCGTGGGCTGGAGCTGCTGGAGCCGCCGGAGCCGCCGGGTGAGCCCGCGGGGAGCGGGACTGTGCGGGACGGGAGAGGGTGGTGCCCGGCTCACACGGCGCTGCCGGGACGGGGTGGTGGTTCCTGGTTTATACGGTGTTACCGGGACGGGGTGGTGGTTCCCGGCTCACACGGCTGCTGTCGCTGCCCCTGTCCCCGCTGCAGGCCAGCGAAAGGCGGCGCCAGGGCCGCAGCGGGGCCGGGATGGCAGCAGGGCGGCGGGCGCTGCGAGGCGGAGGAGGAGAGCGCCGGAGCCCGCCAGGAACAAGGCCACGGTCAAGGGCAGGGTCGTGAAGTCGGCGATAGGTGAGTCCCGGCCGCTCCACAGCCCTCGTGGTGTCGCGCAGCCACCCTGCCGGTCGCTGTATCCATCCCTTCACACCCCCCTAGATGCCCTTTCACAGCCTCATTTGTGGACGCATCCCTTTCCCCGAGCTGTAGCGGCGTCTTTTCCCCGGTGCCTCGCTGCTCCCCCTGTGTCTGCCCTTGTGAGCTGCCTGGATGAGCAGCTGATGTGTTTTGTCTCACTCTGCTTTGCCCCAGAGGAGTATCATAAGAAGAAGCCTGTGAATCACTTGAGAGAAAACCTGCAGTACATGTTGAAGGGGCGACTTGTTGCAGACCAAACCATCACAGAACAAGTAAGGCTGTAACTTCTGTCTGAGGATCTGTTTCCACTGAGAGATATAGGTGAAATGGGGATCATCCCTAGATCTTCCAGCTCTTTTACCTTGTGCAGGGGAGTCAGGATTAGTTCCTGTCTACAAGTGGCCTTGAGGAATTTCTGTGTACACAGGCAAAATAACTTAGTAAGCTCTAAACCCTTCTTGGTATGTTGTCCCCTGTTGTGTTCTTTGATACTAGTGAAGATCATAGAATGATAGAATGATTTGGGTTGGAAGGGACCTTAAAGATCATCCAGTTCCAACTGCCCTACCATGGACAGGGATGCTACCCTCTAGATCAGGTTCCTCAAATGTACTGGCAGTTGATGGCTTTTCTGAATTACGAGATATTTCAGAGCTTCATCTGGCAGAGAAGGCCTGATTCAGACCTTCTCCTTACTGTCAATCAGACTGGCCTAGTCTGTAGCTGGAGGCTGTTTAATGAGGAACCACATGTGCTGATGGGTCATGTTATAGGAATTTCATGGCCTCTTGAATGGTGTTTCTCATAACTTGAGAATTTAGCCAGTGGTCTTTCCCAAAAGTCCCATGCCAAGATTTGAAGAGGAGAATAGCTGACACTGCTGAAATCTTGGGCTACTGAGACAGAGGGCTGCTAACTTACATAGACAAACCAAGTGGTTTATGTCAGTGTTTCTCAGGCTGAAGTTTGTGAAAGTGGGTGACAGTGTATTAGAAAATGCTGAGGGAATTCCACCAATGTGTTGGGTTTTCCAATTGTCTCATGGAGAGAGATAATAGAAGAAGGTCATAGTTTCAGAAAGATCTGAATTGAAATCTGTGTTTCTATCGCTGTGACAGTTACTAGAAAGTAGTTTTCATATTTGACCCCCCAAATAACAAATTGGTATGTACTGTTATCCCAGTGATCTGCTTTAGTTAACATGGGTGATTGCCTCAGTTTTCTTTGTAAGCACTCCAGGATATAGTAGGATCCTTGAAGAATAACAGGGGTGCTGCAGGGGAGCTTGAAAATTGCTATTTTATGGTTTGGTCTGGATAACGACTGTTGTTTTTTCCGTTTTTGTATTGTTTGAAGGTTCTTGCTCAGAACAGAGGCAGGAAGTCCAAAGATCAGCCTCCAGAGAAGGCAGAAAAGAAGAAGCCTGAAGGCACTGTCTTTACTGAGGAAGATTTCCGTAAATTTGAGAGAGAATACTTTGGGATACCATAAACAATGTGGCAGGGATTCTTGCAGCTCCAGTCTTTCTGTAGCTGAGCCCTCAGCATGCCAGACTGCAAATTTCCTCAGCCTGTTTGAGATGGAACATTGGAGATGTGCCTCTGCCAGCGAGTGCTTCAGCATCAGACTTGCAGAGCAGCTCTGCATCTGTACAGAACTTCTTGCTGGCCAACTAAAGCCACAGAGGTTCTCTTGACTCTGGGATGTGTTGTCCTTATAATTATCTTCCTGCAGCCAGCATGTCTTACATTCTGAATATAGAAGGGCAGACCAAGCCGAATACAAATCTTGTTCCCCTTCTTCAGGATGTAAGGCTTCTGTTACCTGTGGTATTTGGCAGAGAGTATTTAAAGTACTGTATCTGAATGGAGAAGTGTTTTGGACAAGCACTAATCACTGGAAGGGTAGGATGCTTTGAAAGACTTTTAAACCTGAGTAACCCTGCAGTTTCAGATCTTATTACAGCCTCTGTCGGGTCTTTCAGTCATTGTAAAAACTTTTTATATGTCATTTGATTAAATAATTGTTGTAGACACTGTCTCTCTTTGCCCTTGTAATAGTGATTACTACAACAGGCTACAATTGATGAAGACAAACTGTGTCACTGTTCTGATCCAAGCACTCCTCTCTTTAGGATGACTCAGTGGTGTGAATGGCCTCTCTGATTCATGTTGACACATATATTTAATCTTTGCTGTGACATGCTGAGAACTTCAAGGAGTGCAGGTAGGAATGGAGATGACTCCTCCATTTTGCCTACTTATAGTCTCCCATCTCTCTGCAGAAGAGAAAGTTGTCCTTTGGGTGCAACTGAGCACCCAACTGAGCATCCCACCGAGATTTAGCCATGCCAGGAGGGCACCACTGCTGAATATTGCCAGATTCTGTAGCCAGGAGGGCCTGTGACCTAAATGTTAGTCTCTGGCTTCAAGTTAAAATCTGAGCCTCAAGCTGTGGTGCGGGGTTGAAGGGAAGTTATGTTCTCTTAGACTACTGCTAAATTCCCCGCTGTAACAAACAAGGCCCAGTAGGTGGGAGTGTTGTTCCAGAAACTTCCTCACTAAACCACTAAATTTGCTGCTGGGGAGCATCTGCCACTGCCCCTTCCTGCCCCTTACCTAATAAGATGGGGAGTGTGTTCCTTTTGGAAAAAACACGTAGAGGGAAGGACTAATGCCAAGCTTTGGTTAGACTCAGGAGCTGATTAAGAGGGGCTTGGCTGACCTGAGCAGCAGTTGCTTGATGTCAGCACTGGCAAGAATTCACTATCCTTTCCCTGGGCTCTGATTCCTTTGTTGAGTTCTTTCCCTTTTGTCTCCATGGGAGGGAAGGTCACTCAGATATACGAGATCCAGACGGGGAAAGAGTGAACACACTGAAGTGTGTGTACTGGAAGTTGTGCAATAGCATGTGGGAGGGGATTTCTTGTAATAGGATCAAGTTCAACTATCTGCATCCAAAAGTGGTAAATATAGAACAGTTCAAAGACCAATTCCCTTTTTTTCAGTTTGTTCTTGTTCCCAAAATTCAAAAAATGTAAAAAAACCCCAAACCTACAGCTTAAAAGAATGGAAGCACTATAATTTGAAAAAGTAGTTGAGCAAAATGTGTATTCAGCACATGTCTCCTTAAAACTTCTGCACTCTGTGCCTGCTGCAGTGCATGTGAGCTGGCCTAATACAAGCAGCTCTGTGTGGAGCTGTCACAGAGATAATTAACTCTGTAAAATAGCTGATTGTGCCACAACTTGATTGAAAGAGGTAGATTTCTGGGGCATTATTTTGTTTCAAGCCTTCGTCTTCGGTATTTGGTGTTCCCTGTGGCCTTACAGACATCCTTCATGTCACCTCCTGCCCCTCCTCTACCAGTTCCTCCTACACACCCTTGTTTCTGTGGTTCTTCAGCTGCTGGGCCTTTCTCCTGCAGACTGAGAAAAGCAAAACCTTCCTGGCTCCAGAAAAGAGCAGGAGGGTAATGAAGTTCACTGTCTTTGTACAAAACCCAGCTTGTTTGCTTGCAAACATAAACAAACAGGAAAGCTCTCCTTTCAAAGTTAATGAGGAACTTTAAAGTGGGGCCCAGAGCACTTTTCTATGAGGATAATAACATCCAGGTCAGTGAAGTTTTAAGGTTGAATGGTAGCTCTCATTACTGGCTGGAAAGACTATTAGAGCCAATACAAGTAATCAACATTATGTTGTTGAGGAGAGAAATGCTACCTGATGTACTGAATTTTGCCATTTGAAACCAAACTTGGTTGTACAGCCAACAGTATCCTCCAATCAATTAAACTTTATTTAGTGGGAGGAAGGAAAAGCAAGCAGAAGTGAATGGGTGGCTCTAAATCTGCAAGGGCAAAGATCAAACATGTTCCAGCCTTGACTTTCCCCCTGTCTGAGAGGGTATGAGCTCCTAGGAAAGAAAAGCAGTGCCACTTGCATGCTGGTTAGGTAAGAGCAGGTGTCGAGCTGAGGGGAATGTCTTCAGGCGAGAGGGGAGAACAGATATCAGCCTGATGCACATGCCTGGTGGTGAGCTAAAGCCAAGCCCCTTCTCATACTCCCTGCTGTCTGTGTTATGGTCTAGCCATGCCTAAAGCCCGCCAGCCTCTTTGCTGTGCTGGAACCCCAGGAGGTGGCTGCCTTGGAGCAACCTACCCATTCCTGGCAGCGTTCAAAGCCCGGCTGGATGGGGTTTTAAGCAACCTGGTCTAGTAGAAGGTGTCCCTGTCCATGGCAGGGAGATTGAAACTAGATGACCTTTAAGGTCCCCTTCCAGCTCAAACCATTCCATGATTCCATGATCTCTCAGTTCTTTGCAGACAGACTTTTCTGCCCAATGGAAGAGAGAAGAGGGGGTTAGGTTAGCTGCCATAGCTGCTTTTCCTAGTTGTCCTCCAGCCTCAGTTTCCCATGCTGGAAGCTGACAAGCTGCAGCCCATAACCTTTGGACCTGCTGGGCAGCATTTCTTTCCCACACATCTGCGAACGGAGGTGCAGGGATGTGTCCCACTGCTGCAGGGCGAGGGCCGCGTGCTGGCTGAGCTCATCAGGCTGCTGGCTCTCTTCCCAGCTCTGCGACACCAGCTGAGCATCCTGCAGCAGAAAATAGAGGCAGCTGAGCTAGGGAAGAAGGAGGAGGGTGCCATCTTACAGTGCATCTCCACCCACACGCAGCAGGGAGTCAGAATGGGAGGCAACACCAGCTTTAATATAAATGCAAATAAAAGCTCTGGAGTGTTATTAATGTGGTAGAACCTTACCAGGGAAACTGTTTAGAGGAGGCAGAATAGTTCCCAGATGCTCAGTCCTGAACTAGCTTAGTGTGAATAAGATTCATCAAGCCTGTTAATGGCCTATTGCTCCCTCCTTATGTGAATGGAAGGGAAAAAAGGGAATTTGTTCCAACGGGTACAAACTCATGTAAGTACATACAGCCCCTGCTGTACCAGCAAGTCTTCACTTCTTTACCATAGAAAGTAACAACAGCTACTACCAGCGCTATATGTGTATGGGGAGAAGGGATGACTGCAAATGCAAACCAAGAAAACATGTTTGCTCAAGGGCACTAACCAATTTCTTGCTTCTGAAAAGACAAAGCAGTAATAAACCTGGCTGCCCATGAACAAAGACAGACTGTAAAACTTGCTTAGGCAAATGAGATTTAAAATGCTTAAAAAGCCGTGGGGGAAAACCAAGAAGGGGGGAAGTGTCCTGAAAAACTTTGGCAATCTCATTCTCTGGTTTGTTTTCCATGACTGCCTTCCATTTCAGTCTCGCTGATGAACAACATAGCACCAGCACCTACAGCACTGACAGGCTCCCAAACGCCTTGGGGAAGGGACTGGTTATTGTAGAAAGGGTGCACAGCAGCAGGATCCTAAATAACCCAGAAAATAAAAGTTACAGCAAAGGAAGTTTCCCATTTTGAGACACAAAGACCCATCAATTCAACTAAAAATGAAAGAAGGCAGGCCACCTAATGTCTGTTTACAGCTAAAAATATCAAACTCCAGCCAAGGCAGGCTGAAGGGTTAGTAGGTTTGAGACGGATTAAAGATTTGCATGTCTATCCTTAGTTACCTTAAATAGGATTAACAGTCCAACCACTAACTGGAGGGGACAGGGGACATAAAAAGTGTGAAGGTTACTCTGCAGCTGTTTACAGGGTTACACACACCTTTTTCTGAACGAATAAGCTGTTGGCAGGGCTAACCAGAGATCCAGCCAAGCTGGTCTGTCCTGAGCTGCACCGCTTGCGTGCCAGCAAGATCACTTATCTCCTTTAATGGGAGGCAAAGACTGGGTCTCTTTCTCCACCTGCCTGCACACTGCAATGGAGATGCAGAGGAGTTACAGAACTAGGAGACTCTCTGCCCTATATAAATTAAGCTGACACATCTGCTGCGCCTGGAACTCGCTCCTTGCCATTTCTTAAAAGGGTGTGTACATGTAAAAGAGAGGAAAAGAGCAGCTGAAGGAGAAATGAGAGTCAGCTAGGCATTGCCTGAAGAACATGCACTTCTATAATAGGGAAATTGGAGCTTGTGGGTAGAGCTAGCTTCATTCAGTGGCTTGTGACGCTGCATGAGTGCACCAAAAATAATGCAAAGGTGGCATACCTGGGATACCTGAGCAGCCAAAATAGTATTGCCTAGGTCAGGGCACCAAACTCTTCTGTTAATTCACAGGGCCTGAAGCATTTCAATGGGGAAATCAGCAAAAGTGAGCATTTCTGGCCCAGCAAGGGATGCTTATGGTAAGACCCCAAGACTGCCTTTGCTCTGGAAATGAAGTGTAACAGGAATTTTTGTGCTGGACTGCACAGCAAGGCTGTGAACACAGCAGGAGGACGTAAGAAGGCAGGACATCTCCAGACGTTACTTGAACCATACTAAGAAAAAATCAGTATGCACAAGATGAAAATTTTGCCTATAGGAAGGACCACATAGATCCTGTTTGTTTTTTGGTTTTGTTTTTCTGAAGGATTAAGTCTATGGAAAGATGAAGAAAACTGGTATTCTTCTGGCCAAAACTGTACAGATTTCCCACCCCAAAAAAGAAGGCTATGCATGGACTACCACTGCATGAAATTATTTCAATCAGAATAATCCACATTTTCTTTCTGTAGTCCAGCTCAGGAGCACTGGAGGAGTATTCATCTCCCAAAGGACGGCCTGTCCTTGCAGCTATTTCTGGGCCTTCTGCCAGGGCAAAAGCTATTTGGAAGATTTTATCATCATTCTTTCTTCACTTTCCAGCACTGCAGCTGTGAATTTATTTTTGTAAGCATGCTGCAAAGGTGCATCTGATTCTCCACACAGGCATGTGAAGAACTTGTCAGCAGCAAAGGTTTCCTCTTTTCATTTTGAGAGAGAAGTGCAAGCACCTGGGTCTCTCTAAAAGCAGGGCGAAGAGGAAGGTAGGTAGAGATATCATGATAACAGCAGAAACAAGCTCATGAGAAGGGGCCATATGTTGTCAGAGCAGCTTTGTGAGCAGTGAACTGCCAGGGCTTGTTTGGTTACGTGGGGGAATATTGGACTCCTGTTTACTATGAAGCACAAAATTTGCTAAGGGATGGGGAGCCTGAGGGTCACGCATGCTGTGCGTCTGAAGTCTACTTCACTTCCCTTAGTTCAGACGAAAAATAACTGAGACAGAAATCCCATCAGCTGTGCCAACTTCAGACTCAAACAGCTTTTATATAATGTGGATATGGGGAATTCTGCTGTTTCCAAGGATGTAGAAGAACTGGGCTCCTCTGGGGGTAGATAAAACCTGCGTTTCATGCACTACAATCTATTTCTGGACATGGTATCATGCTGTATGCAAGCCACAAGGATTCAACTGAGGCACATTTGTTCTGTGAGGCTGTGAGAGAAAGAAGACAGCTCCTGCAGTTGGAAAATGTAAAATCAGTCACCAGGGAGGAGGCTATCAGAATTTTTATCCTTTGGGCTGGCCTTTATGTGACAGTGTCCTCAGTGTTCCTTGGCTCCTGCTGCAGGCTGGACAAGTTGCTGGGCTGCAGAGCCCAGTGGCGTGATGCTGGCTGTGCCTAACACAAGCCTGGAGGAAAAGTCTAGATAAAAAATGCAGAGGAAGAGTCAGCTCTAATCTCTAGCCCGTGTAAAATCTTAACTAAGTTTCTAAGTATGGAAACACAGCGTCATTTCAGCAGGCGTTGCATAAGGTTGCCATATTGGCTGCCTCTGCAAAGCCACAAACTCAGAGGCTCGGCAAGCAGCGACGATGCTGACTGCTCTTCAAGGGCAGGTTTCTGATTCTCCTGAAAGGAGTTCTATAAAACGCACACACAGCTGCAGAAAGCAAAGCAGAATGGATGTGTCACGCATTTCTTCTTGCCTGTTCCCGCTCTGATCTTCCTTCCCTGGAGTGAATGTAATTTGGTAAATTGGAGCTCTCTCTGGAGGGCTGTAGAAATCAGAATCATGTATTTACTAGCCAACACAGACACTGCCTTGTCCGCCTGTAGAGTATGAATTCAAAGAAAAATTGATTTTAGCCAGGGGGGGCTCACAGACAGCCCTGCCTTGGGGGGGCAAGGAATAAATTTGTTGATAATCTTTACAGGCCTTGAGAGAACTGAGTAAGGGCTGCAAAATACGCCCACAGTCCCTGCAGCCCTGGCTGTTGCCTAGTTTAAGCAGAAGTGACTATGGCTCTAAGGGAAGTGGTTGCCCTGTGTTGGAAAAGGGGGATCAGTATGGAGAGGAGAGCAGACTTTTAACATGCACAGGGAAGCTCACTCATACTAGTTTTCTGTGGCTCAGTTGAGGCCAAACACGCTGTCATCTCAGGTGCAGATTTGACCCATCAAGAGAAACGCGATCCTGCATACTGGGCTTTTCTGCCTCTAATTATTCCCATCCCCAGCCTGGCAGGTCCAGCTGATCTGAAGGAAACCTATTACATTCATCTACCTACCAAAACACAACAGCCCCTTGTCCCTGAACACAGTCTCCAGTAAGATCTGGAGAACAAAGCAGCGCTTCAAGAAGCGCCTTGATGGGCCAACCAGTTTGCAGGGCATCCCATTCATACAGCAAAGGTAGTCAGTGCCCTCACTCAGGAGGTGAGAGACTACTCAAACACAGAGAACTCATTGTCTCACAAGTCCCAAGGGGTTAGTTACCCATACCACTTTCAACGTGACATGAGCCCTAACTCCTGAGAGGGAGCTTTCTTGCTTTAATTTAAACAGCATCCATGTCACCCAGACACCAGCTGTGAGCATAGGCAGGCCAGGTCACCACAGAGGGCCTGGCCCATTCAGCCCTCCATGCCAGCAAGCAGCCACCTGCTGCGAGCCGTTCCGTGCCCCCTGCCCACTGGAAGACCCTTCACACAGCAGATCCCTGAGTACACAGCTGTATCCCATGGTCAGCCAACGGCTTAGACAAGGACTAAGGCTGGAGGACTGCAGCTCAACTTGAGAACATAAGGAGCTCAAGCGTCAGAAGCCAGGACACCCACCAAGCTGCAATGGGACAAACCACTTTCTAATGCCTTTAAGGACCTTTTCCCTCTCACTCCAGCACTGGCTGAAACCCTGATGCCACTGCACTGCATGTACATACCAGCCAGGCTGGGACAGCCAGGCGCCTGAGCTGGGCAGCTCACTGCACCATGCCAATGCAAGCAAGAAGGGATCAACTCCTCAAGAAAGGATGCGCACATCCACATGCCAGAGGGA